>PISX010000227.1:78255-337671 GCA_004024625.1 Mellivora capensis | reverse complement strand
TCTCTCGCTCTCTCTCTCTCTGACAAATAAATAAATAAAATCTTAAAAAAAATAAATTTAAAAAAAAGAAAATGCTGACTGTTGGTACACTTCTTTTTTTTTTAAGTATTTTATTTATTTGACAGAGAGAAATCACAACTAAGCAGAGAGGCAGGCAGAGAGAGAGGAGGAAGCAGGCTCCCTGCGGAGCAGAGAGCCCAATGCGGGGTTTGATGCGGGACTCGATCCCAGGACTCTGGGATCATGACCTGATCCGAAGGCAGAGGCTTTAACCCACTGAGCCACCCAGGCGCCCCGTTGGTATACTTCTAATTCAAACCTTCTATACCAGCACTTTCTAATGTAGGTAAGCTATTAGTGTGAGCCACACTGATAATTTAAAATTTTTCAATCACTACATTAAAAAATAAGCAGCAGATAAAACTAATTTTAATACTTTTTATTCATCCTAATATATCTAAATTTTAAACATTTCAACAGGTAATCAATATTAAAATGTTATTTTAATCATATCATATTCAATAATTAAAATGTTATTTTAATATTATTAACAGTTTAAACCAAAACTAAGTCTTCAGATCTGGTGTGTATTTGACACAAGATATCTTAACTGAGACTAGGGCTCAATAACCACATGTTCATTAGTCTACTGTCTTGGGCACCACAGTTTTATACCAGTGTTGGGACATTATTCCAAAAAAGATCTATTTCACTTCTGCATCTCTCTTTTGATTGCTTCTGTTACCAACAAAACATTATTATTGGTTATCATTTGTGGCAATATCTAATTATCAGCAACAAATTGTTGAATCTTCTTAGATTACTCACTAGGTTCACTATCAGAGCTTTGATTAATATCAGTGCTGTTTCTCTATAATACTTTAGTCTTTGAGTGAATTTTTCTTGTCTGGCTGAGTCATTCCTATTGAATTTTAGATCATTTACCCTGAGCTTCATAACAATTAGGATATAATATCACTGTTAATAACTTTATTTTTTATATTTAAATTCAGTTAATTAACATATAGTATATTATTAGTATCAGAGGTAGAGTTCATTGATTCATCAGTCTTATATAACACCCAGCGCTCATTACATCACCTGCCCTCCTTAATGTCCATCACACAGTTAATCCCATCCTTCCAACTCCTTCCCCTCCAGCAACCCTCAGTTTGTTTCCTATGATTAAGAGTCTCATGGTCTGTCTCCCTCTCTGATTTCATCTTGTTTTATTTTCCCTCCCTTCCCCCCATGATACTCTGTTTTGTTTCTGAAATACCACATTTAAGAATCTCACATGAGTGACATCATATGGTAACTGTCTTTCTCTGATTGACTTATTTCACTTACCATAATACCCTATAGTTCCATCTATGTTGTTGAAAATGGCAGTATTTCTTTTGATGGCCGAGTAGTATTCCATTGAGTGTGGATAGATAGATAGATAGACAGATAGAGAGAAATATAATATATATATTATACATACATAATATATATATATATATTATACATACATAAATACAAATATATATACACAAATATATATATATACACAAATATATATATGTTTGTATTTATGTATGTATAATATATATATTATATATACATACATACATATATGGAGAGAGAGAGAGAGAGACCACAACTTATTTATCCATTCATCAGTCAACAGACATCTCGGGTCTTTCCATACTTTGGCTATTGTAGACATTGATGCTATAAACATTGGGGTGCAGGTGCCCCTTCAGATCACTACATTTGTATCTTTGGGGTAAATTCCCAGTAGAGCAATTGCTAGGTCATAGGGTAGCTCTATTTTCAACTTGTTGAGGAACCTCCATACTATTTTACAGTCTGGCTGTACCAGCTCTCATTCCCAACAACAGCTTTCTCAGCATGTTTGCCAACATCTGTCATATCCTGGATGGTTAATTTTAGCCATTCTGACTGGTATGAGATGGTATCTCATTGTGGTTTTGATTTGGATTTTCCAGAAGCCAAGTGATGTGGAGCATTTTTCATGTGTCTCTTGGCCATGTGGATGTCTTCTTTGAAGAAAGGATTGTTCATGTCTTCTGCCAAATACTTGATTGGATTATTTATTCTTTGGGTGTTGAGTTTGAGAAGTTCTTTATAGATTTTGGATACTAGCCCTTTAGCTGATAAGGCATTTGCAAATCTTCTCCTGTTCTGTCAGTTGTCTTTTGGTTTTGTCAACCGTTTCCTTTGCTGTGCAAAATGTTTTCATCTTGATGAAGTCGCAGGGGTCATTTTTGTCTTTGTTTCCCTTGCTTTGGAGACATGTCTAGCAAGAAGTTCTTGCAGTCAAGGTCAAAAATGTTGCTGCCTGTGTTCTCCTCTAGGATTTGGATGGATTCTTGTCTCCCATTGAGGTTTTTCATCCATTTTGAGACTATTTTTGTGTATCATGTAAGAAAATGGTCCAGTTTCATTCTTCTGCATGTGGCTGTCCAATATTCCCAACACCAATTTTTGAAGAGAATGTCTTTTCTCCATTGGATGTTCTTTCCTGCTTTGTTGAAGATTAGTTGACCATAGTTCAGGCTCCATTTCTGGGTTCTCTACTCTGTTCCATTGATCTATGTTTCTGTTTTTGTGCCAGTACCATACTGTCTTGATGATCACAGCTTTGTAATAGAGCTTGAGCTTTGGCATTGTGATGCCACCAGTTCTGGTTCCTTTTTCAACATTCCTTTGGTCATTTGGGGTCTTTTCTGGTTCCATACAAATTTCAGGATTATTGTTCCAGCTCTGTGGAAAAAGTTGATGGTATTTTTGATAGGGATTGCATTGAGTGTATGGGTTGCTCTAGGTAGCATAGACATTTTAACAATATTTGTTCTTCTAATCCATGAGCATGGAACATTTTCCCATTTCTTTGTGTCTTCTTCAATTTGTTTTGTGACTGTTGTATAGTGTTCTGAGTACAGATCCTTTACGGTTCTGGTTAGGTTTATTCCTAGGTATCGTATGGCTTTGGGTGCAATTGTAAATGGGATCTACTTCTTAATTTCTATTTCTTCTATCTCATTGTCAGTGTATAACAATGCAACTTTGCTTTGATTTTATATCCTGCCACTTTGCTGAATTCCTGTATGAGTTCTAACAATTTTGGAGTGGAGTCTTTTGGGTTTTCCACATAAAGTATGATGTCATCTGCAAAGAGTGAGAGTTTGACTTCTTCCTTGCCAATTCAGATGCCTTTTATTTCTTTTCATTGTACAATTACTGAGGCTAGGACTTCTAGTACTATGTTGAACGACAATGGTCAGAGTTGTTACCCCTG
The DNA here is from genome assembly GCA_004024625.1 of Mellivora capensis. Classification (NCBI taxonomy): domain Eukaryota; kingdom Metazoa; phylum Chordata; class Mammalia; order Carnivora; family Mustelidae; genus Mellivora; species Mellivora capensis. The sequence goes on along the minus strand of PISX010000227.1, from coordinate 334,364 downwards.
ACATGTTCCTTACCTTAGAGGAAAAGTTCTCAGTTTTTCCCCACTGAGAATAATATTTGCAGTGGGATTTTCATAGATGCCTTTTATGATATTAAGGTATGTCTATCCCTACATTGTGGAGAGTTTTAACGAAGAAAGGATGGTATACTTTCTCAAATGCTTTATCTGCATCTATTGAGAGGATCATATGGTTCTAGTCCTTTCTTTCTTTATGTATTGTATCACACTGTTTGATATGCAGATGTTGAACCGCCCTTGCAGACCAGGAATAAATCCCACTTGGTCGTGATGAATAACCCTTTTAATGTACTGTTTGATCTATTGGCTAATATCTTCATGAGAATTTTTGCACCCATGATTATCAAGAATATTGGTCTATAATTCTCCTTTCTGGTGGGGTCTTGTCTGATTTGGGGATCAAGGTAATGCTGGTCTCATAGAAAGAGTTTGGAAATTTTCCTTCCATTTCTGAAACAGCCTCCATAGAATAGGTATTAATTCTTCTTTAAATGTTTGGGTGGAATTCTCCTGGGAAGCCATTCAGCACTGGACTCTTGTTTGTTGGGAGATTTTTTATTACTGTTTCAATTTCTTTGTTGGTTATGGGTCTGTTCAGGTTTTCTATTTCTTCCTGGCTCAGTTTTGGTAGTTTATACTTGTTAGGAATGCATCCATTTCTTCCAGGTTGTGTTATTTGTTGGTATACAGCCGCTCATAATGTGTTCTTATAAGCGTTGGTATTTCTTCAGTGTTGGTTGTGATCTCTCCTCTTCCATTCATGATTTTATTTATTTGGGTCCTTTCTCTTTTCTTTTTGAGAAGTCTGGCCAGGGTTTTTTTCCGATCTTATTCTTTCAAAGAACGAGCTCCTAGTTTCATTGATCTGTTCTACTATTCTTTTGGTTTCTATTTCATTTATTTCTGCTCTCATCTTTATTAATTCTCTTCTCCTGCTGGGTTTAGGCTTTATTTGCTGTTCTTTCTCCAGCTCCTTTAGGTGTAGTGTTAGGTTGTGTATTTGAGACCTTTCTTGTTTCTTGAGAAAGGCTTGTACTGCTATGTACCTCTCTTTTAAGACTGCCTTTGCTGCAGCCCAAAGATTTTGAACAGTTGTGTTTTCATTTTCATTTGTTTCCATTAATTTTTAAAATTCTTCTTTAATCTCCTGGTTGACCCATTCATTCTTAGTAGTCTCAGTCTCAGTCTCCATGTGTTTGTTCTTTCCAAATTTCCTCTTGTGATAGAGTTCTAGTTTCAAAGCATGTGGTCCAAAATATGCAGGGAATGATCCCAATCTTTTGGTGTCAGTTGAGACCTGATTTGTGACCCAGGATGTGATATATTCTGGAGAATGCTGCATGTCACTCAAGAAGAATGTGTATTCTGTTGCTCAGTATGGACTGTGCATATATCTATGAAGTCCATCTGGCCCAGTGTGTCTTTGAAAGCATTTGTTTCCTTTTTGATATTCTGCTTTGATGATCTGTCCATTTCAGTGAGGGAGTGGTAAAGTCTCCTACTATTATTGCATTATAAACAATGTGTTTTTTTAATTTTATTATGAGTTGGTTTATATAACTGGCTGCTCCCATGTTAGGGGCATAAATATTTACAATTGTTAGATCTTCTTTTTGGGTATAATTTTAATTATGATATAGTGTCTTTCCTCATCTTTTATTAAAGTCTTCGGTTTAAAATACAATTTGTCTGATATAAGGACTGCCTGGGGTGGCTTTCTTTGGATGTCTATTAGCAGTATAAATGGTTATCCACCCCCTCACTTTCAATCTGGAGGTGTCTTTGGGTCTAAAATGAGTCTCTTGAAGACAGCATATGGATGGGTCTTGCTTTTTTATCCAGTCCAATACCCTGTGTCTTTTGACTGGGGCATTTACAACCTGAGTAACTACTGAAAGATACAAATTTAGTGCCATTGAATTACCTATAAAGTCACTGTTTGTGCTCCTTTCTGGTCTATACTTTTTGGTCCTTTCTTTGCTTAAAGGATCCCTTTAATATTTCTTGCAGGGCTGGTTTAGTGATTACAATTTCTTTTCGTTTGTTTGTCCTGGAAGCTTTTTATCTCTCCTTCTATTTTGACTATCATCCTTGCTGTATATTTTTCTCATCTAGTACCCTGAATATGAAATGCCAGTCCTTTCTTGTCTGCCAGGTCTCTGTGGATAGGTCTTCTGCCAGTCTAATGTTTCTACCCTTGTAGGTTAAGGACCTCTTGTCCTGAGCTTTCAGGGGTTTCTCTGTCTCTGACATTTGCAAGCTTCAGTATTATAAGTCAACTTGTTGGCCTATTTATATTGATTGTTGGGGGGGGGTTCTCTGTGCCTCCTGGACTTGAATGCCTGTTTCCTTCTCCAGATTAAGGAACTTTTCCACTATACTTAGCTCCAATTTTCCTTCTGCTGCCCCTCTCTCTGTTTTTCCTCTTCTTCTGTGATCCCAATTATTCTAATATTGTTGTGCTTTATGGTATCACTTATCTCTCAAATTCCCCCTTTGTTATCCAGTAGCTGCGTATCTCTCTTTTTCTCAGCTTCTTTATTCTCCCTCATTTTGTCTTCTATATTACTGATTCTCTTCTGCCTCATTTATTCTAGCAGTAGAGCCTCCATTTTTATTGCATGTCATTGATAGCCTTTTTTATTTCACCGTGATTATTTTTTAGTTATTTTATTTCTCTATAATGGGATTCTATAGTGTCTTGTATGCTTTTTTTCCAAATCCAGCTGCTATCTTTATAATTGTTATTCTGAACTCTACTTCTGACATCTTACTTATATCCATACTGATTAGCTTCCCTGGCAGTCAGTACTGCCTCTTGTTCTCTTTTTTAAGGTGAGATTTTACATACTGTCATTCTGTCCAGAGAAGAATAGATAGACAAAAGAATGAAATACTAAAATCCAACAATGACCCCAGAGAAATATACACTAAACCAATCAGAAAGGATCCAAAACTGAAAAAAAAAAAAAAGTTTTTTAAGGAAAGTAGAGAATATAATCAGACAGATGAACAGAACACAGAACAGAGTAATACACTGGACCATGTGTGTATTTTGGTCTGTTTGTTAGAAAAGCTGATCTCAAAATTGCAAAGAAAGAAAAACATATATGTACAAAAATAAAATTAAATACAAAGAAAAGATAGAATGTAACTGTAAAAATGAACATTAAAAGACAAAAAAAAAAAGAATATAAACATACAGGTAAACAGAACAGAGCAATATACAATACTCTGGGTGTATTTTGGTCTGTTTGTTAGAAGAAGCTAAATCCTAAAATTGTAAATAAAGAAAAACTTGTATATGTATGTGTGTATGTGTGTGTATATATATGTGTACATATATATGTGTATATATATACAAAATATTAAATGCAATGAACAGAAAGAGTATAAGTGTAAAAATGAAAATTAAAAAATGTTTTTAAAAAGAGTTGATAAAATAAGAAAAATGTTTGAAAACAAAAAAGAAAAAAATTAAAATTTAAAGACTAAAGAATCATGAGGAAAAACATCATGCATTCTATATACTATTTTCCCCTACACTGGAGTTCTGTAGTTCTGTTTGATCAGTAAACTTGGTCTTAGTAGTTCCTGCTGATCTTCTCAGGGGAGGGCCTGTTCATTGATTCTCAGGTGGCTTTGCCCCATGTAGAGTTGCACTGTTCTGGCCAAAGGGCCAGGCTAAGTAATCTGCTCCCAATTGCTCTATGTGGCTTTTGTTCCTTGACGGCTTTCCATGCCACATTAGAGGATAAGAATGAAAATGGAGGCCTCCCAATCTCCAGCCCTGGACCCACAATCTTACCTATAATCTTCATTCCTCTGTGCATCCTCAGGGAAAAGGAGTCAGTCACTCTTTTCTCCCTGGTTTCTATCCACACTCCGTGCTTACCCAGTCTAAAACAGGAGTTTCTATCTCAGTCTCATGACCTCACTTCAAACCATGGGACTCCTGTGGTATGTACCAGCGCTACTCCTCTTGGGGGAGGGAGGGAGGGAGGGAGGGGTCTATCAGTGGTTCTGCCACTTGCTGGGCCTCTACTCAGAGACAGGTCACCTGACAGTGCCAGGGTTCATGATTTATGGCAACATGGAGTTGAAAGCTCACACCTTGGTTCGCTGATTAGAGCAGGCTTCCCCACTCCTATGCCTGGGAACTCTGCCCCATTCATTCAGGCACCCCCATTCCTTCTGTGACCCTGGGGATCCTGAGACCACACTGTCCCACCTAGGATTCTGCCCTGCTTTGCCACCTGAGTGCCTTTCAGGAAAGGTTGTCCCTCCCCAGAGCAGACTTTTAGAAGTTCTGATTTTGTGATCTGCTGATATATCTCTGCATGGTTTATCTTCTGACATATTGCCTCAGATTCACTTTGCACCTCCTACCTTGTAGAAAGTGGTCACTTTTCTATTTGTAGAATTGCAGCAATTATTCTCTTAGAGCTAGGCTGAGTTAACAGGAATTCAGAATGATTTGATAGCTGTCTAGTTGAATTCCTGGGACCAGGCAAAACTAAGGTCTCATACTCCTCCACCATCTTGGAAACTGTTAATTAACAATTTAAAAAGTATCCTATGCTTTTAAAAACCAGACTAAAATACTAGCTCCCCTAAACGCTACTATTATTTCTCCCAGAAATCACCCATTTGAATCTCATCAATCATGTACTGTACCTCTCAATCCTCTCACTAAAAAACAAACAAAAAAACCCTAACATGTTATAAAACATAAAGTATCAACAAGTAGTGAAAGTTGAGTGGATGAAATATCATTTAAAAACTGCATTGTTCTCCAATAAATTCAACAAATAACTACTGAATGTTTTTGATAGGTCAGGAACCATGGTTGGCTTTCAGGACTCCTGTCTTTGTGATTTAATTTCAAAGATTACATCAGATTAGCCTATCATCAGAGGCTCTGGCATATGTGTGATGGGGCAGGGTTTCAGGTTTGCATTCTAGCATCTCTTTTCCTATACATGAACCTTCTCCCCATTTGGACACATTTTTAAGCAGACTATTTCTATCCCTCTAAGTGCATTCTACATAAAAAACAAAATATGCTAGAATATGCTATATATCACCTTTGTTGTGTGTTATACATTTACAATTTTATCTTAATTTAAAACAATTTTTTTTAATATTTTATTTATTTATTTGACAGACAGAGATCACAAGTAGGCAGAGAGGCAGGCAGAGAGAGAAGAGGAAGCAGGGTCCCTGCCGAGCAGAGAGCCCGAGGACTCTGGGATCGTGACCTGAGCCGAAGGCAGAGGCTTAACTCACTGAGCCACCCAGGCGCCCTTAATTTAAAAAAAAATTTAACACAATTCTCTTGATCCAGCTATTTTTCCACTTAATTATTTTATTTTATTTTTTTAAGTAGGCTCCATGCCCAATGGGTCTTGAACTCACAACCCCAAGATCAAGAGGCACATGCTCTACCAACTGAGCTACCCGGGCACCCCTATTTTCTTAAGATTTTGTTTTTTTTATTATATATGCTGTAAATTTAAAAGTAGCATGTGTTCATTGTAAAAGAAAATATTCAAACAAACCAGAAGTATCTAAAGTAAAACATGAAAGTTCTCCTCTCTCTTGATTATCCCCAGGTTCATCCCTCAGATGTGACCATTGTTAAGAGTTTCATGAGTATCATCCCACAGTCCTCCAAGTATATATTAGTATGTATATACAATATACACATATGTATACACATGCTAACTTGGAGAAAGAAGTTTTAAGGTAGCATGACTATAAACAAAATTCAAATAATATAGAAGCATGTAAAATAAAACGATCTAGGGTCACCTGGGTGGCTTAGTCAGTTAACTGCCCAACTCTTGATTTTGGCTCAAGTCATGATCTCAGGGTCCTGAGATCAAGCTGGCATCAGGCTCCACAATGGGCCTGGAGACTGCTTAGAATTCTCTCTCTCTCTCCCTCTGCCTCTCCCTTGCTTGCACTCTTTCTCTTTCTCTAAAACAAACAAATAAATATTTTAAAAATAAATAAATAGAATAAAATGATCTATATTCACATGCAATACTTGAGGGATTATTTTAAAATAAAGTAACAAATGATTATGAAGAAAATATAAATTATAAATAAATGCAAATTGTAAAATGCAAAGTAAAATGTTCCCTACCCCATATTCCCACCAGCCAAAAATAATAACAAACACCCACCATTGTTTCTTTTGTGTATGTGTGTGTGTATCCTTTGTGAATTTTTTATGAGTACACCGGAATACACACACATGCATAATATAAATATATATGAAGATACAGAGAATATACATATAATGCCTAATGTAGTTATGAAACATGTTTTCAACAGTTTTTATTGTGAAATCTAATATACACATACATCAGTGTGCAAAATAACAAAGTGAACCCCCTTGTAATCACCACCCAGATTGAAAAGTAAAACATTGCCAGCCCCTTAGAAGCTCTCCTCATGACTCCTCCTAATTATCACCCTCTTCCACCCTCCTTCTCAAAGGTTTCCACTATCCTGACTTTCACAATAATGAAATCCTTATTTTTTCTTAGCATACAACATTAAGCACTATAACTTTAACTCTTTTCAGATTTTAAATAAATGGAGTCATACCAGATGTATTCTTCTGTGTCTAGCTTAATTTTTTTTCTCAGTATTTGATAATTTTTAGCTTAATACATCTTGGGCTATCTAAACCAACATATATAAAATTACCTCATCCTTGTAATTCCATGTTACAGAAGTGAACAAATAGCCTGATAACCAAAGTATTTTCACTCTTTTGGTCATTATAAAAAATAACATTGTAAGGAACATCTTAGGCACTCATTTTAATAAACCTATCTTTTTAACTTAAAATGTAATCATAGTGCTAATGTAAAATGAGGTGGCATGTTAATTATTTCAGAATTCTTGGACAAATTTCAGTTCAGATGCAATAAAATTTTAACAAAAGTTGTTCCTATCTTCTAAATTCTAGACTCCTTTCCAAAACTTATTATTTTGATAGAGATAAGGAGACATCTTTGGAGCACATTAGTGTTATGTTTTTCAAAGTATAGTCCCTGGATTGGTGGCATCATGGTTCCTGGGGGATCTTATTAAAATGCATCTTTTCCAGCATTCGGCATCTTTAGAGATGGACCTCATAATTTAGTTAATATATATATATATTTTTTACGATTTTATTTATTTATTTATTTGACAGACAGAGATCACAAGTAGGCAGAGAGGCAGGCAGAGAGAGAAGAGGAAGCAGGGTCCCTGCCGAGCAGAGAGCCCGAGGCGGGGCTTGATCCCAGGACCCTGAGATCATGACCTGAGCCTAAGGCAGAGGCTTTAACCCGCTGAGCCACCCAGGCGCCCCTAGTTAATATATATTTAAAGTGCTGTAACCAAGAGACTCTAACATACAGTAGCACCAACAAGACAGACGTTGACTTCTATCTCATTTAATAGACCTGTACTACACAGGCAGGCCAATGGGAAAAAGGCAGGTCTATTCCGTAAAGTGGTCCAAGGAATCAAATTCATGTTGTTTTGTGGCTCTGCTATTCTCAGGGTGCAGCCTTGCTTGCAAGGCAGAAGCTGGTCCTCTACCTTGTCCATGGACCATCACACTCTCACAGAGGAGAGGGGAAGTAATTGGTCAGGAAGTGCAGAAATTGTACAAACTCCCACTGGCAGAAAACATGGCCACATATAGTTACAACACAGGCTGGGGAAATGAAATCTCTGGCTCTGTTGGCCATGTGCCCTCTTAAAACTGGAAAATGGCAAGGTTCAATTATTAAAAAAAAAAAAAATAAGAGGATGGATATTGGCGGATAGTTAGTAGTCTCTGTGGCACCTGGGAATATACATCATTAGAAGCTCCAACTTCTCTGTCCTCAAGGTGTGACCAGTCACCAGGTTGAAGCAATGTTCTTATATTTGGTTTTATATCACTTCTCCCAAGTACCCCTGGAAGTCTATGGGCTATATATACTCACTGGGAAAACCAGAAATCTATATTAAAAAAGATAACAGCAAATATCAATAAAGTGCTAATTATATGTCAAATGCTTTATATGAATTGTTTTATTTAACTTTTACAAGTTTATGGGGGGGGGGGTAAATACTGTTACTATACCCCTGTTTATAGATAAGGAAACTACAATTTAGGGAAGTTCCTTGCCCAAGTTTCACAGTTAGTCTGCAGTTATAACAATTGGAACTTGAACCCAGAGCCTATGTGCTTTAGTCTGTGCAATGAATGGTTACATTTAAAAGATACTAAATGTTCCATATAAAAAAAGTTGTTGGGGTCAATAGCTTGGATATAAAGAAGCCAAATCTGGGGCAATTATTAGTAGAAGGCACCCAAGGCTGACCTCGTTCTAATATTAATGATACCATTAACTGACTTGCAGAGTTTACACTCTGCAAGACACTGTTGCATATGATTTACCTATACAACAACCCTGTGTGTTAGGTCCTCTACTCATCTCCAACTTATAGATAAGAAAACTGGGGCATAGAGATGTTAAGTTACTTGGCCAAGGTCACGCAGCTGATAAGAATAATGTGTTTAACCACTATGCTATACCACCAAAATACAAAGAGAAGTTGATAATTATGAGTCATATTAACCAAATCTGATATACTTTGCCATTACAAGGCATGTCATAGGTAAGAAATCTTATTTTCAGTGGCATTATAAAATAGGCTTATTTTTTTTTTCTTAAATTTATTTATTTGTCAGAGAGAGAGAGAGCAAGCACAGGCAGACAGAGGCAGAGGGAGAAGCAGGCTCCCTGCCAAGCAAGGAGCCCGATGAGGGACTCGATCCCAGGACGCTGGGATCATGACCTGAGCCGAAGGCAGCCACTCAACCAACTGAGCCACCCAGACGTCCCTAGGCTTATTTTATAAAGATGAGTGAAGTTTGAAGGCTAATGCACAGATAAAGCAATTAGCAAGTCCACCCAACAAGATGACGAACATCTTACTTCATCGTTATCAATTAGTATTTACCAATTTCCATACTGAGTACTGGAGATCTACTGGGTATATCTGGTTCTTATTTTCCTTATTATCTCTTTTAAATAAAGATTCCCCCAAGTTTGCATTTGAATTTGGGTCATACAAAGTACAATCCAGGATGATGCAAAGCACTAGAACAAGGAATGTTGTACTTTTCTCCAGTGACCAATGTTATTTTTGCCCCCAAAGCTTCATCTCACATCATTGTTGCTTCAGTGGCCTTACATCTGCCAAGCTCATGGCTTGCTAAATTCTGGGGACAATTCTCCTCACAATGAGAAAAGAAGACGAATTGTTATTACATGAATTATTGAGAATTCCCAATATATCATATCCAACTTCTGGGGGGCACAAATTAACTCTCTTTGGTAATACAATAGTTCTGTATCTTGACTGCAGTAGTAGTTACATAAATCTATACATGGAATGAAATTAAGTATAACTGTACAGACATACACACACACACATGCACACAAAGACACACACAAATATATCCAAGTAAAAAATTATGAAAACACAACTGTAGTCTAGTCTGTAGTCTAGTTAGTATAGTCTAAAGTTAATCTGTATATAAGGACCCATAAATGGAAGAGACCCCAGTGGCCCAGCCCATGTCACAAATGTACACCTAAGTCAACCTACATTCATAGGAAACACCTGTCAAAGAAGCCTAACATATACCAATGATAATCCTCCAACTCTGCTTTAGCTAGCTGAACTTACCCTAGAAAGTAGGACCTGCTTGCCCTACAAGGATATCCTCAACATCCTAGCCAACCATGCCTTGCTTCCATGTTGCCTCTTGTAACATTCTATAAAACTTGCTCTTACCCAAAATGTCTCAGGATAATGTTCCACTATTTGTGAGGCACCATATTCCTCCAATCCATGAATTGTTTTCCCTTGAATAAAAGACATTAAACTTGTTAGCAAATTGTATTATTTTTGTTATTTGACAGTGTCAATGTCAATTTCATGGCTTTGATAGTATATTATAGTCATATCATATATTGTATTTGCATTACATATAACATGTCACCATTGAGAGTTAAGAGAGGAGTCTACTATTTTTGCAACTTCTTGTGAGTCATAATTATTTCCAAATAAAATGTTTTTAAGGGAGGCAGGTGTGGAAGGGTGGTTCCCAGACCAGCTATGGCATCCAGTGGGAACCTGTTAGAAATGTAGAATCTCAGGCCCCAGACCTACTAAATTAGAATCCACATTTTAACAAGAACCTCATATCATGATTCTTACACACATTAAAGGTTAGAAGAACTGTTATATAAGAAATAAAAGTGATATTCAAGTATTTCTCATTCTGTCAAAAAAAGAGTTTCTTCATTTCAGTGTCAGAAAGGTTATTTCAAAAGCTCGGGGTCTGCTTCACTGGTATGCAGCCAGTTCAGCTCCATAAGTATTGGCTTAGAAGACCTTCCAACATGAGGTTTAATATTCTACCTTGAAGTTCTCAATAATTTTATCTTTGAGTTTTGTAAGTGAAGTCCTATGAGACCACAGAGCATGCCCTGGGAGCATGGAGCCTCAGCTTACCAATCAACATACCTCCCTACTTTGCTAAGATGGGTTCTCAGCTGCCCTGGCACTTTGGGATCCTTCTCCTCCATGTCCTCACCCAGCAATTATTGCTGACCCCCAGCCCCAGCAGGGGTCTAGGCACAGACAGAAGGGCTCCCTTGCTCCCTGAGACAACTCAGACTGGCAACACCATGGGTGTGCACTGGTGACTGGTGGGTGGAAGACAGCCTCTTCTCACCTACTGCTGATCCAGGTACCCAGCACGTTCCAGCATGGAGGCTGCGCAGTACCCTCAGAGGTCCCCCTCCCCCATGGGTTCCCACCAGTGGCAGGCCTAGGGGAAGGGGAGATATCTGGCATGACTTCCCTACCTCCTACCAAGACATGTGCCAGTCCAGCAGCTGGTGGGAGGGGAAAAAAAGCAGGGAGGTATGTGTGCTTAGTCACAGAATGGGACCCTGTGAGAATCTGCATTCACTGGGCAAGTGTCTCCATCCCTGAAGACATGAAACATTAAATACCAAAGAAAAACACCATTATAGATAGAAAAAAGACACAGTGGAAGAAAGAAAAAAGCTTTATGTTTTAATTTTCTTCCTTTTTGAACAGGGGGAGCCATATTTTCACTTTGCACTATCCCTGACAAATCATATGCTCAGTGCTGCCAAGGCCATTGGAAATCAAAAGATAAACTTCCAGCACCTGCACAGCAGGTGAACGGCCCAGTGATGAACTCTAATGGGTACCAAAAAATGGGTACCATTCCTCATTACAATATGGATCCAGGAATCCTTCAGCAATATAAGCTTTGCTCTCTTATAAGCTTAAAGCTCTCTTTAAAGGAGACTTTCCACCATGAAATATAAGCCAAGACTAAGAATTGTAAACATATATCCCCCAATTCCCCAATTCTTTGTGTATAATATATATACAGTAGGAAACCTACTACTACCCAGGTATGCTTCCATATTTTCTACATTTTAAAAAGGAAGACATGACCAAGAGTAATACTTCCTATATTTTTAAAAATTAAAATTCCTAAATGGCAGAATAGGGGGAAAAAAAAGAGTAGGCTTTGGAATAAGTCTGGGGAGAGTGAAGGATTTAAGGCTTTAAGGATTGTATTTATATTTAATTTTTCAATTCATTCATACAATTATTACTTATTAAGCCATTCCCTAAAAGATCACTGGTGAACTTAAACCTCTTTCCTCTGAAGCACTTCTTCCATAAATAATTTATTAATGAATAAAAATGATATTCAGAAATAAAACACATTATTCTTTGTCTTGTTTCTCTACCCTGGGCAGGATCAATCTTCCTTTTACTTACATCCTTTATCTTGAACTAATATTATTAAGTATATCTCATATATAACTAAGGAGAAAGCAAAGTTTAAAAATTATTTTGTCTGGCAAGATGCTCTCAGTGAGTTTGGTTAACGGAATAATTTCAAAATTGTATCTATAGTATAATCCTAGTTTGAATCTTACAAATATACGTAATTGTGCCTAGGAAAAGATGGTATATAAAGGTCTTAGTAATGGTTGTTTTAGGGTATGGGTTTGCTGGTGGTTTTAATCTTCTTCTATTTCTCTATATTTTCCACCAGTTTGTCTGTAGTGAATATTATAGGGGGCATTAGCACCATTACATGATAAGGCCTTAATGCCTCTGATACTTAACTATTTTTTAATAGGAACCACTCAGACTTGTTTTCAGAAATGCATCTTAATCTTTTGGATACTGCTACCAGTTCAGTGATAGGAGTGAGAAAGCTGAGTGTGAACTTCCCACATTTATGGGGTGTTAATTCATTCAACAGTCTAATTAAGTCACCACCTGATAACCCAATTCATTATAACATACCAGACTCTAAACACCAATTAATTTCCTCTTCTGCTCTACATGAGCATACATATTTTGACTTTGTTAACTGAATCATGAAGTTTGTGTTTTTTGTTTAAAGCAGTGGTTTCTATATTAAATTGCTGTAGGATAGTGAGTTGAAGCAGCCTAAAATCTTATTACAGTTTCTATTGAAAAACTGCTTGACTTAGAATTGAGGAATTTACCATAATAAAGTACATCCAGTATGTACATACTAAATAACAGTAAAACTGTTAATTTGTTACACTTTCAACAGCCTTCAACTAACTTCTGTCTTCACATAGTATTTTGTAGACAGAAGTTAAAATAGGAAATGAAAGGACAGGAAGCATAAGCATGTAAGCCTGTACCATGCTAACTGGGCTAGACTGTGACAATCATCTAGTCCAGAGGTTCTCAGTCCTCACTGCACGTTAGAGTCCCCTACAGAGTTTTAAAATATACAGATGCCTGAGCTCCACCTCAGATCAATTTAATCAGAATCTCAGAATGGAGCTTGGGCATGGTATCTATTTTATGCACTAGTCCACAGTCTGAGTGCTTTTACATATGTTAAATCATTTAATGTTATACCTCATGCCTTGTGTACTATTATCATTTCCATTTTACTTATAAGGAATTGAGGCTTATGAGGAAAAGTGAAGTAAGTGGCAGATCTAGGATCACAATAGGCTGCATCACAGCCTGTTATGTTACACAATCTCACAACCCTTTAAGCCATCTTCTCAGAGCTTGGAGCACTGCCATACAATTCTTCATATTGCAGAATTCTACTACACAAAATATAGCCAGAAATGAATAAATGCAGAAAATTCAGACTGACTTTAGGTTTAGCTGAAGGTACCAGTGCAAATAGAAGAGATGACAGAAATCTGAAATGATTAAAATTCAGACAGCATGGTCTGCTGGTAGTGATCAGGATCACACTATCATTTTTTGAAGGCCATTTTACAGCCAAGAAAAAGAAGGCACAGAGAGGTTAAGCAACTTGCCCAAAGAGACAAGGCAAGAGACAGGGCAAGGATCTGAACTGGGCCAGTGTGGCAACCAAACCTACACAATGAAGAGGTGCCTGGGTGGCTCAGTGGGTTAAAGCCTCTGCCTTCAGCTCAGGTCATGATCTCAGGGTCCTAGGATTGAGACCCACATCAGGCTCTCTGCTCAGCAGAGAGCCTGCTTCCTCCTCTCTCTCTCTCTTTCTGCCTGCCTCTCTGCCTACTTGTGATCTCTATCTGTCAAATAAATAAATAAAATCTTTAAAAAATATATTTAAAAAAAAAAATCTACGCAATGGCAAAGTAGGGAATGAAAAAAGCCATCTGCCAACTTATTGATCAAATTCACAAATATTTATTCAGGCCAACTGTACAAAATGAAACCTTCTTCCGCAAGAAGCAGAACTTGATTATTAATACAATTTCATGGTGATTAAAAATGCATGAGTAGGAAACTTCTCCTTATGAAGCTAATAATTACGTGGGAAAGTTAAAATAGAAGCAAGATGAGATTCAAAAATTAGTTAAGAGATGGCATTGGATGTTCTTTAATGTACCTTCCAACTCTGGAAGATTCTCTGAATCTCTTTGCCTTATCAAAATCTTGCTTTGAAAAGTTAAAAAAAGTTGCATATAAGCCAGATGCATTTATAAACCACAAGCTCAGAGCTTCAAAGAAAGGAGAAATAAGGTCTGACTTAGGTGTTTTAATTCAGCAAAATGCAGTATTTTGTCGGAATTTGAATACCAAGTTAGCAAATTTGATTCCCTTTATGTACAGAAAGAACCAATTTACATCACATTGTATTCATTTGTACAGTTGCTTTGAGTCCAGGAACTAGAAATGCTCTATTTTACCTAAGTATCAACAAAGGAAGGGGAAAACCCTGTCCAAACTGTATGTATGCTGTTGGTAAGAGCATATGGAAATGATGTCATGCTAAGTCTACAGAATACCTGGTAGAGAATTTGGAGTTTGATTGCTTATGTTTGATGAGATTTTCAAATTACTTTTAAAAGTAGGTCGTAAGTGCCTGTCTGAATTAGAGGAGGATTCTCTAGGGATTCCTGCTGTATTTTAAGAAATTTCCTTTGGCCTACAGGTGCCTTGTCCCAAGAAAGAAACACATCCTTACACAGGCAACAATTTCTATCTTGTCTCCAACATGACCAGAATGAGGTGGAGGGAGAGGATCTGACACCCCCTGGCTATTGTCAAGGGACCAATTAATATATTCACAGCTAATTTAATGGGATCCTGAGTAACATCATTAAGGGCACAGTAGGCAATAAATGATTATAAAGAACCTTGTGAAATTCCCTAGGTATCTGTGCTTGGTCTACCTCCCTTATCTAATACCATCTGTGGAGGCACAGATGACCTGGAAATGGAAATTGTGTAACTAATAATTTCTAATTGAAAGAAATCTAACTTAAGTCAATGTATACTGCTCATTGCATGTTATATCTACTTAGTTTACACTAAATCTAAACTAAATTAGTTTACTAATTAACTAATTACTAATTTACTAATAATTAGCTAATTTACTAATAGTAAACTAAACTAAATTAGTTTACACTAAAACTAATCTAAACTAGTTATTGCTAACCTCTTTGAAACTCTGAAGCTTGATGATTAAGTCTCATAACATATACTGTGCTAAGTGAAATAGCATTTTAAAAATTCAGTTGAGGGGACACCTTGGGTGGCACAATCAGTTAAGCACCTGAGTCTTTTTTTTTTTTTTTAATTTATTTATTTGTCAGAGAGAGAGGGAGAGAGAGTGAGCGAGCACAGGCAGACAGAGTGGCAGGCAGAGGCAGAGGGAGAAGCAGGCTCCCTGCCGAGCAAGGAGCCCAATGTGGGACTCGATCCCAGGACGCTGGGATCATGACCTGAGCCGAAGGCAGCCGCCCAACCAACTGAGCCACCCAGGCGTCCCCTAAGCACCTGAGTCTTGATCGCAGCTTAAGTCCCGATCTCAGGGTCATGAATTCAAACTACTTAAAAAAAATAAAAATCAGTTGAGGAACAATAGTTTTTCCTAAGAGAATTTTGCAACTTCTTGAGAAATGACTCAAGATGCCAAACAGCAAGGTGGTTGTTAAAATGCAGATTCTCAGCCAAACCCCAGACCTAATAATTCAAACCTCTGAGGGCTAGAGCCCAGGGACCTAAATTTTAACAAGTTCCCCAGGTGATTCTTATGTACACTAAAGTTTGAGAACTTCTGCCCTAGGGTATCACCAATCCAAAGCTAAAAATCACCTATTACTACCAAATGTTATAAAATGTTGAACTTGTAGCATGACTTTAACTATAGGAAAACAGCACTTGTTAGCATTAGAAAAATTCCAGCCACAATTTGACTTTCTCATATTTTGGGGCATGATTCAGCAATGTGACTAGATGCTACACAGCACTGCTACAGAAATGTGTGCATCTTGTACAGGGCTCTCTTTCCTACCCCCCTGCACAGGACTGGTACTACAACTGGTACGGCCCCAAATTAATCACTATCATTCTCCTTCATCATGATGCTTTCTCGTATTCCCAGAAGGAAGAATGATGTTAATTTTGGGTAACTCATAAAACCAAGTGCACTTTTCCCTTATCAATATTTTGCAATGTATTTTTCTTCTTTTGTTCTTTTGGGTGTATTGACTGACTGATTAAAACAAATTTTGTCCCTATGGTTGAAAATTTCTTCAACCTCCTAACAAATATTCTGCTTTTATTTTTATTTTTAAAATATTCTGCTTTTAAATAATATTCGTAATAGTTAACAAAATGACCCTCATGGTATATGAGGTTATCTCCTTAGACACCTGAGAATTCTTTCACCAAATCCAACATGTAACAAGCAAGACCTTGGGCAAAGAATTTTTTGCCTTTTGGGGAATATATCAGAAATCTAAAAGCTTATAAATCTATTAAAGAATTGGTAATACCAGAACCTTTTTTACAGAAGTTTCCATGTCTATTTGTTTTTCAGGAAGAAATAACAGCCAGTACAAACACTTGATGAAAACAACATTTATCTATATAACTAAGCTCATACACATTCAGGAACTTGGAAGGTACCTGTTAAAAAATAAAAAAGTTCAATTGCTGAGTCACTAGAAATCAAACTCTTTCATAAAATTCTCCCAATCAGACACCATTCAGCCTGGCTCTATTAGTGTCACTTCTCAAAAGGCAGAACTCTTAAATGGGATGAATCATAACAGCTGGTTTCCACCAACTGCCACTCCACCAGATAGAAAGCTGGTTGTCAATGGGTGTTGGGGTGTCCAGGCAACTCAGGCTATGTGGTGGGGCCCATAAAAGGAGGCGAAGCCTATCAGGGGAACATCTACAGATGGGTAGCTTAGAAAATGGCACTTTTGAAAATTTTTGCTTTATTTATTTATTTATTTGAGAGAGAGGGAGAGAGAGAAGTCAGGGAGGGACATAAGGAGAGGGAGAGAGAAAATCTTAATGTGGAGCTCAACCTTAGGACACAGATCATGACCTAAGCTGAAATCAAGACTCAGACACTTAACTGACTGAGCTATCCAGGCGCCCCAAATTTTTGCATTTTGATTGTGATGTGGAGAAAGTCCTAACTGAATGTCATAGTCCTTAGGGGTCTTTTTCTATCCAGGGAAGGGATATAAGAAGTATGACTGTAGCCTATTCTGAATTTATAATCAATATGTAAACTGAATAAAGATAGAAAACATTAAAACTGTTGAGAATTGATTCATTTGCTTGGAAGAAAATTGCAAAGGAATTTGACTAGTGTGCTGCAGAGGACTTATTTCTTTCTCGCAGAGATGTCTGAAAGTTAATTCTACTTTAAAGCTACAATAAGGACTTCATGTGATATTACCAAAAGGATAGACACATAAATCAATAAAGAATAGAGAGTCCAGAAATATAACCACGTAAATACTATGATAAATTAATTTTGACATAGATGCAAAGGAAATTCAATGGAGAAAACACCATCTTTTGTACACATCTTTATGCAAAAAAAAAAGTACCTAGATATATACCTCACATCTTATACCAAGAGTAACTCAAAATGGCCCACAGACTTGAATGGAAATGTAAAACTGTAAAACATTTAGGGAAAACATATGCAAAAAGTGTTGTGACTTTTAGTTAGGCAGAGTTCTTAGATATAACACCAAAAGCACTATCTGTAAGAAATTGATAAACTGGACTCTGTCAGTATTAAAAAGGTTTTTTGCCCTATAAAAAGACATACCTTTCTCTGCATATTCCACACAGTGGAATATATTTATTCCACAAAGTGGAATATATATATTTTCCACAAAGTGGAGCAAAACATTTGCAAATCACATGTCTGACAAAGAACTTACATCCAGATTATATAAGAAATTTTCAAACCTCAACAATATGAAAACGACCAGATTTTTTAAATGGACCAAAGATTTGAAAACACAATTCAGCAAAGAAGATATGAGGTTGGCAAATAAGCACATAATAAGATACTCTATGTTATTAGTCATTAGGGAAATTCAAATTAAACCGTAATGTGGTACTAATATGCACCCTGTAGAATGACTAAAATTAAAAACAAAAAGACTAACAATATGAAGTGCTGGTTAGTATGCAGAGAAACCTGAATACTCAAATGCAAAATGGTAGTGACACTCTGGGAAAATAGTTTGGTAGTTTATTATGACATTAAATGTATACTCCCTATAGGCAGTTAATTCCACTCTTAGGTATTTTCCCAAGAGAAATAAAACTTATGTTGACATAAAAACCATTTGTAAATGTTTATAGCAGCTTTACTCAGAATCACCTAAAACTGGACCCAATACAAATGTTCTTCAGTTGGTGGCTAAGGACACTGTGGAGCATCCAAACAATGAAACATCATTCAGAAGTAAAAAGGAAGGAACTACAGATACACGCAACAACAAAGATGACTCTCAAATGCATTATGCTAAGTAAAAGAAGCCACATTGAAAAGGTTGCATCTGTATGATTACAATCATATGCTATTCTAGAGAAGTAAAACCTACAGGGATAGAGACCACATCAGTGGTTGTTAGAAGTTAAGAGCCAAGGAGAGGGAACCCAGGGTGGCTCAGTCAGTTAAGTTGTCTGCCGTCAGCTTAGCTCATGATCCCAGGATCCTGGGATCAAGTCCTACATCAGGTCCTTTGCTCAGATGGAAGTCTGCTCCTCTGCAGCTCCTCCTGCTTGTGCTCTTTCTCTCTGACAAGTAAAACCTTCAAAAAAATTTTTTTAATTAAAAAATAAAATTAAAAAAAGAGTCAAGGAGAAGGTAGGAAGGAGTTTTCTGGGGGTGACAAAACTACCTTATTTGTCAAATGTATAAAACAAAAAGAATAAATTTTACCATATGTAAGTTAAAATAAATTTTAAAGATTTTATTCTGAATTAACACTTGAATTTTCAGGAATAATTGTCATTGCAAACCAAAAAGATCTTCCAATTTTCCATTTTCTTTTAAGTTTTGTCTTTTGTTTTTTGTTTTTTGTTTTGGGGTTTTTTGTTTGTTTGTTTGTTTGTTTGTTTTTGAGAGCAAGAGAGAGCACACAGAGTTGAGAGGGATCACAGACTACTCACTCTGCAGGGACCCCAATGCGGGTCCCCAGGTCTCAGGTCCCCAAGATCATGACCTGAGTTGAAGGCAGATGCTTAACTGACTGAGCCACTCAGACGCCCCTAAATTTTCTTTTTTTAAAGTAAATTTCTAATGGCATGTTTCTATTTGGACAAATGTTCAAAAATAACATCAATAAATCTGTTCAAACATATATACTTACAGTGAGTATGTTTTAAATAAAAGTTAACTTTAAAATCACAAAATAAAAACTTTTGTTTTTAAAGATTCAGGAACATTAAAAAAAATTCAGGCAAAGGTACTGATCAAATCAAGATTACATAGGACAGACATCTTCTTCCATGCACAATTTGTCAACATTTGACAAAGCTAAATCATGCTGCTTGGCTTTCTGTACTATTGAAGTCCAGTACCGCTGACTCCAGTACCAGTATTTTCGCCAGGAGTCAGAGTTATAGAAATCATTAACATTCTGGACAGTTCTTGTTTTTAAGAAATGTGAATATCTCTGTTAGAGACTAATACTCTTTGGCAGGTAAATCATATCACACCTGATACTTTTTACATTTTTTATGTTGGCTCAATTGAGCTATGTTGAAGAGAAATCACAATTCAAATACCCAGAGTATTTAAATCACCTAAAATTACTTTACACTAAAGAAAAGGGATTTATTCAAAATAAAAATTAGAAGGACAGCATCAGAAACAGAGAGCAACTCACCTTATTCTCAGTTTTAATTGCCCTGCTTTCAAGATCACAAACATAAACCAAAAACATTCTGGTATTAAATTATCATTAAAATTAATTTGCTATGGGATGCCTGGGTGGCTCAGTTGGTTAAATGACTGCCTTTGGCTCAGGTCATGATCCTGGAGTCCCAGGATAGAGTCCCATATCGGGCTCCCTGCTCTGCAGGGAGTCTGCTTCTCGCTTGGACCTTCCTCCCTCTGATGCTCTCTCTTTCTCTCTCATTCTCTCTCTCTCAAATAATAAATAAAATATTTTTAAAAAATTAATTTGCTACAACAACTTAAAGGGGGGTATTATCACTTTAAATACCAATGTATATACCCAGTGAAATTTATTCAATGAGTATGTGACTACTACCAACAGCAGTGATCTCTTACTAAATTCTTTTTGCACATTATCACTTTACCTTCACACCGTTCATTATTTCCAAAATATAGAATCACCTCTGATCATTGGTCTCCCTGCCTATCCTCTCCCTAATAATCTTGTGTTTCCTGCACATTTCACATCAAAGTGCCATCAGGCTCCCCCATTATTGCCTGCAACACCTACTTTCTGTCATAACATATCTAGTAGATAAAATGTCCAAGGTCAATACATCTTCATGGGTGTACACTGAATAAATGCAATGCCTAAGAAACAACTGTTAATTTTCCACCCCCTTTTTCTCCCACTCCAAAATACATTTGAAGGCAAGCGACCAAGAATGATGTTACTATTAGGAAAATCTTGGAAATATATATAGGGATACATACATAGCTCAGGTATAAAGTAATCCTGTCAGGAACAGTGGCCCACCATAGTCATGATTCTCAATGGGAAAGAGCTGTATAGCCCTTATGGTGGGTGTGGTTTGGGTATACTTCCTAGTTCTTTCGCTTCTCCTCCTCTTTCCCCTCAGAAAACGTGTCCAGTTCTATGACTCCTACTATTATTTCACTGGGATTGAGTCTGAAGCCTAAGGCCCACAGTTCCAAATGCCTGAACATTTTCACTTGTATATTGTACTACTAATTCTAACCTAAACCAGCTCCTCCTTTTGGTTTCCTCGTGTCTTTTTATATCAATAATTATTGGAGCAAACAAACTTTAAGCTAGTACTTATTTTTGGTTCCTCATGCTCACTCACCTCTCATACCCAAATAAAGCTGTCAAATCAGTCAATTCTGCCTTCAGAGGGTCTTTCATAACCTTCTCCTCTTCTCTGTTCCCATTGTCAATATGCTAGCACAGGTCTCATTACCTTTCACCTCCTAATTCAGCTCCCTTTTTCTGGTATTCCCCCATTCCAATCTATTACCTATACTGCTATCATCTAAATAATCCTAACATGTGGATTAGTGTATGTCACTTCCTGGTCAGAAGCCTCCAAGGTTCCCCCTTGCTCACAGATAAAAGGCCATACTTCTTAATCCAATATTGAAAGATCTCTTCACAATCTGTCTTCGACCTGTCCTTCTATCTCTGTTACAACCAACAGAGTTGGTTCATATGCCCCATATGCCAGTTAAACCAGATTATAGTCTTTCGCCAAAACATCTTGTGATAGCAAACCAGTACTCTTAGGATCCCTATATTTAGAATGTTCCAAAACTCTCATTATCACAGCTACAAATCTTTGATGTCCCAGAGCTAACTATCCCATGAAGTTTTTCCCAACACCCTGACCTGAATATGTTCTGAATCCAGAACTTCCTATACCACCGAATTAGTGCCTATATGGTACTTCTCATTTAATATCCCTTATCCTCATATCTTGCATTCTATATTAGACTATACTGCTTTGTTTCTAACTCTGTAAATATAACCTATAAGTGTATTGTTGACTCTTAAATTTCCAAAATCCAACACAAAGGTGAAAGCTCCCAAAATAATAGGCCATAAGAGATCAAAAGATCAAAGATGAAAAATATGACACTTGATTGAAAACAAAATGGAATTAAGGCAGCTGCAATTGTAATTTTGTAAGTAGAAATACAAAAGCCTTCTGTGTTCACATGGGTGGTGATACATTTATTTTGTACTTTTTGCCATAGTATTTCTAGAAACTGGGTCATATAGTATCATTTTCCCATAGGAACAGTGATGTTATTGGGGCTTGTGCTTTTCAACAGAGACTCATTATCAAATAAATCATAGATAGGAACAACATGCAATAAAAGCAAAGGTAACAACTGTAAATCCTTAACATTTAAAATTATAATATGAGCATTTTCAAATGGGCATCCAGACACTATGCATATGTGTTATGCCAAGGGTTCCAAAATATCACAAAGTATCTATGCTGACATAAAAATAGCTTTCATAAATCTCAGTGAAGTCAATATGCAAGCTATAATAAACCAAAGATGAATTGATCATTTTATTTTCCATCTTATATTTAATAGGATGTTTGATGTTTGTTTTGGGGGAAGAGGGAGATGCAAATGACTTAGTCTTACTTTCAAGATCAACAACAAAACCAACCCCCAAGCATCTCAAAATGGTAGAACCAATAATTTTCTCTTTATTTTTTTTTAATTTTTAAGATTTTATTTATTTTAGAAAGAGAGAGAATGAGTGGGGGTAAGGCAGAGGGGGGGGAGAATCCCAAACAGACTCTGAAATGAGCATGGTTTGGCACTCAATCTCATGACCCTGAGACCGTGATCTGAGATAAAAATCAAGAGTCAGAGGCTCAAGAGACAGAGCCGCCCAGATGCCTCCTCATTTTCTCTTCATTAATTTTATTGTATAATTCCTCAGACATTAGTGCTATGTTCAAAGATAGAAGTGCTAGATTTGGACAAGCCCTGTCATTTACCAATTGGGTGAGACACAGTCTCTGAGAGTCTCAGTTACCTCAAAACAATGGCTACCTCACAAAGAGGGAAGAAAAGTCAAGAGACAACATAGCTTTGTTGTTTTTAAGCTGCAAAGTTTCATCAGGAATAAGTTATTACTGGGGCACCTGGCTGGCTCAGTCATTGGAGAATGCAGCTCTTGGTCTCGGGGTTGTGAATTTAAGCTCCATGTTGGGTGTAGAGATGACTTAAAAATAAAATCTTTTTTTTTTTAAGAAGAAACTACGATTATCAATATCATTCTTAATGTCGATGACACTTGGCTCACTATTAGCATGTTTAAAAGTGGAAATCTGAAGAGGTATTTTGTCTCCTCTGGTCTTCCTACCGCCTCAGTTTATTCAGATATACATGTGTTCTTTTTTAGTACAAAACAACACGGAGGTCACCATTAGTACCCTTCCCCTCTCAAAGCTTATCTGACACTTTTCAGGGTGCCTTACATTGCACTGAAAAGCCATAAAAATAATTATTATATGTATTATATATATCATAATTATAAAAATAATTATGTGCAAGAAAGGGGCATTTTGGTCACTATAGTGTGCAATTCTACGGACAGAACATTTTTCTCAATCAGTATAGAAGGAGAGAACTTTCTTGGTGTACAGGAGAATTCAACCTGAGTCTTTCCCTTCTAAAGAATGTACAACTTTCTTGAGATTGGTCTTCAAGGAGGAAAGGCAAGCAACAAAGAAGGAAAGAAAGGCAAAGAGGTGTTAGTAAATACTGAGTATCACCATTTTAGGAAGCCAGAGTTGTGTTTTTGATACATCTGAAAGAGTAAGTGACAACTCTGCCCACCTAGCCTTCTCTACTCAGCTCTACACTAAGAGTAAAGAAGGTATCTGAACTGGACCGGAGGATAAAAGTGTGGGTGGGGGTACTTTCCTTGCTCCCACATCACAATTTTTGAAAAGAATCAGACTGTCCTAAGAGGAAGAAAAGATTTTAGAGACTAAGAGAGCGCAGAGTTGGAAGTCTAGAGCTGGTATATTTTCCCCCAGGATTAGGAAGGGCAGAGGCTGCCAATTCCAGGAAGATAGCCAATCAAGTCCCCTGTCCTTACAGCTCCCCTATAAAGTACACACCTGGAAAGGGAGGCTAGACCTGGTACCCAAAGCTGCCAGTCTCAACGAAGTTCCCAAATGTGCTATACCTTCTAGGAAATCATGTGGACTATCACCATATATGTTTTGTGCCAAGCAGTACTTAGGGAGTTTCAGCCTCCTTCGCATAATCCCCATCAGTGCCACTGTCAACCCCACTGCCAAATACACAATCTAAATAAAACCAGTATGTTTTTCACATAAGCCCAGTTTCAATTCAGGTCCTCCAGTTACTTCCATCTAGATTACACCCAATCACAAACTATTCCTAAAGGGAACATCTTGAGCTTTCAATGGATTATCCAGCAGTGATAGACATAAACCAGACAGTCTTCACCATATATCCTGGGACCTTTGTAACACCTGTGGATTTATTGTTCCACCACATAATGAGATAGGGAGCTCAGAGCCAGATATGGCAATAATGATAATTATGATAATAAGTTACACAATGAGGTACTTCTTATACTTAAATGGAGTGGAGTAAAAAATAATCACATGTAATATAATAATTGTTTAGCTTAAAATCTGTGTGTAGGCAACAAATATTTATGTCCTTCTTATATGTATTTCACTTTTATTCTCCATAAACATTTAGTGAATTTAAAACCATTAAGCTCCCACTTCATTAGTGTCTAAGGAGAGGAGGAGATTTTTTGTACAGAACTGGAAGTATAACCGTACAAGCTCAAACCCAGTGGGGCCAAGAGGCATCAGGAAGAGAGAATTCCAAGAAGGAAGAATTTCCACATGGAAAAAGAACTTCCACAAAGCTCCTCTGCTGTAACTCTATAAGGTACTGTGTTCTCTCTTCCTAATAGAAGCCAATGCATTGAGACATTAGTAGGATTTTTTTTACAGGTAGCTTTAAAAAAAAAAAAAACTCACAAAACTACTACAACAGGTATGAGACAGAATGGCCTTGTGTCACTAAAGAAGAGGCTGAAAACTAGAGAGCAGTGGGTTAACGCAGGTCCAAAGAGTTTTTTTTAATGCCCACAAAATGTTTATGGCAAATTTCAGGTAGGTGCCAAAAGTAAAAATCAGAAAGCTCACATAAAAATCTGTGATTTCTAGCTTTCTTTAAAAAAATAGAAGACTGGACACATTGGGCCCCTGCATGTTCACCTTGCAACAATCAGCTGGACCAGGAAACTGCTAAACACCTTAGACACCCCCAGCTTACCACAGTCCAGCACCTCCAGTCCTTGTGGCCCACTCCATTTATTTTGGGTATTCACAGCCCCTAAAGGCATCTGAACTATTGAGCTCAGCTCCAAAGGAGAAGTGAAAAATAGTCATTAAATACGTGGCAACCAGGAATGAGGGTGGCCAGAATTTGAAAATCAGAAAAGACTCTGATATTAACAGTCCTTTGCCCATTTTTTACACTAGATATCATAAATGGAGCAGGCCCTACATCAGTTTACTTCTATTTTGCCTTCTCCTTGCACTGAATTATCATGAATTATCAAGTAAGACATATTTCTTCTCAGTTATTAATTTCAAAGAGATATTTAATGCATATAGTGACTAAAAGGCTGATTGAAACCTACCTCTCCTTGTTGTAATAGGTTAGACAGGTTGTTTTTAAATGAATGTCTGAGTGTATTCACTCATAAAATGAATGTGTTCAGCTAGAATGATCATTAAGATCATTTTCAGTTGGCCTCTTCCCATCTATACCATCTCCACTTATCTAGAATCTACTCAGCCCTCCAGAGATGTTGAAGTTCCACTGCCTCTACAAAGCCTTTCCAGACTTCTCCTTCCTTTAAATTTTTGAGCTAATCACCACCACCTAAACTAGCATTTTCTAATTCTCTAATTGCTTTGCTTAGAGTGCATCGGTTCACTAGCCATATTTAAACAGAAAATTCCTTAAATAAGAAACTTTAATTTTTAATTTAATTTTTAAATTCTCCACAGCATTTTACACTAAATAGGAATTCAATAATTATTTGTTAATTATTTACTCTGAATGAATACAGAAAATAAACTATCACATATAAACTGGAAAACTTCCCAAGGAGCAACTTTCACCAGACCCCTCCAAACAAATTACTCTGATAAGGTAATAATTACCCTGATAAGAGGGGCATCACAACTTGCCCATCTGATTCAGGCAGGCATAATGTGCATTATATAATGAAGAGACAAAATACTAAATTACTGTATTACTTTGTACATGATTATTGCTTCCTTTCTTAGTTGAAAAGCTCAAAAGGGAAAAAATATAAACAAACACTAAGTCACTATAATAAGCTATTGCCCAGTGAAAGATGATGTTACCATTAAAATAGGACATGGGAAAAATTTTCCCACCACAACTGAGAAAAGTAAATCAATTACTACTAAGATGCTGCAGGTCAGACATTTGAAAAGTACAGTGAAAATCACCCTTGATCTTCTCCCACCCCTTGTTGTCATTGGAAGTTCTGAGTAACAGGAGACCAACATGACATGTGGGCTGGAATTTACCCACTTTCACAGGAAAAGTAGTGAGATACAGGTTCTACTTGTTCTGGTCAGACTCACCCAAACCGGCAAACATTAAGGTTTTAGATATGTGGTTAGCAGTCAATCCTTCTCTATTAAAGCAAACAGGAGAAAAGAATAATTACGTATGAAATTATTTTTTGTGGTTTCCTTAATTTCTCTATTCTCTATTCAATGAATTCAAGATAATTTACACTTTAGTAAACTGAATTAGTGTTAAACATGTCTTAACAACTAGCAAGTTCTAGTGGATTGAAATTAAGTCAATTTTTAAAATGCTCTCCTGTATGTAACCAACAGTTAATACAGATGTTTTCACTTAACCCATACTCTATTGAAAGAGAATTAGTTCTATAATTCATATTAGACACATTCAACGCTTGCGGGTCTGAATCAAGAGGCAATGTAACCTTTAGGCTGGGGGAGGGATTAATTCAGGGGGCGTGGGTGGGTGGGTGGGATGAATCATTAAAAACTTCACTTGGATCTTTCGGGAAAATCACAGCCCTATCCAATTTAAAAGGATGGGAAATACTGCTTAAATGCCTTTCAATTTCTCTAGGGAATGCCTATAAAACGCAACAAGGTTTTCAATCTGAAGGAAAGAACAAGCGTCTCAATTTTTTTAAGTAGATGATTTACACTGCCTTTTAACGGTTTCGGTCCTTCCAGTGGTTTGTTTTTATCTGGTGTTTTGAATCCCTGTTAATTCAACCTCCCGGACAGGAAGCCTGTCAGTCTACCCAAACACAGCCCGAAGAGGGCTCTTGATTAGGTTCTCTACTTTAGCCACGCCTACACACCGAGCATCGCGAGGAATGGAAAGTATGCCCGGCGTCCGCACACCCTCACACCCCCATCTCTTCTACTTAGACCCCAGTAGTTTAAGCCCTAGCTAGGTTTTCCCACATCCATGTCAAATAAAATGAGCAGAGATCAAACAGAACCAAAGAATGACAGGTGTGGATTTTTCTTTTGATCTAGGTCAATCCCAGTTCTACTCTTAATGGTCCTTTGAAAGGGAGATGCTCCCGGTGGCGAGCTCCAGAGAGACAGGATATGTTCCTCTAGGATCAGAACCAGGCATGAACAAGACCTGCAAGCTCAATTTCCTATAGTACTGTGCCCACCACAGCAAAGGCACGTAAGCCTTAGGCATAACGTTGTACTTAAAATGTTCCCCCATGTTCCAGCCAACTCCTAAAGCCTAGGGTCGACTCACTAATTTCAAAGTTAGGGTGAAATGACGAAGGGTCCCACAAGCTTCCGCAACCGTCGGGGAACGAAGTCCTTACTTGGTCACAGTTTTGGGTGGGAGGTCCTCCTCTTCAAGGACCACAGGGGGTGGGGGTGGGGGGGGAGAGATTCCCTACTCAGCGGAGTCTCCACTACTCTCCCCCACCGGGCGGGGCTCCGACTCCAGGTAAGCCGGCCAGGCAACCTGGACACCCAATTAGCAAGGGATCCTCCAAGCTAGCCAGACCAATCGCGGCCGACGAACCAAGACGACCAAACGTGACGTAAGATGTGATTAAATTGGCGCGTCACTTCGACGTCAGCCTCTCACCTCGGACGTCCCGTCCCGGGAGCTAAACTCCAGCGACTTTGGGCCCCGCCCCCGTGAGAGTGGAGGGCGTCCAATGAAGGCGGTGCCGAGGGAGGACGAAGCCAATGAGACGAGGGCGGGGCGGGGCGCGGGACCAGAGGGTGGGGCGGGTGGCGGCGGTGGCTGCCCGAGGTTTGGCTGCGCGCAGTATATGACAGTACGTCAGCAGCGGGATGGCCGTAGCTGTGGCGGCGGCTGCAGAAGCCCAAGCAGCCGCGGCCGCAGTGGAGGCTAGAGCCCGAGCGGCGTCGGCGTCGGCACCCCGGGGAGTTTAAGATGGCGGCAGGGGGGGCGGCGGGTCTGCGGGAGGAGCAGCGCTACGGGCTGTCGTGCGGACGGCTGGGACAAGACAACATCACCGTACTGCATGTGAAGCTCACCGAGACGGCGATCCGGGCGCTCGAGACCTACCAGAGCCACAAGGTGAGCGGGCCAGCCGGACAACCGGCAGGGCTGAGAGACGGAGAGAGCGCTCGTCGCCTCCCGGTGGCGCCACCCGGGGCTCGGGACAACCGGCGCGGGGCCACGGAGCAGTGGCTCGCCTCAGCTGCCGTCCGCGCCCGCGGCGGCTAGGCTAAGCTGGGCAGGGCCGGGCAGGGTTGCTGACGCTGCCGTCCCGGAACGGCCGGGCGCCGGGGTGTTGGGAGGCGGACAGGCGGGCGGCCCCTGGCGGCAGGGCCGAGGCAGCCGCAGCCCTACTTGGGCAGCGCCGCCGCTGCGGGACTTTCCGACGGCGCCCGCGGGTTTCCTGGCGTTTTCTGTCCCAGGGAGGGAAGGGAGCTCTAGAGACAAAATTGAGATGACTACGCTGTCCGTGACGGGGGAGGGGGAGCGGGTGCAGCGTACCAGTAACGAATGCCGAGTACCGAGGGCATGAGCCGTCCGCGTTTGGGAGGTAACACCTAGGCACCGCGGATCCGCAGAGACTCGGACACAGCAGCTCCGCGTATGGCGGTGGGACACACGTTGTACTCGCAAGGACTTGGGCACCCAGGGACACCGCGGGGGGGAGGGCACACCATGTACTCGCGAAGGCTGGGACACGACGCTCCGTGTACGTCAAGTAGGGGGACACACCTTGCGCTTCCAGAAATTCGGGAACACTGGCGCTTCGCCTTCCCGGAGAGGGACCAACACCGTATACGGGGGAGCCACACACACCCAGTGCTCACCCGGGAGCGAGAGAGAGGTTCGCGGAGGCTCCTCGTACTCAAAAGACGCGCTGTGTGTCTCGGGCTGACTCCCGGCGATAGGGACATGGATCGAGAGTAAGGATGGGGGAAGATAACACCGCGTCCAGGGCAGAGTCCCCCACCCCGCCCGTCCCGCACTCCGTTCCGAAGAGACACCCGTGTATACACACAAACAAAAGTACAGCTAAAACTCATATAGAGGCACACATGCCGCAATTGGAGTACAAACCCAGAAACGCTGGATTTTCCCCTTCCTTGGGGGAAAAAATAAAAATAAAAAAGTTGGGGGTGGGGAGACAGAGAGCACACGCCATAACCCAGGGTTCATGAGGAAGCCGTTTACTTACATGCAGCGTGTGGATGTAAAAAGGGAGGAATATATCATATGAGAGACGGGTAACATTTACTCAGAGAGGAGGGATAGTCGGGGGAAAGTAGAATCTACAGGGCGTACTGACAAATAGCCCAGTCCAGTCCATACTGAGGAAACATGCTTCAGTTAACTGAAACAGGCACAGAGGGCCAGAAGGACACCGACGCAGACTCACATAGTTACTCAGATAAAATTGGAGAACAGAATTAACATCTGTTGAGCTCCCACTAGTGCCAGGTACTTTAAATGCATAGAAGGAAGCCGGATTTGGAAGCAGAGCCCTTTGGAAGCAGAGCCGGGAGAAAGGTGTGAAACCTGGTTCAGTGGGAGCTTATGAAGCTGAGTGAGGAGAGACTCGTCTTCAGAGAAGCCCCCTATATAAAGGAACCCACAGAGGGAGGCACACAGTTGTACACAGCTTGAGAAGTAGGTGAACTCATGATAGTAGAGATGTAAATAGCAGGAGAGACTCACAGAGGTGAACTTGCTCAGGAGGGCACTCACAGGATTGAGTGGCTGTGTAAATGTACAGTTCAGGGCACATATGTTACCCACCAGAGTTGTGTACGGTGAAAAACACATAGACTTAGGAGGGGAGGGCGGAGTGTATGTACAGGGGGAAAAAATACCTTCCTACACACAGAAATCCCAGGGAAAAAGTCTCATTTGTGGCTGGGAAGTCAGTGTACACCCAGTAATAACGCAAGAAGATATAAGAAATGCAAAGTGCATATGTCATTGGCTGCTGCCAGCCAGATGCACCTGCAGGGAAGGGACCAGCACCAGCCTGGAGGAGGAGACACATATGAGGGAAGTCAGATAGGCAAGCAGAAGGACAGAGGCAGACGGTAGAGAGAGGGAGAGATAAGCTTGCCAGTTCCAGAGGGAGGGTGTGGGAAGGAATGACACTGAAGAAGGTAGGTCAGGGGTGTGAAGAGAAAAACACACAAACAGAAGAGGAAGAAACAAGCAGGAGAAGCCCAGCTTTCTGTCAGAGAAAGACTGACACATAGAATTTTGGTAGATTCATCTCTGGGGACAGTAGGTCAGCAACCACCTGGGGGAAACAAGAGGCAAACTGTACAGTTGACTGCAACAAAATTGACAGACACTATACACTTGGTAGGGAAGAGGTGGGTGAGGAGACCACAATGAGGAGGGGGATGGTGCCCAGGGAGAGTGAAGTGCCAGAGGCCTCCAGTGCTCAATAGGCTGCTGCGCTAGCACCCACAAAGAGTATTTGTTTTTCTACCTTCATTCTGCCTCCTAGATCTTACTGTGACATGCTTGGGATTAAGGTTGGAGTACTTTGACTCCTGAAGTTCTCACATTTATAAACCATTATCTTCCAAGAAACAGGAGATCAAAAATTCTCTCCCAAACTGCCACTTAGTTCTTGAATTTTTTTTCTTTGTACTTTTTATAGTCAAAGGTACTGAAGTCCATGGCTTTTTTCACTAACTACTTCTCTTGCCAACTAATGTCATTACTACATTTTTCCATCTCTGTTCCCGCAAATTAATGAGTCTGGTCATTTTGTACAGAAGCAGAGAAGAGAAAGGGAAAAGACTTTTCCAAGTCCTTCCATCTTTCTGAGGGTAGACCCAGATAGATTGAGTTAGTTCTGGTATTCCTTTTCTCCTGAAAAGCTGATGGTAGAAGCAGTGGCATGCAAAGAGAGGAAGAAATAAGCTGACTTGGCCTTTGCAGCTGGATGCTGCCTTGTTTCTGACCTAACCAGCTTCTCATCCCAGGCCTCATTGTCATTTCAGCTATAAAATACTTTGTAAAGGGCTTGGAAAAGCAGGAATTGGGGTGAGAATGTTAATCTCCGGTGGCTAAGAAGTGGTAAGAGGTTGTAGAAAAACAAATGAGGCACCTTTTGGGTGACTACACTGTTGGTACTTATTGTACTTACTCTGGTGTATTCAGCTAAGTCTCCTACAAATGTGTTCTTGGTTACCTTCCTCCTGGCTCAGGTCAGACCAGGCTTCCCCATCGGGGAGTTGCTAACAGTAGGCATCTGTCTGAGCTTTTATCTTCCAGTTGGAAGATAACTTATTTGGTCTCTTATACCTTAGGCCCTTATCAGAAGTTGGGCTTATGACTTGAAATTGTACCAGCTGTTTGGAAATATGTTGACACATGTTGGTTAAATGGGAAGAAGTTTCTGGTGGTCAAGCCTCTTCCCCTTCAGGGAAGAATGGCTTTAATTTTCACATAAGACTGCCTTCATCATTCCTGTGCTCAGATGGGAAGGTTGATGCCTGACAAATGGCTTCAGTGGCTTTGGCCTGTACAAGATTATGACTATTATTCCTCGTCTTCTAATGACCTTCTAAGAGCCAAAAATTTCAAGTTTCCTAAATTAAGCATCAGAAAGCTATTGTTATCCAGATTACTTTGCCCACTAGATTTATTCTTCTAAATTAATCCACTTGACCTAAGAT
This sequence comes from Mellivora capensis, assembly GCA_004024625.1. NCBI lineage: Eukaryota > Metazoa > Chordata > Mammalia > Carnivora > Mustelidae > Mellivora > Mellivora capensis. The sequence goes on along the minus strand of PISX010000227.1, from coordinate 302,456 downwards.
TTCAGGGAGGTAAATGCAGGGATTTTACTAAACTATGATTTAAGCACAATACAGAAGTTCTTTAGATAGAATTGAACAAATATACAAAATTGTTAATGGTTCATGGAAACAGAATCTTTAATTGGAAATAATTCCTCAGGGGCGCCTGGGTGTCTCAGTGTGTTAAGCCTCTGCCTTTGGCTCAGGTCATGATCTCAGGGTCCCAGGAAGGAGCCCCACTTCAGGCTCTCTGCTCAGCAGGGAGCCTGCTTCCTCCTCTCTCTGCCTGCCTCTCTGCCTACTTATGATCTGTCAAATAAATAAATAAAATCTTAAAAAAAAAAAAAGAAAGGAAACAACTCCTTACTGTTTGAAAAGACAGTCAAATCTAATTGACTGTCATTATTCAAGTTTTCTATTTTTAGAGAAACGAAAAATGCTAACTTGAGAACTTTCCAAAATAGGGACTGGGTTGGGGGAGAGAGGAGGCATTGTGAGTCCAGGAATAGGAGTTAGAGTTGGAGTAAATACCTCCTAAAAGTTGTCTTCCACTCAGTGTGAAAATAGAAACAGTTTCAAGTTGATTGTATATTAAAAAGTGTTAAATGGAAAGTAAATTTAGACATACTAATGCAGATATTTAGGATATATTACAAAGCTACTTTTTTTGTTAACTATAGATAATTTTAAATGAGAGGGAACTTACTAAATAAAGTACAAATTGTAACTTTGTAAAGTTACAACTTTATATTCTAAATTGATGTTTGTGATTGCATGGTCTATATAAGCGCTGCATACTTTAAGTGAACGTATATTACCGTAATTATATATTTCTCTCAGATGTATCCTTAAACTGTATTTAAAATTAAAACCCCAAATTCTACAATATATTTTAGCTAATTCAGTAATGTGTAGCTGGCTTATTCTGACATTTTTAGTTACAAAAATCTTACCAAAATATTTTAGCAGATTCTGTCATTGCTGAGCCTGTTAATTTATTTTTTAAAAATTGTTTGGTCAAAGTTTCAAAGATGGTGGCTCAAATAATATCACCATGTTTACCTATTACATAAAAAACCTTGCCTTGATAGGTTTGGGGGCAAGGTCCTTTCATTCTCTGTGCCTAAAGATGAGAAAGCAGATTGTGTTTAAGAAGGATTCTGTTAACACATTCTCTTGTCAACTCTAATTATTAATCATCTAGGAAGATGATAGTGTTTTGAAAATTTGTACAAATACACTTATATTTAATTTTGCATAAGGAACTGACTTTCTCTCAGTGTTACCAGATATAATTATTTCCAATCAAAGCATAAATCTCCACAAAGTTACTGTCCTTCACAATAGCTCCCTTTGTGTGTTACTTGGTCTTTTAAAATCACTGATTCCACAGGTCATGAGGTAGGTGACTTCTCAGCTGGTCTGTCAGGTGAACTTTTTATTTTTAGCATTTGATTCATTGTGGTTAAGGTACAGAAAAGACTCCTACCTTACTTTTTCTTTATCTCCATTTTTCTGCCTGTCCTCAAACAGTTTTGAGAATGTGTATATGTGTTCAGTAATCTGCCTTATAAAATACAGAAGACCCAGATCTGTCAGCACAGAATTGCCACTGCCATAGGACATGTTTATTAACTAAAACAAAGAGGTTTGCATTGTCAGATACTTTTTTTAAGTTCACTTAATAAATTAGAGAACACTACATCAAAAATTAATGATATACTATATGTTAGCTAATTGAACTGCATTGTCAGATTCTTTTTCCTGCATGTTTTAAATGTCGTCCTGTTTAATTTTAAAACATTAATCTTACTGACTTTTACCTTAGATCCTTCTTCAGGCTGAACTTGATTTTAAATGCTTTTTATCAAATAAAGTCAAATTTGTACCTCATGTTGCAGTAAGTGTTTGAAACTTTTTATCAAATGATCAGGCCCTCAGTGCAAAGAAGGGTACCTGTCCCAGTGAAAAGCAGTAGCCAGATTGCCTAAAAAGATAGACAGGGAACTTTGGCACCCAAGTTGGAAGGAGAAAGAAAGAACATATGTGAAGGATTGGAACATGTTCAAGAAAAGTGTTTAAAAGGAAAGGGGCATAGAATTCTTGGAATGATTTATAGGAAAGCTTATGGAAGATAGTCACCAGATCCAGCCTTTCCATTTGCTCCATTTGCACTTAAAAAATAAATAAATAAAAAACAAAAGGCAGTGCTCATCATAGTGCTTATTAAGTAATTTGTGATAAAGCCAGCAGAGGGAGGAAAATTAGAATTTCAGTTGAACTAATCCTGGGTCATTTTTAACAATTTGCAGTGGCTACAAAGAGGCTCAGCTCAAGAGCCTTGCACCAGGGTCCAGCCCATGTATTTGCCCAGTGGGCCAAATGTATTTGGAGAATTTGAGAAGATGTCCCTAAAATGTGATGATATGGGCATTTCTATTTAAGATCAGCTAAGTTTTATAAAAGAGAATAGTGTATATAACCCCACATTTGACTGTCTTGCATACCTCAGTTCCATACTGCATTTTCCATGACTTAATGGAAAAATGTAACGAAGCAGGTCTGGAGTAGAATACAGTAAAGTAATGGCCGTATTTCCACAGCCAAATTGAAGCTGGGAAAAAAAAAAAAAAAAAGCATAACTCAGGACAAATGTACCATGGAAAATTGCTCTTTCTTTTCTTTTGCTCTCTCCCTTCCTTCCAATTTATCTCCCTATCTATAATTTCTGTTGTGGCATTATGGCCCTTGAGATCCATGTTAAATGTTTAAAAAAAACTAGTGGAAGAGTCTCCACTAATACTTTACTAGTAAAGGCCAAACCTAGTATTTCCATGGCTGGCAGTTTAATATAGGATATAAGAAGAAAGAATCTTATTAATTAGCCTATATGTTCCTTAAACATTCATGAGTCAAACTGAACCACCTGGAATTGAACTCACAGAGCATTTAAAAAACATCCTCCGATCTTAAAGGATTTTATAAGAGTTTAACAGGCAAGGATGGGATGGGAGATTACCTCTCCAGCAGAGGGAGGGGACAGCTGTAGAAAAGTTAGGGCTGGGTCTGAGAATCCCATGGAATACATGATCTACTTAACCTGAAGTCAACTGGATTTAAGAGAGGAAAGGGAGATTAGATCAGGTTAAATTTTATTCTGTCAACACTGGGAAGGTACTGATTAGAAATATAAAGTGATTTGAGCTGTGTTTTAGGATTATCCTGGCCTCAGCATTCCAAGATGAATATAAGGTGAATCTGGAAGGAAATAGACAAGCTAAGAGGAGGTATGTGATCCAGGCTAAAGATGCTTGGAGTCTAAATTAGGATGCTTGTGGGAGACATTAGAGATGAATACAATCTATAGACTTCAGCAGGTTTTGAAAGAAATAGGATTGAATTGAGATTTCTAGCCATCAGCACTAAAGGCATTCTTAGTAAAAAAAAAAAAAAAAAGGGTGGGGAAATCAGAGGCAGTTGGGAGAGTGGGATGGAGAGAGGGGAGATAAAGATGATGGGTACCATTTTAGTGAACATTCAGTCTTTTGTTTGGTGACCAAGAAACTTAGATTTGATTGTTTTTATATTTAAGAAGTTTATTTGGAGGTCTGAGGCTAGACTAGAACAGTGCTATATTGTTGACATGTTTCCTATTAACTCTGACATTTGGGTGGAAATTTAGAATATTGGTGATATTTGGACGGATGCTAAAATTAAGTGAAAGAAATTTTTGCTTTTGTATAGGGATTTTTTGTTTGTATTTTTATAGACTTTATTTAATAACCTTCTCTATAACTTGCACTTAAGACCATCATCAAGCACAGATAATATGAAAATATAATTTGAGTCTAACATGGAGATTAGACCTTCTGTAGTTTCCATCCCTAGTGATTATTGAAACATTAAGTAACTCTATATAAAAGTGCCTGGATTTACATTTCAAGCCTCATTTTGAAATGAGTCTGGAGGCCTTGAAAGAGTCAATGTCTTCACTTCCAAATTACCTCCATTTCTGTTTTGGTGTTTTGATTCTCCTCTTTTTGTTGTTGTTAGTTTCATTGGGGGAAAAATAATGTAACTACATAAAGCTTTTGTTATACATTGTAATGGACTAGGTATGGTGCTGAGTTCATGGTCCTTAGAGATAATTTTGTCTGAGGAATTTCCACTTGACAGTGAGCTTATTCAAAGGTGAAACCAGGCTTAAACATACTGGTAAGTTTCACTGAGATACTTCAGGATCTAGATATGCTTACCTGGAAACTTAAGTGTTAGCATGTTTTAAAATATCTTTTATTTAATATCATTGCTTTTGATTTCCATTATCAGAAATCATGATGTCTCAGAGGACCAGAAAACATATCCATGTAGTAGAAACTCAGTGGCAAAAAAAACTTAAGATTTTTAAGAGATTAAGAGGTAGGAGTCAGAATGATAATAACCAAATACTTATTTATTCATTTAGCAAACACTTATTAATTTTCTGACATGTGCCAGGCATAGAACTACACACTGGAGATACTCATATCTGAGTAAGTCCTGGATGGTCCCTCTCATCAAGAAAGTGCTTGTGCTGTCTCGTAGAAACAGGCAGCAGACATGTGAACGCATAATTTCAATAAAGTCTTTGTTCAAGGGGACACCTAAAGAGAGAAAGATTATGTTTAAGGATGTTTCTGAAAAGCAGTGTCTGTTTCTTTATCTCATGTCCTCTGCTCATATCACTCAGGTTGGGTTGTCTCTACCGCACCTATGAGATTGCACCTGACTAGGTTCCTTCATTGGTCATCTCTCTGTTCCTCCTTTACCTGACCTTAGCAGCATTCCATCCTATTAACCACTCCTTCCTGTTATGAAAGACCTCACTGATTTTCCTCCTACCTCCTTGCCCATTCTTTCTCAGTCTCCTCTGTTGACCATCCTCTGTTTGACTGGTATTTGAATGTTGGAGATTCCAACTCCCTTCTCTTTATCTGTTCATTTTCTCTCTGTGTGCTCATTTAGTCTTATGGATTTAAATGTCATCTATATGTTAATGACTTGCAAATACTGATCTCCAGCTCTGACCTCCCAACTCCAGGCACTTATTTACAATACTTCATCTCCTTATCAGAGTTTAACAGTCTTAGTCTTAACAAATAAAAACAGAATTCTTGATTTCACTCATCAAACCTACATCTTCAGAAATGTTCCGCATCTCGGTAAGTGGCAGTATCTTGTCACCAGTTGCTTAGTAATTGACTAGTATTTCTTGATTTGTCTTCTCATTTCTTGACTTACTAGATCAACAAGTCTGTGAATCTCCAAACATCCAAAGTCTAACCCCATCCTTCACAACTGCTCCAGTTCCAGTCATCTGTCAAGGATTTCCATGGACTTCCAAGTCTTCCAGTCTTACCCCCATAGTCCATGCTTCTCCACACAGCAGCCAGTGATCTTTTAAAAACATTTAGTATATTCATGTAGTTTCCTGGTTTCAAGCCTTCTAATGTCTCCCTTTGTAAACATGATTTAGATGGTTTCGTTTATAAATGTCTTCTACTTTAAAAATAATCTCAGTCTTCCATTCCACATTAATTTTACTGCTTCTCCTTATGTTCTAGAGATTATGAATCCCAAAGAAGAAATCTTCATTTGCATTTATAGTCAGATTTGACACATAAGCTTTTTATATAATCACAAAGCCTTCTCAGAAAAGGAAAAAAAAAAAAAGATGGGATATTATGCTTCAAGTATTGTTATTTTAAAGCCTGGTTCACAGTAACTAACTTTTTAGCTGATTCTTCAGTTTAGATTTTGCCTTCCACATCTCTTTAAGAACTATTTTGAAATAGTATATATATATGTGTATATATATATGTGTGTATGTGTTGTATATGTGTTTTAATTCGGCCTGCATCAGATTGATAGTTTTCCAGAAGCTATCTTTCAAAACAAGGATTATGTTAAATAAATTAGTTTTTTTTACCTCTTCTCACTACTGTTTTGGCATTCCTTTTATATTTCATTTTTTTTCTATGCTGTAATGATAGAAATGCATTATTCTTTATTGCACATGCACTTTAGTCTGGTTCTTCCAAATTTATAGAGAAGTTTCTCATATGTGTGAGTTTGGATTACTCACAAAGCAAAATACTAGATTTTGTGAAACCTGGTGACTCTTTCTTATCATCTAGTAAAATGTTGGGGCAAGAAGGAGACACTGTTTAAGGTAGCTTTAGATTATCAATTATCAATAAATTTTACATTTGTGCTCTCATTCTAAATGTTACCAGCTTTTGACAAGAGCTAAATATATTTGATTTCTTCAGAATCAAGTGTCTGATTTCCTGCACTATTTCCTGCTTTAGCTCCAATATTCTTTCTGTGTCTTCTTTCCCTGCCTAGATATTTTTTTTATTACAGTGGTCAAAATACAATTAAGTGATTTTTGGTTTCTCTATCAGGTAATGTTTTTAAGAACAGAATAAAATTACTTTCTAAATTAAAAAAAAAAAAACACAACCACAAGTTCTTAAACTGGTATAGTACTTCTTTTAAGAAAGAAAGAGGATCTTTTATAGAAAATGTATCCCAAGGAAAATCATAAATACTTTCTATTATTTACTTGTATAAGTGACAGCAAATTCAAGTACCTGATACTTTCCTTAAGCTATAGTGTAGAACCAAAAAAACTATCAATGCTTACCAGTTCTTATCAATTCTTAAATTTATAACTTTAAGATGTTTCGCATTTTATGTAACCATTGTTGAGGAGTGGCAGGAGAGGTTAGCTGTGTAAAGTGGTGTATAAGACCACATTTCTTAAATTAAGACCAGGTTTGAGTCCCAAGCCACTCACTAGCTTTGTAATTCTCAGAGACTTACCTGAGAATTGGAAATAATAATATCTACCCCACAAAGGTGTTCTCAGAATTACTGGAGGTGACAGTAAAAATGATTATAGTGTCTGACATATTTTAAGTACTCAATAAATAGTAACTAAATAGCTATAAGCAATTCCACATAAAGCAATGACTTGACCCATCACCATTTCTAGAAAAGCTTCTGGTTTTGGCAAAGTTCCAAAATTATATTTGACTTTGGAAATTTTTTTGTGCTATCTTTATTATGATTTATAATGCAGCTTAGGCACTCAGATAAATACCAAGTATTTAATAAATGCCTGTTGACTGAATAAATATTTGAAGTTAACTTTGAGTTATGTCAGAGTTCCACGATGGGTTTAGAAGGAAAGCTGAAGATGTTTCAGGAATATATCTAAACTGAGGGAATAAAGTTAGACCTTCCATAGTGTGTTTCTTAGAGAAATCACTCTTTTCTGGGCCCAGAATGCTATTTGTTATATTGTGTTTGTATATTCCTAAAACCAATGGTGGTTGATAAAGTCAAAGTAACCATAGATTTAATTTGTCTACATAGATAAGCAGTATGTAAATAATCAAGAGATAGTTATAATAACTTTTACAGGATAAATAACTTTCTCTTACTCAACTCCAGAAAACCTTAGCTCTGCTCCTTCTCTACTACCCTCTAAGTATCGTATCAGAAATTATTACTCAGCAAAATTAAAATTACTTAATAGTATTACTTAGAAAATTACATATTACTTTTATAGTCCTGATGAATTATGAGGAATAGTTTCTGGAAATAAATGGACATAGATTTCTTTGGTCATAGAGCAGTTTTTGTTGCAGTAAAATTATCTTGCAATGGTAAATGTCAAGAATGTAACAAAACTTGAACAAAATGTATTGCCTACGTTTCTGTGCTTAAGAATGTCTTATATTTCCTAAGAGATACAGAGGGTTAATTCAAGGAGCTCTAAAAACAGTGAAACAGCTAAGAGTTTAACAGAACCTTTTGACTACAAAACACCACCTTTATGAGGTTGTTGAAGCATTTGTCAAAAGGAGTTTCTCTAGCCATTTTCAGTCTGTGTTGTTTCTTGGCTGTATGAAGATGCAAGATCATTCTTACTTATATAGCTCAACTACTATTCAGTTAAACTCTAGAGTTACTTGGTTTTCAAAAGAGCTACTTGGTGCAAATATTTAATTAAAGCTAAAAATCAAAAATTGAAGCCCTTGTTGAAACTCATTTGTAATGGGAATGTACTTAGTTAAACATTGATTTTAAAATATACTTTATCACCTGTAATTATGTTATCTTTTAAAATTGAATTAAAAAAATATATACAACGAGTTGAGGTCATGTTTGTGCAGTTAAACTTAGGCTAAAGAACATTTAGACAAAAAGCTAACATGCATGAAACATTTGCTTATAATGGTATTGACTTTTAGAATCTATTCCTGGTAGCTACCCTGTTAACACAGTGGTCAGATGCATGATAAGTGGTATAGAATTCCAGCTGTCTCCTCTTGTTGCAATTTTTTAAAGCATTCTAGAACTAGTAACATCTGGTAATTTACTAACATCTTCCTATCTAAAATTGCAGTTAACATCAGTAAAGCATTGGAGTTTCTTTCATGTATTTTTCTCTTCTGGATTGTCAGATAATCTTAAAGGAGTTTTTTAGTAACAGTGATCTTAGTTTATCCTGTTTGTCTTACTATTCCATACATGAGCGTTTTATTACTTTTTAAATGAGGAACACATTTATATATGTTCCTTTGTTATACATGGTCCTTCTAGGAAAAAAAAAGTTACTGTTTAGGTATTATTTAAGCAGAAACTGAAGTCTGGAAATTGTAATGATTTTATGAAATTCATTTTCCTTGCAAACAAAATGCCACAAAGAAAAGAAAAGAAAAGAAAGGAAGGAAGGAAGAAAAACAAAAGAAAGAAAAGAAAGAAACAAAATGCCAGAACTGAATTGAGCAGTCAAGGACTTTCAAATGTTCAGCACTGGGAAGTAACCTGTTAAGAGAGGCAAGAGAAGGAAAGTGTTCTGTATTTAGGATTCAGAGAGTTGGCTTTGAAGTCCAACTTTGCTAATCACTAGCTTGGTGTTCCTGAACAATACCCTTTACCTGTTGGAGAGCTCTGAAATGGGTGATAATGATGCCTTCCTACCACCCAGAGCTGGTTTTAGGAGGCTCACTTGAGACAATGGATATAAAAATGCCCAGTCTACTACAACACTTACGTAAACAAAAATTATTATTTCTGTTGAGGAATCAAGCAGTACAGATAGAACTGTAAGCATAACAGGAGGTTAGGTTCTAAATTCAAGTCCTGAAACAAAAAACTGGTTAACGTCAAAATTACTCTTGGAAATTCCTAAACTAATGTAAAGTGTGGTTCTATTATTTTGTCTATATAACCATAAATAGTAATCTATAGATGTGTATAGTAATATACTGCTATAAAGTAGTATGAAAAAACATGGCCAAAATAATTTTAAAATATATTTTTTTCTTTAGCTGAGCATAATGTAGATAAATAGTTTTAAGTTAATATATGTTAGGCCCTACCCTAACAACTAGGAGTAAGACAACCTAAGAAAATAATATACCCCCAATGTAGTGGAACCCTAGACATAGGCATCTGGAAAAACAATGCCTAACAAGAGTTAACTCAAAAGTGGGCATAGTTCAGAGTTAGCAAAATGGTGGCATCAGTGGTTTGGCTGGAAAGGGTTTCACATTTTAAAAATTGAATCCTTTTTCAGTTGGGCATTTATTCCCCAGGTGCTTGATATTCCTTGTTGCTTTACACCAGTCTCTTTCACATTTACCTGACTTGGGTCCTTAAACCCATTGAGTCTTTGATTCCTGATTTATCCAAAGAAAGGCCTACCCGAAGAAACTAATCTTAAACTAGGAAGATAAAAGTAAGTTATTAGTATGGATTGACAAAATAGTGTCTGGGAAGGCATACCAGCTTGAAGGAAAGGAAGGAAGTAGAAATAGGAAGGAGTGCCTGGCTGGTTCTGCTGGTGGAACATGTGACTCTTGATCTTGGAGTTGTGAGTTTGAGCCCCACGTTGGATGTAGAGATTACTTAAAAATAAAATCTTAAAAAAGATAGGAAAATGTTTATAAAACAAAAAGGGTTAACACAGCTGAAGCACCGTTGGGAGACAGTGGAAGATGAAATTATGAAATTGGTTGGTCCTGTAGATGGAAGGTCACTTTTCCATGTGGAGGAGTTTGCTTTGCTCTGATAGAACCCACTGGGAAGGAACCTCTCCCAGCCTCATGACTGCTGAGGTGGTATTGGAGATTTTCTGGTAGTTCTTTGAATGATGGGCAGTATTTGGAAGGAACTGAAGGGAAGAAGGAAGGCCTTTATCTAGGTGCTCAGTGATAGGGGCCTAAAACAGTCCAGAGGTTTTCAAAATAAAGACTAAGAGCCTAATTTGAGAGAATCTGGGGCTGACTGGCCAAAGATAAAGATTCAGAGCTGTGAAGCCACCTTTGCATCATTTTTCTTTGGTGCCTGATAATAAAGCTTTCAGTACATTTTATCATTCTTTCTGGGGAAAGCCTGCTCATTCCACCATCTCCTGTTTGCTCTGGGTGAAGTCATACTAATTTAAGTCTTATCACTAGAGTATTTCTAAATAAAGTATCATCTGGAGCTGATATCTAAATCCTTTTTCCTAGCCTCAATCCATCTCTCCTTTTTTTTCTTACACAGGACTAAAGGAGCTGCTTTCCCTGAAAACACTTCTTTCAGCAACTCACTTTGTTATTCCAAAAATTAGAAGCCCCTTCAATTGTTTATCATGTCAAGGGCGGGACTTAAAGGCCATCCCTGGGGGGGTAATTGAAGAGATTAGGGCAGGGTTATTTCACAGGGTGATAAACCTTTTGAAATCCTGAGATCTAAAATTTAAATTACTGTCCTATTTATTCTGTAGTGTATAGAAGCTAAAACTGAAGACAAATTTTGAGGTCAAGGAAAAATTAGGCAGGGATGGCCAAGTCCAGTTCTTATCCTTTGTGTTGTGTTTCAAATGTGAAAGAACTCTGTACACACACACAGACCTGCCCTTTGCTTACATAATATCCATTCCTATCTCCTGGCTTTTCTGCTCAGGGCATTCCCTTTCCCTTGAGTTTGTCTTTTCAAGATTGCTGCTGAGATCCACTTTTCCATAAGCCCTTCAGCTTTCCTGTTTCTTCTAACCTGTATTCTTCTCTCCCTTTTTAGAATTCTTACTGACCCTTCCCAAAGTACTTATCCTAGTATTTGATCATTCTCATATGTTCCCCATCTAACATGTGAACTCTGGCATGAAGGAGTAGGCCCCCATCATACTTTCGAGTGTCCCACAGCAGATGTGTGTGGAGCACAAGGCAGTGGAAGAACGGCATGGCAGAATAGGAGGATTGAGTCCTGGGTTCCTGGTTCCAGCTTAGTTACTAATGGCATGCTTGCCTTGACTGTATTATCTCTGATTCGGAATTCTTTAATTCTAGCAGTGTATAATGGCAGAATATGGTTAGGGGTAAGGGAAAAGAGACTGTAAATTAATTAAAGGTTGTGAGCCCAGTAAACCAAAAAAATAGAAGTATGCTTGCCAGAAAAGTAGGAAGGAGGTGCCATTTTGGTTGAGGGAGGAGTGGGGAAGGGCAGTTATTACAGCGTTTGCCAGTTTTGCTGTCATTGAGTTTCTAATGCAAAACGTCCCTAGACAATGATAAGTACTAGGCTGTGGAGAGAAGGGAGTTGACAAATAGAGAAGAGATTAAAAATCATCACCAAATTGGCAAAGTGAACCTCCAGGAGGGTGTGGATATAGAGAGAGCAAAGTGAAGGGTGCTAGCTTTTGAAATGAAGGGCATGATAAAAGAGCTAAGAGGACTGGTGTCTGAGTGTAAGGAATCTATGACATCCAGGGAGAAGTGAGTAATTTGACAGTTGAGAAAAGTTAGCATTTTTTTGACTAAGAAGAATTGATGAAATTGATAGAGAATTTCACATACCAATGGTGAGCTAAAGACAGCTTCTGAGTTGCAAAAAGTCAGGGAGGAAATTATAACCAGCCTCAAAGGAGTTTGGAACAAGCATACCCATAGACAAACATTGGTGACTTTGGATATAGGAAATCATGCCTGAGACTGTGGTAGATACTTACAGCATTTCTTCTAAATACACACCTCTGTGACAAAATATTAGTTATGAGGAGGACAAAGCTTGTTACAAAACAAAACAGTCTTCTAGAAATTACATTCTCCTGGTGAAGGTCATATAAGAAAACTGGTAACCTGTTTGACCCTCCACTAGAAACTAACCTATGATAAAATGTGAGAAACTGGAAACCACAGTTTATTATCAAATACTTCAATTTTCTATTTATAGTATCCAGTTAGAGTTTTGTAAAGTTCCTTGAATTATCTCTTCCCTCCCTTTAGCCCTTTAAAAACATACTAAGAAACTAAGCAAAAGTGTGTTCTTTTAATGTGAAATTGAGTTAGTATACTATCATTTTTTGGCAAATTGTGTCATTTTCAAAAACCTGCCTACACCGCCCAATATACCTGTGGCTGTGTGATTCAGAGAAATGTCAGCAGTATGACCTTGTTCATCGTCATCTTAATATGATGATATGTAAACCTAGTTATGTAATGAAAAGATATTTTCACAGACTATGGCACTGCACAGATGCACAGATTGAAAGTTGAAACGTTTAGTTCTGTGACACAGTAATGAAGGTTGACCTATGTGTTTCTTATGTTTCTTTCAATAGAATTTAATTCCTTTTCGACCTTCGATTCAGTTCCAGGGGCTCCAAGGGGTGAGTACTCTTGTTGATTCAGCAAGAAAATCTAATATTCTTCTTACATACTATTATATTTAAACTCTTAAAATTTGTTTTCACTTGTGTCTCAATATAAGGTCGCTCATATTTTGTGAACTTTATGACCAAATGTAAATTTCGGATACCTTAATACACTTGAATTATCTTTTTCTGATTTATTTAAAAAATAATTCCAATGTACTTATTGAAGAATAGTTTTTTCCCCAAATCATGAATAATTGCATTTTTTACCTTTTTTGAATTATAATATATGTCACAGTATTAAGAGAATTTTTTATAATTAACCATAAGGAATTGCTAATTTCAGTCAAGTTATGATTATGTGATTGTTGCTACTATTGATGAACTTTTGCTGTCTGTAGACTTCATTTGATTGTACATACTAAGAAATGTGTAAATAGAAAATTGAGTTTTTCCAATATACAGAATAAATATTGTATATCTTATTGCTGCATTTAAAAGTGTAATAAATGATAAACTCCCAATAAAATACACCTATGAATTCTGTGTTTAAAATAGATGATAAACTTTATAGGAGTAGTGTCAGAATTATTTTTAAATTATTTCTATTAATATTTAATATTAATAGAAAGTCTTAATCATTCCTTCCTCTAATATGCATTTCTGAATTTGTGTTTATATATGGACTGTAGCACAGAGATTTGGAATATCTGTAAATGGATTTTAGAGCTCTAGGAATAAAGGCAAGCTTCTGCTTATTATAAATCTACATTTGTGAATCTGTTTATCATGTCAAAAAATGCAAAAATTCAATGTAAATCAGTACAGCCTTTCTAACTTTATAACTTGAAAACATTTCAAGAGTGAAGAGTTTAATTGCATACCATTCAATACCATCTAAGAGTACTTCTAAATAATGCTAACTTGAAGGAGATGTTAGTGTGTGGATGTCAGAGCTCTGCTTCTACATGATAGCTTTACAATGCAGTCTTTTTTCTTTCTTCCCTAGTAACTGAGTGTTTATGAATGGGATCCTAACTGCAGCAAGCATCCTTCTTCATTTTGTTTTATCACTTTTTACATAGTCCTTAGCACCTCATGGCACTATTTTTGAGGTATTAGTTTTGGTTATTTACGTCAGGCTTCTTAAGTTTTCTCACAAAATTTAATGGCATCAGTTAGCTCTGAAAGGATGTTCCAGAGGCAAGCCTGAGTCTGTGAACCCTGGAGAGCTCCAGTGTTTTTCCGTAAAGGGTTATCTGAAATGAGAATTCAAGACCTGGGAGACCAGAGTAAGGTTTGAGCTGCTTTTCCCTCACTAGCAGCTGTTAACCTTGCTTGGGATCTGCCTTTTTACTTAATTTTCTCTTTTCCCAGTTAGGACATAAATGCTAGGGAAATGCAAGAGAAGAACATTTTCATAGGAGGTACCAAGTTAGACTGAATAATGAGAAACCAACATGTTTAGGGTTCTAAACTCTTGGTTCAGACACACGCAGCTTTTAGCAGGCTTAGAAAGAATATGGTTTTCTCTGGCACACCTTTTGCCCCCAAAAGGCCCCAGGCACCATTGCAAAGCTGGTGGTTGATATTTCAGACCTTGGAAGTCCTTCTCTCAATTCTGCCTACCTCCCTCAGGCTTTCCTGTGTCACGTGTCCAGGCTTCCTCAGTTTATCTTTGCAAGCTTCATTCTCCCTTCCTACTCCATTCCTTGCCTGGGTGTAGTTCACTGATAAAGATAACTTAGATGTAAATGAATGATAGGTTTAAATCTTAATGAGTGTTTGAATTTTAACAGATAACCTTTTTTAACCCAAAGGGATGGTTATTGTATTTAGGAGAGTGGGAGGAGGGGCAGGAGGCTATGGCCCTATCTTGCTTACCATCTCCTCTACCCCCCCCAACTCCCACCCCCACCCGCAGCCCCCTTTTTATTATTCTAACTGGGAACAAAATATATGGACTCAGCATTGTTTCTGAGCCTGCAGCTGCATTCCATCCACCCTTCCCCCCTTCTCTTTGCAGAGCCCTCACCAGCCCTTTGGGACTTAGTAAAAACAAAGAGTCATTACAGGGGAGAGAGTGGGTTGGCACAGCCTACAGGGAATATGCAGAGCCACAAATGTGAGGGTCTTCTGTACAGTGCTCCTCTGTTATTCTCGAGAGCCATAATAATTTAACCTTGCCTTGCTGATTGCTTTAAAAGCCCTGAAGAAGTATGCTTACAGTTTTCCTGGGTGGAAAATGTTCAAGACTTTTAAGAAGGCTTTAAAGGCTTAAATTTAGATTTCCCACGAAAGTTAGTTTTTCTTAATAAGAAATTTTAATACACTGTTTCAGAAATTTTGAAAGTTTTTCTGGAAAGGATTTGGAAAACCTAACATTTACAGTCTTTTTACATCAAATGTGATTAGAAATAGACATTAACTATCATGATAGTCATATAGGCATATTTGAAACATAATTGGAGTGCTGTTAAAATATCATTTCAAAAGTGACCATTAAGAGACTGTTAAGGGTATTTCATTTCCCTGATGCTAAGCACTGTGTGCTTATTGCTGTTCCTTGTTACTAATTATAGGATTTTTCTTGCTTCAGTAATGTCTTTAGAAGGTCAGAGATTGGGTCTTGTTAGGTTAGCTTTTAAGCTTATTTACTTTTGTGCCTGAACATGTTCTCTTAGGTTGAAGTTTTCCTCTAAATAAATGCAGCCTGGAACATTAAACAAACTATAGCAGTATGCTGTTAACAAGTGAAATTGCTGAGAACCATTGACTCCCTAGATTTTTATCATTGCAGTTGACCTGCAGCTTTTACAGCATAAAAAAGAGTAAATTCTGTCTTTCACATTCCTGCTCACCCTTTTCCCTTAGTAGAAGACAGTGCTCAGTAAATTGAGTGGTCATTGAAGGCATTTTCTGGAATCTGAAAGATAAGGAAATATCTTGGGAGCAGTTGAGTATGATTTCTAAACTCATGAATATTGGGAGCTGAATGAATCAGCCAAAAATGCCTTGTGGACTCTCAAGGGTCAATCAGTTATCTTCACAGTCCTAATCACATCTAGGATACTCATAACTGAAGGTTTATTGGGATTATAAATTTCTATAGATCATTCTAATTGACTGAAAAGGTAGCTGGTGAAATTCATAGGGCCTACAATAATAAGGTGTTTTGAATTACAGTGTTCAGAGGGGTGTGTTGGTATAATGCACCTGGTTTTCAGAAGCTGTCTCTTGATTGTCGGGTAAACTTTACACAAATCATTTGTATATTTACAGAAATATAGTTCTGTCTCTTGCATTTTAACTGTATACTACTGAAAATGTAACAGGTGAAAAATTTCCAAAAATATGTGTCCCAGTAAAATTTTTACAACTACACTCTATTTTTATGTTTGCGAAGGCTTCTAGTCTAAAGACACAATAGAGACAGAGCTGTAATTACAGTCTATGTCTTCACACTACCAGAATAAAGTTCCCCTCAGTATACTGTACAGCTTGGAAGGGACAGGAACTGGAAGCAACTGAACTCATCATTTTCAAGTAATGGCAGTTGTTACTAGTGCAGTTATCTACTGACCTAGTTATTCTTTACAATAAATTATAAACAGGTGCCTAAGCAATGGTGTGCTAATAGGTTTGTTGTTATATTTGTTTCTTATTTATTGCACAAACATTTTTGTAGTCCTTACTGGTGTCAAGTACTTTGCTAAGTGCTTAGTGTGCAGATACAGGGATGTGTAAGACATGGGTTCTGGCCTAAGGGAACTCAGAGTCTGACAAACACAAAGAGACTAGTACTACAGGAAAAATTAATAATGTAGGACTTATCCAGAACTCGCCACTCAGAATTTCTATGTAAATGGCACTGTCAGGAACAAGGCTTATGTGTATTTCTGATTGGTATGAATCAGCATTTTCCCCCCCAAGATTTTATTTATTTATTTATTTATCAAAGAGAGAGCAGTGCGCGCACAAGCAGGGGGAGCTGCAGGCAGAGGGAGAAGCAGGCTCCCCACTGAGGAGGAAGCCTGATATGTGTCCGGATCCCAGGACCCTGAGATCATGACCTGTTTAACCAACTGAGCCACCCAGGCATCCCTAAATCAGCATTTTAAATAAAGATGTCAGTGGATGCAAAATACATCCTGGTGATAGATATGTAAAATTCCTGAAGGCCTATTAAAATCTGTATACACATACACAAAAAGGTAAATCTGTGGTATTATTTAAATAAAAACTGAATTTCAACAGCAGATATTTCAACAGCAAATAATGGCCACATCTGCTGGCCTTTTGTGGCCTTGCAGAGTGCACTTACCTGCAGCCTCAGGACTCATGTCCAGAGAATGAGTGGCCCAGGGCAGTGAGAAATAATGTTAACTTTGTCACAGTAAATGCGATTCCAACCAGACCTCAGTATTTATGAGAATGTCGTTCCAGAATTTTCTGATTTAATTGCCTACTTCAGACTTAGCAATCCCAGAGGCTTTAGAAAATAGAAGTTTGTTTGGCATATATAATTTAGAAATAATTTTTAAGAAGAGGACTGAAAATAGAAAATATTTTCTCTAAGTACCATGTAGTGTCTTCTGTAAAATAGTGAGTCACACGTGCGTTTCCAGGAATGAACAAGGAATAACCAGCCAAACAAGTTTTAAATGTATGTCTTCCAAAAGGTACTGTGACCTTCTGAAGATTTAGATCATCATTTAACTGCTAACTTTAAAGGCTTGAATAATGCTGTAAAACTGTTACAGTAGAGTCATTAACTAAAAAGAACAGAGGGTTGCATTTTTCTTGTAGCCATTAAGAAATATTTTGTCAATGCTTAGTTTCCTTTGCAGGGTTGGGGAGAAGATTGAGTCTGAAATACTAAATTATACAGTATTTGAAATTAGTAGGCAATTTCAACCCACCTACAGATACTTTCCGCAGACTACCCTTCTCTAACCTACTTGATACCTGGGAAGCAAAGATAACTATCCGTTTGAAACAGCAGCAGAGATAAAAATAAATCCCCAACACTGCCATTCCTTCGTAGATGATATGCCTGTACTCTGCTTTCCCCTGTTGTTTTTGGTTTGGCTAGCCCCTGATTTTGCCAATGGTTGTGTTTAGTTAGTCTGCGCAAAGGTTGCTGACTACTAATAGCTACCTTTAAACATTCAGCTCTGAATATAATTAATACTAGAAAGATTTTAGAATTATATCTTTTTGTAACGGCAGTTGTTTTAATTTTTTTAATACTGCAGTGGTGACATGTATAGATAACATTTTAATATTTGCATTGAATCATAACTCTTTAACCATGTGTTGATTTACTACGGTGTCAAACAGTAATGGCCCAAGACAATAAATGGCCTAATTTGATATACTTAACTTCAGTATATATCCAGGATATAGCTAACATATTATAATTTCATATATCCTGTAATATATAACATATAATTTATATATATATAAAAGCTCATTTGGCCAGGAGTATGGGCTGACATTGTAGAAGCTCATTTTATCTCAAACAATAATTGAATCAGAGTTTGAAGCTCCTGTAAATTGACCAGTTGGTCTATTTTATCCTGCCATAGCCCTCTGCCCTCCTTTTCTTCTGGATCAGAACTAGCAGTGGTGTTTCTAAAGGAGAGCAATGAGCTAAATTCACCATCCATTGTTTCACGCCTTGGCTAAGTAACAGGACAGGCACCAGGGGACCAGGCCCCTCTTCTTCCCTGGAAGAGTGCAAAGGGCAGAGGGTGGGAGGATGACTTGGCCTTTCTGTTTGTGGTGCCTGCAGAAACTGTCTCAGAGTACTTGCTGAGCACACCTTCACACAAATTCATTGTGGGCTACAAAGGACAAGCCTCCCAAAATATGATCACAAACAGGACCTGAGGGCATTCTGCTCTTGTTCTTCATTCACCACACTGCAGTCACTTTAGAAGGCAGCAGTTGGAACTGTGATTGAAATCTGAAGCAGCCACAAATGCCATAAATTGCATTCTTAGCAGTGAGTTAAGCCTACTGTCTACATTCAACAAGTATCATGAATACTCACTGTGTACCATGCACCGTGGTTGACACTGTATAGACAAAGGTAAATAGGACTTTGAAATGCCAGCTCTTGTTCCTGACAGTATCTATTTGCCAATAAAATCTGCCACTGATGGCATTGCCTTTTTGTTTTTCACCAAAAACTGAAACTTGTGAAATTGAGTCACCAGTGTTACAGAAATTGTCACTTTAATAGTACTCACTTATTTAAGCTTGGAAAATAATATTTTACCATTCTTTAATACCTTACCATAAGCATTACTTAAGTATCTTTTGACCTCTAAACATATCAAGACCCTGTTCTAGGCACATAAGATGAGCTTATGAAGACTTTTATTACAAAGAAAAGTCGAAATTTAAGTAAGCAAGAAAAACAGTTTAGCAGAATATGCCAAAGCCCTAGATTTTTTCCATTTAATGTTTAAGGTCGTTGGAATTGGTGTGCATCTCATTATAAATGCATCTTAGTATTGTGTCATAGTTGGTCAGCATTTTATATTATGCAGTGGTACATAAAATCATAGTCTTAACAATTGCTGGCATCGTAGAGTCCATGAAATACAGCAGTGCAGTGGAAGTATTTAGACAGTCTGTGTGTTCTCTGATAAGATTTTATCTGAATAAAATCTTTTCAAAAGTTTTCTTTGCTGACCCCACCCTTGACTAGCTTGCTTGGTTAGCTCCATACATTAGATAATCCGGGAGAATTTATAGGGAAGGTATATTGTTATAACCATTCTTGAATTGTGATCTAACTGGAAAGAAAAAAAGTATGAAATTATAATGTTCTCAAATTAGTTTTTAAGCTAAAACCTTTACTTATAAAAGTAACTTGTTTTGAAAACAAGTTTAGAAGAGTTTTATGGATTTAAAGACTTCAAAAGTCCACAGACATGCCTTGAGGCTAATGAATTTGCCCTTATCAGGCTAAAAAGTCTCAAATCTCTCTGCCTAGTCTTAGAATTTATACCATATTCAGCATAAAGGAACAGTTATCTATTTGATTATTTTGTTGATAGATTCCAGTTACTTTTCAATGATTATAGGTAAAACTAATTGAATATTTATTACATGCCAAGAACTCTGTACTTTACACACATCATTCTCACTTAATCCTTACAGGAATGCTGTGAAGCAGATACTGCCATTTTGCTGATGTGTATACATACCATACATGTATACATACATGAAGTTAGTTTTTGAAGCTCACACAGTCAATGAGAGTAAAAGAGCCTACAGTCCACTCTAATATCTGATTTCAGAGCCTGCTCTCATCACTACAGTGATCCCCACCTGCCTGTAATAAATGTTCAATAAGCAATTTACTTATTCTCACATCATGTAAACATCTGTTGAGTACCTCCCCACTAGCAAGAGGAAGAGCAACGGTTAAGAAGGTCTCAGGGAACTGATGTTGTTTGAACTGGGCTTTGATGGATTACCAGGAGTTGGCTGATCAAAAGAGGAAGAAAATGCTTTTCAGTCCCATAGTTCAGCATGAGCAAAGTGGTAAGCAGGTTTGTCAAACGTTCCCACTTTCTTAGTGAATTTGAATTTCACCTTGGAGATCAATACTTCTTCTTTACAAAGATTTTCCCAGGAGTCTATGATGAGGTCTGGGAAGCACAACTTTAAAATATTTTCCCCTAGGCTTTTTTTTTAAAATATTTTATTTATTTGACAGAGAGAGATCACAAGTAGGCAGAGAGAGAGAGAGAGAGAGAGGAGGAAGCAGGCTCCCTGCCTAGCAGAGATCCTGATGCAGGACTCGATCCCAGGACCCTGAGATCATGACCTGAGCCGAAGGCAGAGCCCCAACCCACTGAGCCCCCCAGGCGCCCCTCCCCTAGGCTTTCTTACGATAGCTAGGTTTGCTATAATTAAGAACATTTTAAGAATATCCAGATATATAGATATTTAGGTTGTGTATACATTCTGTTCTCAGGAGAAGGTTCACAACTTTCATTATTTTCTGTGTGGCACCTATTGCAGTAGGTATTTTCAAACATATTTAGAAACAATTCATGGTAAGAGAAAACATTTACATTATGACCCTCTACACTATAGGTATACACATTTACCCAGCTTAAAACAAATTTCACAGCACAATATTGTTTCTTCATCAGTAGAGTCTGATATATTCTATTTCATTTTAAGGAATCCTGGTCATAATCCACTAAATTAATGTCATGACCTTCCAGTGGATCACAGTCTGTGGTTTTGGGTTTTGTTTTTTTAAGATTTTATTTATTTATTTGACAGACAGAGATTATAAGTAGGCAAGAGAGGCAGGCAGGGAGAGAGAGGAGGAAGCAGGCTTTCCGCTGAGCAGAGAGCCCGATGCGGGGCTCGATCCCAGGACCCTGGCATCATGACCCGAGCCGAAGGCAGAGGCTTTAACCCACTGAGCCACCCAGGCGCCCCACAGTCTATGGTTTTAAAAAGCACTGCAGGAAATTATCATCTATTTTAAAAATTTTACCCAGGGATTCATGTGGTCAGATTTGCATTTTAACATGCTTATCCAGTAGCTCCCCTAGCTTAGTCATTCCTTTTATATTGGAAGAAAGAAAAGAAAAGAGTCAAGGATGGCTCCGTATTTATGATGAGTATTTATTTGGTTGGATGGTGGGGCTATTAAATCCGAAATAGATGAAAAACACATTGAGGCAGGAGGCATGGGGTGTGTTTTGTTTGAGACATGCTGTACATGAGGGGGTTAGGTAATACTCCGTCTCTCATTCTGTCAAGATGGAGCTGTCCGGGAGGCAGTGGCATCTGGGAGTTTGGAGCAAAAGGATTTTCAAGAAACAACTCCAAAAGACATTTCACAGGATTTAATTATACATGGAAGTTCAGCAGTAAGAAGGGAAAAAAAAGTGTATTTACTGATGGAATTCTGATATAAAGCTGTATTTAAGGAGTTATTTTTTTTTTCAACTGTTAAAAATACTGGTTGACTTATGAATACTTAACTAATGAGTGTTAGTAATTTTAATTATTAACATTTAGGGAATTTAAAGCTCCTTTTACCAAATTTTTTCACAGTAATTTAGAATAATGGCACTAAACTGCATACTCAGTGGAAGAATAATATAACAGTGGAAGAATAATATAACAGTGGAAACTCAAGTGGGCAGAAGACTGCACATGGCATCATACTGTTTTTATAAAGTTGAATAATACTCAAACCTAATACATTATAGGTATACACACATGCAATAAAATTATTGAAAACAAAAGAAATGATCATCAAAAAAGTTAGAGTAGTTGTTATGTTTGGTAGAAGAAGGCAGGCATAAGGGGATTGGAGTGGAGCACATGGTTAGATCATTGCTAATGTTCTATTTCTTAAGTTGGACAGTGAGTTCATAGGTGTTCATTAAATCATCCAGCTGTATTTATTTTGTAGAAATAAATATCACATAAAGATTGTTCTCATTATCATTAACTTCAAATATGATCTGTCATCTTATCTTCAGGGATTAAACGACAAAAGCCAGAACATATTTCAACAGATGCCAAAAGGCATTTGATAAAAATTCATATTAATCTGAATAAAAACTTAAGGAAATAAGTAAGTAGGGAATAGAAGATTTCTTCCTTAGCATGGTAAAAAGTCTCTATGAAACTAATAGCCAGTTACATACTTAATGATAAGACAATAGTAATATCTTTATTAATGTTAGCAATAAAGTACACATGCCCAATGTCATCTCTGTAGTTTAGCATTGTTCTGAGAATGCTCCGTAATGGATAAGAAAATGAAATAAAAGCTATGGATAATCGATGTTTGCCAGTATCTGCAGATAATCCAAGTACACAAGTGAAAACTTTAGGATTTCTTTCAGTAAGGTAGTCACTTCAGAAAGGACTTGTAAAATCACTGGCTTAATATTGGGTGGCTGAGGGGCGCCTGGGTGGCTCAGTGGGTTAAAGCCTCTGCCTTCGGCTCAGGTCATGATCCCAGGGTCCTGAGATCGAGCCCCACATTGGGCTCTCTGCTCAGCGAGGAGCCTGCTTCCTCCTCTTTCTCTCTGCCTGCCTCTGCCTACTTGTGATCTCTCTCTGTCAAATAAATAAAATCTTTTGAAAAAAATATTGGGTGGCTGGTATGACAAGACATTTCTCAAAATGAAAGAAAGAGCAGGGTTTTTTGGGGTTTTTTTTTGTTTGTTTGTTTTGTTTTTTAGATTTATTGGAGTGCAAGCTGGTGGGAGAGAGGGAGAGAAAGAATCTCAAGCAGACTACCCCTCACCCCGCCCCACTGCAAGTGCAGAGCCCCACAGAGGATTTGAACTCCCAATTGACCCTGAGATCATGACCTGAGCCAAAATCAAGAGTTGGACATTTAACAGACTGAGCCACCCAGTTGCCCCCAAAAAAACAGGATATTTTTTAATTGAGGGGAGTATGATACCAGTAGAAAGCAAAAATTGATAATAGAGGAGAGAGGGAAAGATTCACTGGACCAATGTCCCTGAGTAGGCTGGAGAAATGGTATCTGATAAGAGACTGGCTTTAGATAGGACCAAAGAAAGTTCATCTGTGGTAGCTAGTAAGAAGACATGTATATGAGTGCAGATTTGAAATTATTGTTGTTTGTTAGACCACTTCTTTGGCTATATCTTCAACCTAAAGTCAAAACACATAGTCCAAAGTCTTAAATGTTAGAGCTTGGCAATGTGTTGGCATATGGAACATGCCCAATAAATGATAAGTATAATTTTTAAAAAATAACTGGCCTCCTTAAGCACTAGCAATTGGTGTTTCAGTGTAAAAATGATCTCATTTATGGTAGCAACAAAAAATTACCAAAATGAAATACCAAAAATTAAGTATAGGTCATGTTATTCTAGATATGTCTAAAGAGCTATATTACTTTATTGGTGGGTATAAGAGAATATGTAAGTGGTAAATGGCAAGACTGTCCATTTAGGTAAGAAACTTTTAAAACTGTCATTTCATCTCCCTAATTAATCAGTAGGTAAAGGACATAATATACCATTATACTAATTTTAGAAAATATATAGAAACACAAATATAAACCTACGAGGTAAATATGAAATGCTCTACACTAAAATGTCATTGCTGGTAATTTGTATGAGATTTTTTTTACATGTATATTTGTTTGTCTCCATTCCTCATTGCTCTGTACACATAAATATTTTGAGATGCCAAGTTTAAATATGTAAAGAATCTAAGAGAAAGGCTAAATATTAAAGGTTGAAAAAAATAGGTGGAGAGTGAAAATAGAGAAGGCAGGTCTTAAGAAGTTATCTAGAGCTGGACACACCTAAATATCTTGCTAGTCAAAGACTTGATAGAGCTGCTTTGTCATCTATCAATGGAGAAAGAAAGTTTTCTCCCCATCTGTGATCTTTCTCCCCATTGGAAGGAAGGTACAAGCGGAGTTACTGGTGTTAACAAGGATATGAGAGGAAAGGCCACTTTTCTTTTTGAGTAAACAGTTGACATTTTGAACCAGTGGTATTGTGATGTGCCCTAGGAATGGGTCTACTCCAAAAAAGACAAATTATGGGAATGAAAGTAGTAGTCAGCTGAACTTAAAAAGTTAAAATTCTTAGGGATTTATAGGTAATGAAATTCTAGGATAACTAAGTTGGGCCCACAGTACGGGGGTTGGTACATAATTAGCCAAAGAAAAGGGACAACTTTAAACAGCTTAGTGTTTAATAATAATTCAGTAAGTTATATTGGGGATATTTTAGACTGAGAATGTAAGGCATAGACATATTTACGAATGTGGTACTACTCTACAAATCAATACCAAGAAATTATTTGACTAATCTGAATGCTTTTTAGTTTTCTCTTAATCTAATTGTGCTAGTAATTCATGGAAGTCAGTCTTCACAGACTAGAAATAAGGGGTGGCATTTGACATGTTCCATTTCCACTGAACAGTAAGATGATATTGACTTTATTTCCACAGCTATTTAAAAGTTTTATATTTGGCTGTAAAGAAAAACTTTGTTCTAGGGATGCTTGGTATTTTGTTTTTTGTTTTTTTTTTAAGGTAGTGTTTCTGTTCCTTCATAGAGAACTTGAAGCATAAGATAATTATGAATCCAGGATTAACTTTGGATAGTCTTATGTTTCACAATTTCTGATTCTGTAAAAAACTAAACCAGTAAACAAACCAAAAAACTTATAATTTAAAAAAAAAATAAGGCGATTGAGTCATGAAAGGCCAATGTCATCGTGATAACTTAAAATCTAATTTTTTTTAAAAATCTAATTATTTTTTAAAGCTGTCGTTTTTGATTGAAAAACTAATGTACATTATATGTACATTATAGAATTATATGTAAAATACATACAAGGACAAAGATGAGTAAATGTCTTAACAGTGAAAAACAGCTAGTGTTGTTGGATTTCTCCTAAGTTTTTTTTTTTCATATTCACACATACATTTTTTTAAATTGTAATAACAGCGTATTTATTGCTTTTTTATGTTCTGCTTTTTTCTTTAGTAATCCTCCTGTTACTTATATAGTTTCTATATAACAGTTAACAGTAAATCTTGCGTGTAAATCTTTATTTAATTTCTAATGATTTCTTCAGGCTAGATTCCTAGATGTGGAATTACTAGGTCAGAAGTATGAATGTTTTTCAATTTTTTGATAACTGTTGCTGCTCCCCCATGCTCTCCTCCACCCTCAGAAAGCCTCTGCTGTTTATTTCCACAGCTGTTTGAAAGTACCCGTGTTTTTCCCTGGCCAATACTGAATACACGTTTTTCTTAATTTAAAAAAAAAAAAAATCACTTGCTTTTATGTTTAAAAACTGTTTGACATTGTGATTTGCTTGATAATATCTGGCATAGGTAAAATGCATTTAAGACATTGTTGAAGTATTGTCATGTTTACTGTCTCCACTGATATTACTAGGAGTGGTTTGAGTTTTTCACTTAATTATGTATTTTTCCCTATATAGTGGGCAGAAGTTTCTATTTTAGTAATTCAAGGACCTTCTTTGAAGTAACTACTCTATTCCTCTAACTTTTTAAAATAATTACTCTTATTTCTCTTTATATATATTTTACTATTTTGCCATTTCTCTTTACCACTGCTGATGGTCATAGTAATTTAGTGCTTTTGAGTTTCCCCTCTCGTCTTTGGATACCGGTCATCCTTAAAAGAATATTTAGCAAGATTTTACAAGATTTTCATAAAATCTGCTTATATGAATTATCTTTTTTTTAGGGGGCAGTGCAGTAAATTATTGGCAAGGGGATAAAAATATTTTGCTACTTGATATAGTTTCAGTGTTCTAGAGGAACTTACAGTGTGTGGTTCTGCCTCTTAGCAGAATTACATAACTATCTAGAAGATAATTAAGCAACAACTTTGTGCTATAAATTACCCAGATATAGTCATTAATTGTCCATTGTCCATGGCAAAGGGTAAGTCTTTGCCCTTTCTTTGCCAACTTATATTCCTTTATTTGAAGGCAGGTTCGATGGCTTTGCCAATAGCTCGAACATACTGTCCTTAAAAATGAATCTTTTTAGTCCTGTATTTCTTAAAATTATAAATCAATTTATCTAAGAGACTTGACAGGTCCTCTTATTTACATTAGACCACTAAGTCTCTAAGAAATCAGGGACGCCTGGGTGGCTCAGTTGGTTAAACGGCTGCCTTTGGCTCAGGTCATGATCCCAGCATCCTGGGATCGAGTCCCGCATCAGGCTCCTTGCTCGGCGGGGAGCCTTCTTCTCCCTCTGCCTCTGCCTGCCATTCTGTCTGCCTGTGCTCATTCGCTCTCTCTCCCTCTCTCTCTGACAAATAAATAAATTAAAAAAAAAAAAAAAGAAATCAGAGCTGCAGTTTCTAATTTAGCTCTTGATGCACTGTATATATCAGTAGTATATCAATAGCTTTACACGTTAAATAATTTTACTTCCTTTAGAGTCCCGAAGAAAATTAGCACATGAATTTGACTTACGCAAATTGAACAGAACTAAATTTTATGAAATGGACCCCATCTCAGAAATGAATTTTCAGGGTAGGTGTTTAGAAAGAGATCCATTAAAATTAAAATACTATATAGGCTTTATTCCTTTTTAGGGCTTCCTATAGATTTGACACTAAAAATCCCTACAAACTTTAAAATACTGTTTGAATTTATGAAGATTGTAAGCTTTCAAGTAACAAAATCCTTGTGTTCGTGAGACCTCTTAATTCTGTTTGTTTCTTTGTTGTGCTGTAGCTAGTATCTAGGGCTCTGAAGGCAGCATATTTTTAACAGAGAAGGCACTAGGGAAGCAGTGTTTGCTCCCCTTCTAGGGTAGCAGCAGGCATCTGTAATTTTTCAGCCTTCCATGGATACTTGTAGCTGATTTGTTCTTGTACCTAATTTCTCTGTACTTTGAGTTTGAAACATTTAGAAATACTGCTAGTCTTTTGGGCTGTTTGTCTTCCCAGATAGTTTCTCTGACTTATACTGAAGCTTATGCTAAAATTTGACCTTGAAGGTTTCTAGTCTCTTACTTTTGTAAATACCGAAGATTCAAAGTAAGTATTGTCAGCTTTTCTTTTTTTTCCTCTCAGTATTATCAGCTTTTGATGATCTACAGGACACTTATTATATGTCTCTGCCGTTTGAAAATTACTTCAAAAATTAAATAGATCATTACATATGTGTTTGAATCAAACAAGCTAAAATCAGAGTGGGAGCTCCCCAATAGTGTCTTTACATCACCGGAGCAAACATTTTGGGGCACATACTATGGGCCGTACATTGTGCCAAGCACCTTTAGAAGGGTTATTTTCTTTAAATTTAACAGCAGTCCTGTTAGGTGAATATCATTACCCTCATTTTGCTGATGAGGAAACTAGGGATTAAATAAGGTTAAGTTATTTGCCCAAGGTAACACAGATGATAGAATCCAGAACCAAGTCGGAAACTGGGCAGCATGCTCCAGAACTCGTTATGTAGCACACTAGATATGCTGTTTGCTCTGTTCCCTTTTCCTCTGTGTGTAAGAGTTCTCACTTTTCTCTTCTCAAAAACATGAGAAAATCCACCTTTCAACTGGAAATACTGGAAAGGGATCCAATAATAAAGAAAGCATTTTAAAAAGCAAAGAGAACAAAGAAGCAGAACACCATTTTTTATCTTTCGTATCCTCCAAATATTTGGCACTAATTCTCTTCAAAAAATGGCACATAAGAGTTTATATTTTGTATACTCTATTGTAATATCATTAAAGATGTGACTAAAATTTAACTAATAAAATTAAAGCCCCCAACTGTTCTACATCTTGTTGCTGTTTCTCTTTCCTTGGCATAGAGCCTTGGTTTTGTGTCTTGGGTCCCCAGAGCCTGGGGATTCTGTGATGTCATCACAGTGGCTGCTTCAGCAGTCCCAGTCCCTCATCATTCCTTTCCTCAACCAGAGCAATGCTGACTCTGCCTGTAATACCTGGTGAGTTTCCCCATAAGATTTATTCTGAAAAAGATTTAGCTTTAAAAAAAAAAAAAAAAAAAAAAAAAGATTATTCTTGGCTTTGAAAAAGAGAGAATTAAGAGTTGAATATTCTTCCAAATCTACATGAAAATATTCCTCAGACTTTGATATTGTTTATGTTTTTGAACTTAATGAGCTTTCATGGTAACATTGATTGGTTTGGGATAAAACCATGTGTTCTGTGAAATTCAGGGTGTTGGCCACTATTAGCAATTTATATTGATGTTGAGGATTCACATCTGTTAAGTACCAGTCTCCTCTAGACTTACACAACTATTGCTGATGGCCACGCATGAGTTCTATTCTCACTCACATTTTGGCAGCAGTTCCTCCTGACATTTGCAAAAAGTGCTTTTTCCTTAAGACTCCAGGAGAGCAAAAAGGAGAGAGAAGATTAGCGATGAATTTGGAAAGTAACATTTATATTTAAGTTTCTTTTTTTTTTTTTCTTGTAGAATTCAAGTTTGGGCTTTGTTTCTGAGAAACAGATCTTTTTTCTTTTTTCTTTTTTCTTTTAACAAAATTCTGCTTTCTACTTGACCAAGACAATTACTAAACTTAGAATTAGTGCGGTCTCCCTAAGTTCTTTAAAATGCAAAATGGTCTTAAAGACAGTCATATTTTCAAATGGAATTTTGTAAGGACAGAGTATTCTGTGAGTATTTTAATAAAGATAAAGATACTTTTTAAAAAGAAAAATGTATAATGTAAATTCAAGTTCCACAAATCCAGGCAGCCACTTGGACTGGGTTTCAGGGCTAAACATAGTACAAGAGAGGTCAGAAATTTTCTCATCCTGATGTTTGTACCACACAGCATGCAGCTGTGTGGGACTTTTTTGTTTTCCTTCTTTCATTTTGTTACTTATTTTTGCGTGCTCCGGGGAGCTCTGGTTTTCCACAGGCTATAGTGATCTATTTCAGATACATCTCTAATTTTTTAGTCTCCCTGGCATAAGGCTTCATCAAAATGAATGTGATCTAGTACCAAGTGAGAAGGAGCCAACAAATATTTGTTAGGTATCTGTTGTGTTCCAGGTACATATAGAAGTAAGATCGTGGTCCTTGCCCCTAACTAACTAGTGAGGCAGAAGATACATAAGCAAGTACTTTAGCATGCAGTATAGTAAAGACAGCACTAAAGGTGAGCCCAGGGGGTTGTGGAGACCCAGAAAAGGAGCTTGAAACTCACCGCACTGGAGAAGGAAAGACTCCCTGAGAGAACTGCTCCTGAGCTGAGTCTTAAATAAAGGGTAAGTTAGCACAAGCCAAGGCAAGAAGTGGGGACATCAAATACAAGGTGGAGAGTGAGGGCCAAGTCTGTTGGGAAGGAACCTCATATGTCCTATTAAGGAGCTTAGACTAGGTGGTAGATGAGTGGTAGAGAGCCATGAAGAAATGACATGGTCATTTGGAAATGACATGGTCAGATTGGCATTTTATGAAATTAGTTTTGGCAGACAGATGGTTAAAGAAGGAGCTGGAGAACAGAGGAAAGTAGAGGCTGAAAGGCAAGTTGTCCAAGCAAAAGGTGATATTGAGCCAAAACAGAGGACAGAGATGAGGACATATATTTGAGAGATCATTTAGGAAGTGAAAGCAGTGTGCCTTGTGATTATCTGGATATTGAGGGACATGGGGTGGTGTGTGAGAGAGAGAAGAGTCAAGGTTGACTCCCTAGGCTGCCAATAACCTCAGTAACTGGATCAATGGTGGTTTATTAACTGGGAGATAAACATTGTGGGAGGGTGGGCAGATTTAGGGATAAGATGAGAATTCTTTTCTACATAAGCATTGATTCTGTGGAATATATTCAAATATTAGAAGGGACTGGTTAATAAGAGGAAAATGAAAAGCAGTTTTATGGTAAGAGTTCTGGAACTCAGTGGGAGATTTTAGTTTTTGCTGCCAAAGAAGGACTTTTGGATTAGCCCAGCCATGAAGTTTGAAAAAACTTAGATTCTCTCCTTTTCTTCTAAAAGTTTCTTTAACATTTCTCAATTTTTTAGTCATTTTTAAATCTAAAATTTTCTATTCTGTTATGCTGCATAGTCTGTATACCTTTTCCTTCATACAGTATCTCCAGTACCTGCTGTTTGCATCTTTCCCCTGCCAATAACTGTCATCCCCCCTTTCTTCTTGGAAATAATCAGCTACCACCCAACTATACCCAGCCACCTGGTCTGTTCTAAATTTTTAACCATGAAGCTACAAAATGAGTCATAACAAAACTCACTTTGAAGCCTCTTTTTAGTTGGTGAAACCAGCACTGGTCAGTTGTATTTTCGTGCCCCTAGATAATATGAATTGGGTTATATTAAGGTACTCATCATATATCAAAGATACCATATATGTGTGTATGAATATATGTGTACATGTATATATGTATATGTCTACACACATAGACACAGACACATGCACACTCATACTCTAAAACAGTTCCATTCTTCCAGGGAAAAACACCTTGGTGTCATCCTTGATCTCTCTCTTTTTTTCATTCCTCACACTCAGTATATCTAGGAATCCTGCCGTATCTATCTGCAAAATATATCCTGAATCCCTCCACTTCTCCCTATCTCCTGATCCAACCCACCATTGTCTCATTCCTGGATTTCTATACATATGTGCTGTAATGGCAGGGATCTTTGTAGCTTTTGTTCATTATTGTGTCACAGAAATGTAGACATAGTAGGCACTCAATATGTTGTTGCTTACTTGTAACCAATTAAAATTAGTTTTGAAATGTCCCTGTCAATGATATTTTCCCCAAGGTGGCCATAAATTTAAAAGAATATATTAGAGATGAGAATGCAATTCTCAGGAAAGATTTTTCTAATAAGACTATATGCCACAGGGGCACAGGTCGCTCAGTTGGTTAAGCGTCTGCCTTTAGCTCAGGTCATGATTCCAGGGTTCTGGGATGAGTCCCTCAGCAGGGAGCCTGTTGCTCCCTCTTCCTCTTCCCCTCCCCCCTGCTTGTTCTTTTTCTCGCTGTTTCTCAGATAAGTAAATAGAATCTTAAGAAAAAAGGAAAAAAAAAAAAAAAGACTATCCCACAGAAGTAATAGAACCAAGGAAGCTCAATATTGGCCTACTCTACCCTTTCATCAAGAACTTTTAAAGAAATTCTAATACTGGATCTGAAGCAGCTATATGAAGAATAATAAGGAAAGCTGTTCCACTTTATTTTTTTCTATAACATCTTGACAGAGAGCAAGAATGAAGGAAATAAATGGATTTATTTTGTCCTGAATTATTCATATTAATTGTTACATGGCCTGAATTTTTTGGATAACTGCCAATATTTCTCTCTGTGCTAGATAAATTTAGCATTTTACACTACTCTCCTCAGTACAGTATCTATCATGTGAGTATTTCAGATGTTATCTAGTATGCATGGGATCTTCTCCAACCCCTGCGATTCCATGTCAGTAGGAATATTTAGCTGTTACTGATTTCCCTAATACTTTTTCTATTGCCAGTGAATGACACCCTCCCCTCCCTACTCCCCCATATCTACCCGGGCGTTGGTTTTCACATCTGGGTTGATCTGACAGGCTTTTTTTCCCTTCCCCTAACCCATAATGTTAGACCTAAAGTCATAACTGCCTCTCTGGTTTGAAAAATAGGACTTGTGGGTTTCAGGTTGAGGTTTCTGTTTTCTGTTCTGATTCTAGATTATTCATTCTGCCCCTTAACTCTGGAACAGTACATGCAAATACATTTCTGTAGCTAAACTGAATTTTCTAGATTTTTAGGAAATCATAGAATCATTAAAATTCTTTTAGAAAGGGTTTAAGAACAACAGAGAATCCTAATGTTTAAATGTTGGTAGCAATTTTTTTTTTTAATCTTAGCTAAGGCATATAGATTATATATAGGGAAGTAATAGAAATATTAGTAATATAGTATTAAAAGACCAGCTAGTCCCCTAAGATACTAGAGAAATGGAGGAGGTAGGTTCTGAGGTTTTATAAAATGGGAAACTATTATTCAATATGAAAGGGCCTACAAAGCAAAGATAGTTATTATTTTAACCTGGCATTTCCCAAATTTATTTCAGGATAGAACCTTTTCACAGAAGGAAAATTTTCAGCATACTTTGAAAATACTGGTGGAAAAAAAAGCAGATACTTTAGTTCTAGTCCGGGCTCAGGCATTAGTCAACATTTTCATTCATCCAACAAACATGTATGTAGTATTTCATGGCACCCACTATTTGAAATGTTGGTGACAAATTCGGGGAACAAACTAGAGAGAAGTTTCTGTCCTTCCAAGGATTATACTCTGGTCAGAGGAGAAAGACAGTAAACATAATCTGTAAGTAGTACAGTTACTAAGTGTTTTAGACAAACATGGAGCAGGGTCAGGGGGTCAGGAGTACAGGGGTTGCAATTTTAAATAGTCATAATCTTGCGCAGTCGAGTGTCTCTGTTTTCCTAATCTATAAAATGAAGAAATTCAACTAATTTGATCTGAAAGGGCCTGCTAGAACTATGGGTTTGCTTTAATCACCCAAGAGATGTATCCAACTATGTTACTGCTGGGCCATGAGCATCTTTTTTTTTTTTTTTTTTAAGATTTTATTTATTTATTTGACACAGAGAGATCACAAGTAGGCAGAGAGGCAGGCAGAGAGAAAGGGGGGAAGCAGGCTCCCTGCTGATCAGAGAGCCCGATTCTTCAGATTCTTCAATTCTTCGGGGCTTGATCCCAGGACTCTGAGATCGATCGTGACCTGAGCTGAAGGCAGAGGCTTAACTCACTGAACCACCCAGGCACCCCGGGCCATGAGCATATTACTGAGCATTTATAATCACCAAGTTTGGAAAAGTTTAAATCATTTGTTAATACCCACAAAAGAATAAAGCATTCATTCGTTTTAAATAAATGCAAAAAAAAAAATCATGATGGTCCTGTTTTTAATCTAGCGTGTATCTTAATCCAATATTGAGTACAGAGTACTCAAAGGTAAGAAACCTCTGCTGTAAAGGTACTAGTGGCTTTTAAGCAGATGTTAGCACGTCTGTATGAAAATTTGCAGCAGTGTGCACATTGTGTTACTGCCCTACGTCTTTGTGTAAATAGGAGGTCTGTGACTTGATGTTGAAATGACCTTCTAGACAGTATTCCATTGCTGTATGCCTGAGCTTGTATCTCAGAATAATTAGAAGTTTTGACTTAAACATCTTGGTATACTGTGTTTATGTTAATTATAAATGTCTGGAAGATTTCTGAAACTTTGTAGCTTTTTATCAGAGACAGACTGGAATTTGGAAGGTGGGCTATGGATTGTGGTCCCAAGCCTTTGATTTTTAGTCCCCCATTTTTGGAGTGAAAATTAAAATCTATTTTTCCAATTGCCCAGAATATGGTGGCATATTTTTATATTCTTTGTCTTAAATAAGAAACTGTTTGGAATCATAGTCTTTGATAATTTTTTTAAGTAATATCCTTTAGGCATTTAGCTAAAAATTTCAAGTAGACCATGTGTCCCTAAATATAATGGCATTCCACTGACCCGCAGGAAAAGCCTACAATACTATAATTAAAATTGAGAAGTTCCTGTCACACAAACGGATGCTCTTCCAAGATTGTTTCTAAATCAGACCTCAGTATTTCTTTTCCTCATTCCCCAGAAGCTGACGCTAGGGCTCCCAGTAATAGTCATTTCACATTCATCCCCCCACCCCTTCATATTTCCTAAATTTAAAGGCCAGTTCATAAGAAAATGCCTGTAACCATTCTGAAATAAAGAACTAACTACTGGTTCACTATCTAGACAAGCTGTGCAGTGGGCTCCTATATATCAGAGAGAGGAGTGATGAGTATCCCCAAGTTCCCCTGAAAGTCTAGTCTCTGAAATGGCTCTAGATTTGGCAGGGTCTTGAGTCCCACTGCAGTTATGGTCTTTAACAGTCCCAGAGGCTCTGGTCCACTAGGAGGTACCCCATAGTTTAGTTCTGAAGTTCCCACTTATCCACCCCCACCTGCCCTAATTGTCATTACACAACCTGCTCTTTTCATTAAGTCTCCTGCTTTACTGCCCATGGGGGCCGAACTGTTAGGCAGATTTACCAGCTGTGAACATAAGCGCTTCTTCCTACATCCTTTTCATTCTTTAGAGCATAGTTATTGATACAAATTTTATTTATACTACCTGCAGGAGATGAGACATACTAAATCTATAGACAGTATAATTTAAGCTTTTGAGATATTAAAGATGTAAAAGTTGCTTGGCAACACCTTGCTCTGAGATCTTTTACAGGAAGAGCCTTAGATTAAGCCAGGCTGTACATTGGTGCTGCTCTTAAAACCACTGAGGAAAGGTGACACAGAAACTCAGAACTCTGTTTTGTCATCATTCCTTAACCTCCAACCCCACTGCAGCTCCACAGCTGGAAGAAATACTATAATATACATCAAGATTCACCTTTGGGTCCCAAATTATCTCCCTTCTTACCTTTCATTATGTTTTTGTTTTGGTTATTTGCTTATTTGTTGACCTCATGATGTTTGGAAGTTGCAGAAATTCATTTGTAGTAGGTACTTAAATGTTCATTCTCTCTCTCTCTTTACTTTAAATATGGTGCAGTTACACTTATTTGCCCTCGATTGTTTTATAATCAGAAGTTTTAAAAATTGAATAGTGTTGCAAATAAGTTAAAACTATTCCTTCCATTTGATACTAATTGGGACTTTTTTTTAAGATACTATTTTTCCTTCTACTTCATTAATATTCAGAAGTCACTGAAGTCAGAATTCTCTGACTATTCTAAGAGATTGACCTACATCTATTTCTTTTCTTTTTTTTTTTTTTAAGATTTTATTTGTTTATTTGACAGACAGAAATCACAAGTAGGCAGAGAGAGGCCGGGGACGGGGTGGGGGGCAGGGGGGTCAAGCTCCCTGCTGAGCAGAGAGCCCCACGACCTGGGGCTTGATCCCTGGACTCTAGGATCCTGACCTGAGCTGAGTGAAGGCAGAGGCTTTAACCCACTGAGCCACCCAGGCGCCCCAACCCACATCTATTTCTAATCCATAGTTTCTCAACCTTGGCCCTACTGACCTTTTAGAATGCATGGTAGTCCTTCATTATGGGGGCTGTCCTGCACACTAGAGGGTGTTGGACAGTATCTCTCCCCTCCAGGAGGTGCCAAAAGCACCCACCCAGATCAAACGTCCCTGGAGGCAAAACTTCCCTTTGTTGAGAGCAGCTGTCTGATCTATGTGTAACACATGCTTCCAAATACTTCCATGGGGATATGGCATGGGTTGTGTGTGCTTTTCTTTTTAACTTTCTTTTTAATCTGATTCTTTCCTATTTGGTTTGTGATATTTTTTAAATGATTGTAGGCTTGGTTGGTTGGTTTGTTTTCTATTCCAAGACACTTTTAAAGAGAATATGAAAACCTTCTGTGTCCACCATCAGGCCAGACCCTATTACTTTGAGGAGTGTGCACAGTAATGCATAACAGATATTTTTGTATTTTGAACTTTCCAGATTTACACAAGACACTGTGTGTGTTTAAAATTTTTTGAAATATATAAATTTTTTATACATTTTGAAATGTATAAAATTTTTTGAAATGTATATTTTTCACCTTAAAAAGTATAAGTGTTACTTCAGAAGAATCACAGTTTAGAGGATGAGAAAGGAAAAAAATCTACATTTAATTATTATAAAGGTTTGCTGTGTTTAGTATATGTCTGAGCTTGAGAATTCCTATAATTAAAAGTTCCTAGTGAAAGAATACTGAACATTTACAGAATTTGAGTAAAAAGTCTAGTCACTCTTAAAAATAAAGATAGAAAAAACTCTACGTTTCCACTTTTTAAAAATGCGATTTAGAATCTCCCGAAAGGAACAGTCTTCCATACTTTGCTGGGTGAAGTACTTCTGCATTTCCAAGACCTGAGCTTCACAGGAACAAGGACTTCAGACCTCAAGTGAAACCAGAGCCCAGCCTGCAGAAGAGCCTGAAAATCTCCCCGCCCAGGCTCCGCAGATCTGTGTGAGGGTTAAGGGGGGAGGAAAATGGAAGTTAAGTGAGTTAGAGCAGGAGCGGGTTCCATTCAGGTGTTCACACTGTCTTTACCTGTCTACCTTCTCTCCTAGGTCTTCAAGGAGGCTTTCACTACAGGGCACATTCCTTCTCTAGCAGCAGAACCCTGCTATTCTTTAAAATATAAAAGCAGACAAATGTCAGTGAGTGCTGTTACACTCGGTGCCTGAGGATGGACTTCTTGTTCCCTTGTATCTCACATAGCATTCCTTTGGCTCCTGCTCTCCCATACCTATACAGAATTAAGAAGTAAAACACAGCATTCTGTTTCACCAGTGTATGTGTGCCAACTAGGCATTCACTTTGCACACCCAGTAATAAAGCCTGATGAGTCCTCCCAGAGTAAATTAAGACTTGCTCACAAAGTTCCAGCACTTTAGAACTAGGGCGAAATTTGAGAAATCACAGTAACTTTAGGGAACGAAAAAGGTATAATTTATAAAGTAGATAATAAGTGTAGAAAGTTATCACCCTAACAATTGAAACTAATTTAAAAGAAGGAGTCAGAGATTGTTTAAATTCACAGACGACGGGGGCTCTATGGAGTATAGCAATGTAATACTCAACATCTTTGGTAAAATTTGGCCTCTCAAGCTTTACATGCGTTTTCTGAATCTCCTCTGAAAAGATGTTTTTCTTTGATTTATTTCTACCCCATATAAGTAAGATGTTTTTCTTTGACTTATTTCTACTTCATTCATTCCTTCAACATTTATTACATGTCTGCTGTGCACTAGACATTGCAAATTATTTCCCTTCTTTCCTTTCTTTACTTTTTTGGTTTTGGTGGGGTGGCAGGGAGTTGTAGAATTGGTAGCTTGGTAACTTCAAACAAAATTCTCTTCCTTAGGTCAGAAGCTTGGTGTGTTTTAGTGAGCAAGTCAGAGTTGCTTGCAGGGTGTCCTTCCTGACCAAGCAGAAGTGACACATGTTATGCTTACTAGCACATTCATGGATATCTGTCTGTCTGTCTGGCAACCAGTTAGTTCTGAATCTTCACCTTACCATAATGGAAAGGGCAGATTTGGTGGGGAAAGAATGAGAACTGGGAAACATTCCCCCGCCCCACCCCCCACTTCCTACTCATCTCCTGAATTGCTAAGACTGTGTATTTGGGGGCTGGAAAGCAGGAAGTCATATTTTATATTCTCGCCAGTGAATCCTTTTCATAATTTCACCTAAAACCATGGTAGCCCCTGCAAACCCAAGGGGAGAAAGGTCTTAGGAGCTGCAAAGGGTGGAACACTGAAAGACAGTGAGAAGTTTTCAGTTCATTTGTTCACAGATGTTTAGTGAGATCCTACTGTGTACCGGGAAAATGTGCCTAATACAGTGGCTCTGTGATCTAGAGCAACCCCATCCTTTCACTTTTGATATAGAAAAACTAGCCTGAGTAAGAGCATAAAAAACATTGGCCTTTTCCACAGTGCTGTAATGGGCTCAGCCTTAGAGTCCACAGAATCCTCTCTCCACGTTGTTAACACTATTCTGTAAATACGAGGGTAGGAGAATCTTAAGGCATGGAGAAATACCCCTCTGCATTTTGCTATGAATGTAACTATGGCATTCACCTTAATGTTGCTAGTCGTCTCCAAAACTGTACTCAGAGAAGCAAAAATGAAAATGAAATGTGTATATAGTAAGAGGATGAAGTTTGGGATATAGTCTCTGTCCCAGAGATCATTTAAATGTCTAGAAGCTATTCAGGGGTGGGGAGGGGGGCATGCCAGTCAGAGACAGAACCTTGTAGCTCTAAAGAGGAAAAGCTTTTTACTTTTTAGAAAATTCACTAATAACCCTTTTGTGTGAACTATAATCATTTGCTAGTTTGAAATGAAGAGGTTTCCTCTTTAAACTATTGATCAGAAGTGATTATTGACACTTAAGGGTAGAAAATGGAAATAAGTGATTTGATTTTTAGCCATACATGCTTGATTCCTTCAATGATTTGGTAATTTAAATGCTCAAGAGGGGTTGCCTATAAAATGAGCATCACTTGAAAAACAGTTAAGTCAGTCATCAGATAATTGTTTGTCAAATATATAATTTGAGATGTTTCTCTTTTTCCCTACCTTTAGCTTGTCAAAATTCCTAAAAATGATCCCCCCAATGAAGCGCATACCTTTAACTTCTATTTGTCAAATGTGGGTAAAGACAACCCTCAGGGCAGCTTTGACTGCATCCAGCAAACATTCTCCAGGTAAGTATGTTTCAAGATAATGCTGAAGGGAGAATAATTTTTCTTTGGGTTTTTTTTTTTCACTTAAACAATAAAATGTATATAGTAGTCATTCCATAAATGTTTATGAATTGAATTATAGAGCTCTTTTATTAAGAAATACTGAGTACCTACTATGTGCTAACAGTTATATTTGTCACTGTGGGATATCATTAAAATTTTAAGGTTCTTGCCCTCAAGAACTTTTAAGGTATAGATTTTTTATCTATAAAAAATTTGTTGTTGTTTTTTTAAAGACAAGTTTAAGAATTTTTTTAAAGTTTCTATTCACTGTATTTAAATGTGCCTTATTATATACTCAACGTTCAAACTCCAGAGTAAAGGAGTAAAAAAAAGTAAGTGTATCTTGTATATCCCTTTCTTTCTTCCCTGTGCAAGCCTTGTTTTAAGATAGATTTTCAGAAATTTTTATGCTGCAGCATAATGGAAACTAGAAATTAACCCCAGTAGAGCAGTGACTTCTAATTTTAAAGGAAAAAAAAAAAAAAACAACAACAAAAAAGGAGGGAGGAAGACAAGACTATACACCCACATCCCAGGGTACCATGGAACACTTATCTACTTAGGTCCTCTGTAAACAATAAGCTACTTGTTTGACTTGTCTTTGCTGTGGTTGTTTCTGATTAAAGAATGGGCCCCTTGAGTAGGGGGAGTTTGTTCTGCCCCTGGATAAAGACAAGGCCTTAGAACCCCCAACATCCTGAGAACATTGAAATTGGCCCGAAGTGTCCCAGGCCATGATCCATCCCTATCTCTCATCTGTGCAGTACTTGACACTGTGTAAGCACTTGCTGTATGTGGGAGAAAGGAAAGGAAAGCTGTGTTGTAAGGGAGCATGGGAGGCAGAGATACAAAATAAGACACTTCACTGAAAGAGTTCTGAATTTCTACTCACATTTAGGGTGACTAAATAACTTTCTGTTCTATCTTAATTAATATGCCATTTTCCTGAATAAATGTTAATTTTGCTTTTTAAAAGTTACGCCTAAACTTATGTTTCTTGGTATAAATTGTGTATGTTGTAGATCATATAGACTTTTCTGTACTATCCACTGTGATAGCTACTGGCCATATGTGGCTGTTTACATTTCAGTTATTAAAAGTGAAATAAAATTTAAAATTTAATTCTTCATTCACATTTACCACATATTATAGGCTCAGTAGCCACATGGCTAGTGGCTATCATAATGGACAGCACAGATACAAAACATTTTCACAATTATAGAAAGTAATGTGGGACAGCACTGCAGAAGATTACAAAAGCATCAAGTATGAGGGTCTCTGGTGATTGTGTAGTTCAGCCCCTTCATTGCACAGATGATGTATTCACAGTTATCCAGCTGGTGAGTTGGTGACAAGGCTGAATAAAAACTGGGCCTTCCTAACTCCCAGACCAGTGTTCTTTACACACCATAGAGCACACCAATTTCAAATTGTGGTGCTGTCACTTAGAATGCTTGCCTTTAGAGAATTATTTTATTATAGTGAAAGCAGTTAGACCTCAAACTGAACTATGTCCCATTAGGAATTTTATTGAGAAACAGTCCTGTCTTCAAAACCAGTGATAACACCATAGGTAATAGGTTTCTCCCTTAGATCATAAACACCCTGTGTGTTTATTCCTACCTTGCTTGTTTGGGAAAGGATTTAAAGTCACTTACAAAATGCTATATGATGCTGCAAGAGAAATGAAACAGTTATTGTGAGAAAATAAGTATGATCCAACTATAAATTTAAGGTGCTTTATAAAATGGTCTTGCATGGGTATAAATTGAAATTGCCACTATGAAAACAAAAGCCCTGAAACTCTCAGTTCTCAACCTGGCAAGCAAGTTTGTTGTTTTTTTTTTTTTTTTTCTTTAATAATTTCCTTCCACCTTTTCTATTCAATTGAATTTTTATTTTTCCCATGGTTCTTGTCTCTACTGTAGTTCAAGTTCTCCCTGAAGGTCACTTTTATCATATCTAAAATGGAGGAAATCCCAAAGTTAAATTACCTTTCAAAAATTCCTTAATCTGTCCATTCACAGGCTTCTTGGAAATACATGGTTCAGGGCAGACCACCGCGTACAATAATGCACAGTCTACTGTAGGAAATTGAGCTAGTCTAGAGAAAGGCTCTAGGAATGCTTACATGTCAAACATCAAATGTTTATATGTCAGAGTATTTAAGGTACTCTTAAGGTACTTTTATGGTAACTCAGTTGAAAAGGGATGAGTAGACAATTCCAGGGAGTCCGTTCTTGCCTACAGGGTTTTAGCTCTATTTTGTTTAGTGGAAAGATGTTTTCTTGACTTTGAATGGTATAAGCTGTAACTTCATTGTGATTGGCAAAGGTTTAGCTTATTCTCACTATTTAAATTACTTAATAAGTAATTTCTGGGGGAGATGCTGAAATTCAAATTTCCTCCCACCAAAACTTCAAACTGTAGTCTCTTCTTACAATTTTTCCTCTTCCATCCCACTTCCCCAAATGGGTTAAGCCTTCCTCCCTCCTTCCCTTCACTAGTCTTGCAGCATTCATACAGGTACACCCAGTAGCCTTGGTATTATCTTTAACTTGTCTCTGTCTCCACCTGTGGCTAATCACTTATCAAACCCTGTCAATTCTACCTCCTCACTGTGTCTGGAATCTGTTTACTATTCTGCATTCACACTGCCCCACAGTAGTTCAAGCTCTTGCTCCTTGCCAGTAATCCTTCAGTAGCCTCCTGAGTGGGCTCCTGCTTTCACTTTTGTGCCCCCTACCTCCCAGTCTCTTCTTCATCAGATTGACCTTTTCACAGTACAAATAAAATAAGTATTTTCTCTCCCCTGTTTTCAGTCTCTCTTTTTCTTGGGACAGAGTCTAAAATCCTCCAAAGCCCTGTATGATGTATTTTTCATGCCTTCTTCAGTCTCATCTGTAACTGTCCTTTCCAACTTTCTTTGGCCAAACTGAAAACTTCCTCCTTGCTTCCCCTGGGCCCCACACAGGTTGGTTCTCCTCCCAGAAAATTTCTGTCCTTCCCTGCTTCCACCCACATACACACACACTCTGTAGACATCCCTGTAGATCACCTTAGGCATCACTTCCTCCAAGAAGTTTTAGTCTTGCCCACAATCCAGGTAAAGTACCTTCCTAGGGATTCCCTGCCTCCTTGGCATTTGTCGCACTGTGTCTGTCATAAATTCCAGTGTGCTTGTCACCCATTAGACAGCTTCTTGAATGAGGGGCCACATCTGTCTTTGCCCTTGTCTCAGTCTGACCCTCACATATTGCCTGGTGTGCAGTCCCTGCCTAATAAATATTTATGAGATGAATGAACTGGTTTATTTTCTTAAATAGCATTTGTACAGTTATTAGGAATTTACAGAAATTTTATCAACCCTATTTCTTAGCCTCATAACAAAGCTAGTTTGGAAATAGAGTAGCAGAGGTATAGTGACATTTTCGTTACTTCTATATTCCAGTCTGTTTTAAGGCCATACTAATTTCTTTTTAAAATACCAACATAAGGGCATCTGGGTACCTTAGTTTGTTAAGCGTCTTAGTTTGTTAAGTGTCTACCTGTGACCCCAG
The DNA here is from genome assembly GCA_004024625.1 of Mellivora capensis. Classification (NCBI taxonomy): domain Eukaryota; kingdom Metazoa; phylum Chordata; class Mammalia; order Carnivora; family Mustelidae; genus Mellivora; species Mellivora capensis. The sequence goes on along the minus strand of PISX010000227.1, from coordinate 260,370 downwards.
GGTCCTGGAATTGAACCCTGTGTCAGGCTCCCTGTTCATCAGGGAGTCAGCTTCTCCCTCTTCCTCTGCCCCTGTTCACGCTCTCTCTTTTGCTCAGTCTCTCACTCGCAAATAAATAAAATCTTTAAAATAAATAAATATATAAATAAAATACCAGTGTAACTGCTACCAAGATCTCCTAATATTAGCATAATACTTTGAAATGGAGCCATCTTCCAGGCCAATGTTAATTTTCATGATTTTTTTTTTAATAAAAGTTTTTCAAAAAAGATTTACAAAAACTTCTTGTCCAGTATTTTCTTCGATATTTGCCACACCTAAATAGGTCATCTTATGTAGAGATTTAACAAAATGGCAAATAAAAGGCTACAAATGTTTAGGATATTGGGCTAATAATAAATCCTAATATTCGGCAATATTTTGGCCTTAAAATGAATTATCTCATTAAAAATTAAAACATCACAGTGGGTCTGTTTCTTCTAGTCATTTCTAAAGCATGCATATTATGGTTACTCCAAAGGAAAACTTTAAACATTTTTCATATCAGTGGTAGAAAATTTTTTATAAAATGAAAGTAAAACTACAGTGCTCATTGAGACTCCTCTGGTCTTCAATACAAATACTAATTATTTTCAGAATTTTACAGATTTGGTCTCTGAGAGTTCATTTTACCCATTCTATTCAAAATATGAAAAAAACGTGATATGAAATGGAGAAGAATTTAAATATTTTGAATTTCAACACTTCAGATTATTAATATTAGTTATTTCCGGATTGCAAGGCCATTATTTGGGCTACTGATTTTAGGATTATACATTTCTCACTTGCCTTTGTTGTGCAAAATAAGGGACATCTCTAACAAAGCCACCATCTTACTTGACAGCTCTGGAGCCTCCCAGCTCAATTGCCTGGGATTTATACAAGATAAAATTACAGTGTGTGCAACAAACGACTCGTATCAGATGACACGAGAAAGAATGACCCAGGCAGAGGAGGAATCCCGCAACCGAAGCACAAAAGTTATCAAACCTGGTGGACCATATGTAGGTTTGTATAGATATCGTTTTCCTTCTCAGATTGATTGGAATAATTCAAGACCACTGTAGGTAAATACTGATAACATTAACCTAATGTTAACACAGAAATAGTTTACAGAACATTTTGAATAATAATAATGGTCAAAAAGCATCTGTTCTCTTTATACTGACAATAAATTGAACAGAGAGAAAAGTTTTATTTCTTTCATAAATCCTGACTCCTTTGTCGGCTATTTGTTATTATTTTACAATACTGGGGTCTGGTGATGTTACTTTACTATGTGAGGTTGTAATAGTGGTACTGTTGTGTATTCTTGGACACTGGATATCATTACAATGATGGACCGTATAGGTTTTCTTTGGCATTTTTGTAGGATTATTTTTACAGTAAAATCTATTAGTAGAATTTATGAGTTTTCCATTAGTAGAATTTCAGAGGATCTTTGCACACGGAATTTTTATTGCAAAATATAAAATATGCTCATAGCAAAGCATGAGGGTGATGCCTTTTTGGTACCTCAATTGTGATAACATTCATGGATTCTCATCCTCATCTATCCATTAATTAAGAGGCTGCCCCACCCCCATCATCTTTATCATCAGCTCACTCAAATAACCATCAGACTGAAGAAGTAAGACGGGATCAGCAAGATGAGTCTCTCCTTTATGAGCAGTGGCCCTAATAAATTTTTTAAAGAGTTGATTGGCAGTGACTATTAACAGTAATAGGAAGAATTATCAAGAGTGAAGATGAGCTCTTTGAGGCTTTGGTCAGTTTAATAACATAAATCATCATAAGTAAATGATAAAAAGATAGAAATTTGGAAATGTAAATGCACACAAAAACAGTCTCATGAATAACCAAATTCTTCAATCAACATCTTTCCATGGTTTGGCATAATTTTACTTCTGTATTTTCCCATTGCTGACCCAGCTATAGTACATTCAGCTTTGAGAAGCTCCACTGGTGTCTTTAATAAGTATTTCTTTGGAACAAAGCCAGTGCTCCTGGGACTTGGTGCTTAGCTTAGATACATTTAGTTTGGTTTAACAACAATTCATGGCTCCCCCAGGTATCTGTACCCATGGGGCCCAGTCCCAACCCAGCAAGTTACCAGCAGTGAGATTTTTTACCTTCCCTTTCCTGTTGAGTGAGGTAACAACTTCCAACCTCCTTTCTCTTTATTCTCATGAGTAACTTAACTTTCTCTGTAGTAGGCTAAATCTCAAATTGTTTTTAAAACACACAAGATCTGCTGCACTTTGCTGTCCCTGTTGCTTTGAAAGTATTCTTTTACACTGTCCAGTACCACCATTTTATAAACAGTGAGGCAAGTTGGTGTGTTTGACAAAGGACTAGAAGACTAAACCACCAAAATAGGGGTGCCTAGGTGGCTCAGTGGGTTAAAGCCTCTGCCTTCGGCTCAGGTCATGATCTCAGGGTCCTGGGATCTAGCCCCACATCGGGCTCTCTGCTCAGCAGGGAGCCTGCTTCCTCCTCTCTCTCTCTGCCTGCCTCTCTGCCTACTTGTGATCTCTGTCAAATAAATAAATAAAATCTTAGAAAAAAACAAAAACAAAAACACCAAAGTGATTTTTTTTTTTTTTTTTTTTTTTTTTTTTGCCTCTTAGCTGAAAAACTTTACCTTGATTTATTCCAAAGTTTGCAGATCAGCAGTGATCACTGTATGTTTCCATTGAATGATCTGTGGGTGTTCCCTCCGTTTGTGTGTGTGTTTGTTTTGATAGGGTCAGGTGCAGTTTATCTGCACAGCATGTTACATGGCAGACTTGACACCACCCAGAATCACATAACTCATACTATTTCTAACAGTGCAGGAATTTTCGAACTTTCGAATTTTCTTATAGGCACTACAGATAACTTATTTACAATTTTTAGGAGTGACCACGTAAAATTTGAGGTTATCTAAAGTTTAAATTTGAGCCAGAGTACATCCATGCCATTCTCAGACGGGCTGGCCTCCCGCTGCACACACATACATTTGCCCCCACAGAGCTCTACAGTGACCCTGCCAGGCTGCACACCCCACTCTGCTGGGTCTTCTGTGCCCTGGCCACTCGCCAGTACAGGACAGTGTTCTCTGGTCTTCAGTTTTGTCGATAACCTCTTCAGCCTTTATACTTTTGGTCATATAACCCCAGCTCCTTTTAACTTTTCTTAAGATGGCTGTATCCTAACCCTTTAATTATTTTTATTGCTCTCCTCTGGACTGCCTCCATTTCTTCAGCTCAGAATTCAAACCTTAAGTGTTTGATTTTTTTTTACTGTGCTTTGTTATGGTATGTTTTGACCTTTTGATTTTAATCTTATCCATTGCTAGACCTTTACCATATTTCTTTCCTTTTAGATGGCTCCGTTTGTATCTTCCTGCTTTTTTAGTACTTCAGAACTATCTGACTCACTCATTTCTTTCAAATGCAGTCATTCACCCTTCAGTACTAATATTACCAAACACTTCTGGAGTGCTTGCTGTACACAAGACACTGGTTAGCACTTTACATGCAGTTCCTCCTCTAGATCTCAAAACCACCCTGTAAGGGAGGTTATGATTACCTCTCCATCTTACATATCACCTAGTTGGTATCAACAAATAGCAAATGATATGGATTTGGCCCCTTAACAAGTTGTGTTATTTTCATAAGACAATAGGAGATACCTCTTCAGTTCATAATTGAATATATCATATAAAATAATGCCAGAAGTTCACCTTCGCCACCTTAGAAGTACCTGGAGAACAAGGCTTCTCTCGAGAGTGTCAGCCTGGATGGAGGACAAATGGGAATAATTCTGGTCTCGCTGAGGGGTTGTGCTGGCATAATGCCAGGCCAGGCCTCTGGCAGCTGAATTAGGGCACAAGTCCTCTTGTGACTCCTTCGGGTCACCTGGCCTAGTCATCCAGGAATAGAAGCTTTTGAGACCCTCTTGTAAACTGGGGGGGAAAAAACATATTTTGCCTGGAGAAGAGCAAGAGAGTCTTTAACCTAGGAAACATCATTATTTCTTCAGAATATTTATGCTTCTAGTCGTGAAATTTATATCAGTAGTGAGCACTGTTGTGTTACAATCATTTCACTTTTTAAAAAAAAAAAAAACCTCAATAATCACTTGATGGAACCACTGCTCCATTTTATCAGTATGTCTGCTCACTGATTTTTACCTAAATTCTGGAATTTTATTGAATTGTAAATTTTTAATACATGCTAATATTTATTTAAATGTATAAAATAACCCAACCAGTATAATTTCTAGAATTCTTTCTCCAATTTTCCCAACTACTGCCCCATCCTCCTTATTTATAATGAGTTGATACATGTTTAAATGACCTTGGAGAAATCATTTAACATCTGTGGACCTTAATGTTCTCAGTTATTAGATAAGGGGTATTTGAACTGGGTAACATCAAAGGTCCTTTGTAGTTCTAAATTTTGTGACCATTATGTGTGTGTGTGTATATATATATATATATATATATATATATATATATATATATATTTGGATAATAAACCTTTTGAAACAAAAGAGCATAAGTGTCAAATGGTAGAGACGGTTTCCACTGCAGTGGATTATGTATTTAATCATGACAGTCACCCCATCATCAAGATCCTGCCAGTGTTTTTTTAAAGCATTGGGTTGGTGTTGCCAGGGCTTCTGGTCAGGTTCCACAGAACAGAAAAACAACTGCAGAAGACGTCTACAGCCCCTGCTCTCTTTCTGATGTACGATTTAACACCTTCCTTTCAGAGAGTTTAATCAGAGCCACTAGACAGAGGGATAAATACTTCTACAATCTTATATTAAATGGAGACGCTGGAAGTGGACTCCTTGTTATGAAACAGCGGTTCAGATATAGTCCCAGATTACACAACTCCGTCAGACCCACTGCTGCTGTTTATGTAAGGAGCCCAGGGAATTGATTAGCAGTTGAGTCTGGGAAGAGAATTAGGTTCTCCCACAGGCTTTATTAAAAGGGCTTTTCTGAGGCAAATGTGAAAAAATAAAAATAAAGCCTTTCTTCTGCCAACTTTGAACCTCCCATTTTCTTGATTTATACTTTTTTTTTTCTTTCTATTTTTTTTCTTTAGCATCTCAGTTCCATAACTACTTAGAGCGCTGATGTTTTCTTCGTCTGTAGCCTGTCTTGTGTAACCAAAGGACTCCTTCCTGGCTGAATAGGCACAGACTGATGGGGAGGCAGCAAGCAAGGGACCTTTACATAAAACTCAGGGACCCAGTGTGTCTGGATTGCTCTGTCAGCATTTAAAAGAAATGGATTACTCCCACAACTGGCTGTTTAAAGGAAAAAATGAGAGTGGGGCATCTGGGTGGCTCAGTCAGTTGAGCATGCAACTTTTGATCCCAGGGTCACGAGTTCAGGTCTGAAGTTGGATAGAGCTTACATTTAAAAAAAAAAAAAAAAAATACAAAAAAAAATGAGTAAAGGAAAAATGAGATAAAGGTAAAGTGAATGTACTGGGGGTAGGAAATTCATGTATTAGTAACAGCCTAGCTTTAGACCCCAGGTGAGACTCCATTACTGTCATATCCCTGACCAGATTCTAATTTCTTGTCAAACATCATACCCCTTTCAGGGGCAAAACGAGCCTCCCTTATTTGTCTGCCCTATGCTTGCTTCAGGGAGGAGTGGCGGTAAACTCAAGAGACCTTGGGGCTCTCCAGAGACTGAGGATCAGAGGTGGGTCAGACATACAGAGGAGGTAGGGCAGCGTGGAACATACTAGTAGTACTGTGGCTTTTTGTTTTTATTTTTATTTGCCTTCCTTGCTGGCTTGAATTCATTCTAAATGATCAATCATGGTACATGTGAGCTTAGCTAAAAAAACTCACTGTCTACTGCCCTCCCTAGAGAAGAGTGGTTGGGAGGGCTCCAGCTTTGTTTGGAGAAGTGTAAGCTAAACAGGTTTCAAGGCGGAGAAGAGTGTGAAATTCATAGCGTTTCCTAAACTTTTGTGACCCTGGCTCCCCCCACACACACACAAGTTCCTATTAAAATTTCAAGGAACAGTACTGTTTGTTATACGGTTAAAACTGAGAAGTGGTAGATTGGAGGGTGTGCAGTTGCCACATTAGAAATTTCGGTGTTTCTTCAGATGCTGGCATCCTTGCGATGTAGGGACACACAGACTACATTGATTCTGGCTCCTCTGCTGTTTACTTGTTCTCTCACTGCCATTCACTTTGACACTTTGCTAGTCATCAAATGCTGATTCAAAGTCCGCTAGTCAACAAAGTGGCTACAGCCTACGCATATGGAGCTTAACCTAACAGGAAGCAATGTCAGACATGAGGCATTTGTTCATAAAACCTTTCCTATAAAGAAATACATGTAAGAAAAGTCTCATACTAATAACAGAACTTTCTAAGTGCTGAGTGAGCACTTTAGACCATTTGAGTTTATCCCCTTGAAAGCCTCGGTTTTGGGGCGCCTGGGTGGCTCAGTGGGTTAAGCCTCTGCTTTCGGCTCGGGTCATGATCTCAGGGTCCTGGGATCCAGCCCCACATCGGGCTCTCTGCTCCACAGGGAGCCTGCTTCCCCCTCTCTCTCTGCCTTCCTCTCTGCCTACTTGTGATCTCTCTCTGTCAAATAAATAAATAAAATATTTAAAAAAAAAAAAAAGGAAGAAAGAAAGAAAGCCTCAGTTTTCTCATCTGTGCCATGTGAAACTGCCATGAGTGACTGTGCCTGTTTCATGAGGTTACAGACTTAGCGTGTGTAAAGATCTTAGCATAGTGTCCCCACCACCACCACTTAATTGGTTCATGGTAAATATTAGTTCCCTGCCCATCTGGCACTAAGGTAAGCTATCTCTACATTAATAAAAATACAGAAACCAGATCTATCTCTAAAACTTTAATCACACCTTTAATAGCTTTTCCTACTACTGGGCAGTGTTCCTTTAATGTTGAGTTCCTTTGTTGTGCAATATTTTGATCTGATATTAATGACTCGTTACGTCCAGACAGTAGAGAAATAAAAGAGTCAGTGAGATATCTGTCTTTTCTCCTTTATTTCTAGGCAGGATTATGTAGACAGCCCCTCTGGCTAGGCCTCAGGACTCCTGCATGGACAGAATTATTATTAAAGCTCCTGCCCAGATAAGCTGTTTTCACACCAGACCAGACCAGACCATAGCACTTAAGATACGGCTCTGAATTACCCACTGTTTCTAGTTGCTAGTCTTGTTCCTAATGCACTTGCCCCACATTGCATGTCATCAGCAGTTCTCCCCACCCGTTGACCAGAGGGCACAGAGTTGGAGGTTTAGAGTATACTAAAGGTGCTAAAAGATTTCACCTCAGAAATGATAAAATGAGGGTCTTCTACAGTGTCATTCTAATTTTTTTTTTCTGGTTTTGTCATTGAACAGCTATGTCTTGATGGCTCTGGGCATGCAGTATCCAGGTCACTTCAGCCCAGAGATATTTTCTAGAAGTAGCCTCTTGCCACTTAACAATGTTAAGTTTAAGCAGAAAGTGGGTTAATTACCAAATGGCACTTGCCTGGCAGGAATGATGCGAAGGCCTCCTTTTTACCATTTTTCCGTTGCTCTAATTCACCTGTGTACCCTCAGCCTTGCAGTGTAAATGTCTGCTTGTCTGGCCCTCTTAGATTGTTTTTAGTTTGGTTAGTTTTGGTTTTGGTTTTTGACTCCTAAAATTTGGTATGGCCAAAAGGAAAATGTCTAGTGGATGTCCTTCTGAATGTTGATCCCAAATTATGCCTGATCCCCAGCTTCATGGTTCCTGAATCTGTGAGATTAAGATAATTCCCCAGCTCAGCCAAAAGCATGGTCTCAGTGAGATCCAACAGGTATTTCTCATGTTTCACATTTGCTATATTCTGTCTGCCAAAGAAATGACATATAATATGTAGATAAGTTCTGTAAACAGCACAGGTAAACCCAGAAATTATTAAATTTCCACTTAACGTGAACTACCTACGACCTTCAAATTTCCAGTCTGTTCCTACAGTGTGTCACTAATGTACCATATGTAGTTAAGTGACCAGAATAATTCTATATGCAGATTTATTCCAGTAAATAGTTCTATCAAAACAATTTCAAATCCATAATTTTAGGCCATTTATTCAAAATGCTTTGTGTGTGTAGATCTCTTTAAAGTAAAAACTGAAATAAAAAGTCCTTAATTCCCTCCAGAAGTGAAGAAGTACCTAAATCAGAATTGAGGAAATTGAGATGCTCATTATGTTCTTAACTGCAAATGTGTAACTGTCATTTCCACTGGACTTTAGGGAAAAGAGTGCAGATTCGGAAAGCACCTCAAGCTGTTTCAGATGCAGTACCCGAGAGGAAACGGTCAACCCCCATGAACCCTGCAAATACGATTCGAAAGACACATGGCGGCAGCAGTGTTTCTCAGCGGCCATACAGGGACAGAGTGATTCACTTGCTGGCACTGAAGGCCTACAAGAAACCTGAGCTGCTGGCTCGACTGCAGAAAGATGGTGTCAATCAAAAAGACAAGAACTCCCTCGGAGCAATTCTACAGCAGGTGAGACACCTGGAGAGAGTTCCTTCCTAGTACTTTCTTGTTGAGAAGCTCATGTAAGAAGGTTTCTTGTTGTTGCTATTTGAGGTAGAGAAATTTCAGGATCATCTTGATCGATGGTATATGAATTATAAGTCTTGAATATTAAGTCATCTTGTTTTAAACATTTAATTAAAAAACTAATTGAACTGTAGCATTTATAGTAGGTTTTATAAGTTAGAGGCTACTGAATTGTTAATTTAATATAAATTTCAAGTCATTATCTTCATTTGAATTAAACAAATTTTGCTCTGAAATTCCATAAAAATAAGTTTCTGTTGTCTCTTTGGTCTTGAATCACCTAAACTATTGCTGTAGTATTTATTCATTTATATAGGTGAAGTTGTACAATTTATTTTTATCAGTCTTCGGTTGGAATAAGCTAGAATATTTTTATCTACAAGTTTTAAATGTGTCTTGCCTTGCATGCTCTTTACTCTGCCTTTTTCTACCACTGAGTATGTTAAGATCATTCACTTGTCTTCATTAAGGGATTTGAGTGTGTATTAACTTTGATCAATTACCTTATAATCACAAGCTTAAGTATAAAAGTAGATCATTAGTTTTTTTGAAGTCATTAGTTTGTCAGACTATAACTTTGTATACTTTTCATATTGATTTTGGGTCATAAATGTTGTAGCATTCAAATGAAATTTTTTTCTAAAGCAGTAACATTTCCAAAGTTCTTAAATTTCACCATTAAAAAATATAAACCTGCATGTTTTCATTAATTATTCAAAAAATAATACTTTTAAGTCTTTTTTTTTTTTTTTCATTTATTCTCCTATTATTCTCCTATTCAAGTCATGATACTAAGTGTTATGAAAGAATAAAGCGAAAATCTCCAGTTCTGGGTTAACTAATCTCCAAGTGTCTTGGGCAGTCTCAAGGATCTTACTAAATTATTTGAGTACTTTTTGGAAAAAAATTTAAATCCTTATGTCACATAACAATTTTAAGAGCTCAAAAGACAGGATGAAAGTGAATAAGGGTGAGGGTGTATATGTTTCCAATTTTTTATTTGGGGAAGGAGGGAGGTTCAAGTTACAAATCACAAAATACCTGGTGACTGAATCTCCAGAGAAGTTGTAAGTTACCTCCTAGGCTAGAGGATAAGATGGCAAAATGGTGGCAGTTGATTTACACAGAGGCTACTAGTGATGTCAGTAGTGAAGTGATTATGTTTATAGACATGAAGATTTTAAAGTGTAGGTGTGCTTAACTCAGCAGCAAATGGGACATGAGTGTCATTAGTACTGATCATTTGGCAGAATCTAGAGCATTGTCTCATCCTGCTGCACGTTAGAATCTTCTAACTTTAGAACTTTAGAACTTTAAAAAAATGCCAGTGTCTGGATTCTAACCCAGACCAACTACATGGAGCAACTGAATGGATACTGAGCCGTTGACTGAGATGAGAGGGATGGCAAGGAACAAGTGTATGGTCGGCAATTGGGAATTCTGTTTGGAAGATGTCTGTTAGACATACCCAAATGGTGATAGATGTTCATTAGGTACATGTAAGCGTCTGGTGTTCAGAAGATAGTTGGAGCTGGAGTTATAAATTAGGAGATAGCAACATATAGACTGGCTATTGAGAAAGCTTTAGAGCTGGGGCACCTGGATGGCTCAGTTGAAGGAACACAGAACTCTCGATCTCAGAACCATGAATTCGAGCCCCACGTTGGATGTAAAGATTACTTAAATAAATTAAGAAAAAAAAATATAAAGAAAGAAAGCCTTAGGGCTGAATGAAATAATCTTAGGTGAAGATGATGACAGTGAAGAAAACAGAGGATAGCTCCTAAGCAGTCTAGCATATAGAAGAGTGCACGCGCACGTGCACACACACAAAACAAAATAAAACAAAGAAAAAAAGAGGGAGGAGGAGGAAAACAGGAGAATATCCCAGTATGAAGCATAGAGAAGCAATGGAGTCTTAATTCTGTGTCATCCCAAGGATAATAGGAAAGCTAAGCATTGTTGCTATTTTTCCACTTTGAGAAATCTGGTTGTGTCTCATTCTAATGTATTTGCAAATTTGAATCTTAAGCCTACCATTTTCTACTTTATCACAACATTATCGTTAATGTTGTTAATGCTTTTCTTATAGCTTTCCTTACCATAAGAAAAGCATAAGAAAAGCATAAACTACCATAATACATTTGATAGTACTTTACTTGAGAAGGACACAGAAAGAAGTGAAGCTGTTAAAAAAGACCATTCCAGTAGAGAATGACAGGAGAACTATCTGCCAGCCTTAAAAATGACTCTTGGTTTGGCACCTGAATCCATACATTTGTATTGTTCGTGGAATCGAGGCCTGGACACTCTAGGAATTGCAGTTATATGGTAGGAAAAGATTACACTTAAGAATAAACTGGTTGACTAATAGCAGTAATTTGAGGGTTATTTCTTTTTATAGGTTTTCAGGACTTTCAAGGACTTTGAATAAGTGGTTCTTCAGGAGAAGCAGGCTTAGCAAGCCAAGAAAATGACAGACAAGGGCATCAGAATTGATACTATTTATGGAGATAATTTCTGCTGATTACTGAAGGGAAAGTTTATAACGTAGCATTTGGGAACTCTTTGGTTTCTACTTAATACAAATGACCAAGGATTTTTACTGTGATTGAAAAGTAATGGAGTTAATGACCAGAAGTAAATAATGAAGTTGTTAAACCTCACTCCTTAGACTAGAAAAACGATTTAAAAAATTTAAAAAAGGGGGGGCACCTGGGTGGCTCAGTAGGTTAAGCCTCTGCCTTTGGCTCAGGTCATGATCTTGGGGTCCTGGGATTGAGCCCCACATCGGGCTCTCTGCTCAGCGGGGAGACTTCTTTCCCCTCTTTCTCTGCCTGCCTCTCTGCCTACTTGTGATCTCTCTCTCTCTCTCTCTCTCTGTCAAATAAATAAATAAAATCTTTTTAAAAAAAATAAATGAAAGTAAAAAAAATAAAATAAACCTCCCTCCACTTTTTGCCTACTGTAGGCTTTTTGAATAGAAATATGACATACAGTGGATGTTCAGGGATAAAATCTTTAGCTACTTATATAAAGTTTAAATTTCCCAAATGAAGTTAAATAGCATTTATTGAGATCTGGGCTTTGCAAAACTAGCAGCCCCTTTGGGTCCAATTGGTACAGTTATTTTCAGTGTAAATGCAAAATACTGCCTGTTTTGGGTTAGGAAGTAGCAAAAAGATCTAATGCTCTGTTTTCATACCATGTACCAGGTAGCTAATCTGAATCCAAAGGACCTATCATATACCTTAAAGGATTATGTTTTTAAAGAGCTTCAAAGAGACTGGCCTGGATACAGTGAAATAGACAGACGGTCATTAGAGTCAGTGCTCTCAAGGTAAATCTTTTTTTTTTTTTTCCTTAAAAAAAAAAAGTTTTAGTCATTGTTACTTAAGTGTTGAGAAGGAAAAAACAAAGGTAAACTTTTTATCATGAACATTTGAAAATGCTCCCCATAACTGGAACTTGTGTCTCCTTTACAGAAAACTAAATCCATCTCAGAATGCTGCCAGCACCAGCCGTTCAGAATCTCCCGTATGTTCTAGTAGAGATGCTGCATCTTCTCCTCAGGTATTCATAAAATTATATAATCATAGCCCTGAAGTGAACCTCAGGAGCCCCCTAGTTCAGGTGGTCTGATTTATGCATGAGAGAAATGAGGCCCCGAGAAGCTGCATAGCTTGCCTTCCCACAGTCACATTATCATCACGTTATCATGGCAGAGCTCTGTCTAGAATTCAGGTCCCAGCTCACAGCCCAGACCTCTTTTTCCCTACACAGCACTGCTTGTCAAAGTGCTTAATATCTGCTTTGCTTCTCCATACTTAAAGTTTACATGTATTATAAGATTATCTACTTCTCCATTAGGTCACTAACTAGAAGACTTACCTAGTCCCATACCCAGTCTCAAATTATACAGAAAATTGAAGATATTTAATATTATCTGAAAGATGTTCGAGAAAACTTTTTTTTTAATTTATTTATTTGTCAGAGAGAGAGAGAGAGCGAGCACAGGCAGACAGAGTGGTAGGCAGAGGCAGAGGGAGAAGCAGGCTCCCTGCCGAGCAAGGAGCCCAATGTGGGACTCGATCCCAGGACGCCGGGATCATGACCTGAGCCGAAGGCAGCCGCTTAACCAACTGAGCCACCCAGGCATCCCGAGAAAACTTTTCTTGGGGAAAAATGTTTCTAAAATAAGCAAAGAAAAAATTCTGTCATTTTCAGACATGTCTCTTTAATGTACTTTTTTCGGTTAGATCCCAATCAGAATACTCCACTTAGACCTCACTCATTCCAGCTTAAGTTCCCCCCAAGAGATTTCTTGGTTCCCTGGTTTGGGGCAGACCTATCTACTAGTGCTACTGACAAAGTGCTCCTCTCTCTGGACCGTCCTCCCAAGGACTGGGGAGATGGGACAGATGTGTGGAGAACGGTAAGCATGCTCTAGGCAAAAGACTGTTTGTATATCAAGAAAAGTTAGAAACCTATTGTGAGTAACAGAGGAAGAACAAAATAAAAGCAGTTCTGTCCTTGCATGGACATTGTCTATACAAGCCTCACTTTTAGTGCTAGCCACCATGGAGTTATTTATACTCTGATCTAATTATATAATGGCTGCCAAATCAATGATGCTAAACTGAAAACAGAATAAATTGATGGGATGATTAACTATTACTTTCTTCCAGGCTGAAATTTAGGCCACATCATTCATTACATTGGATATATGCTTCATACTTTTCAACTCTCGTAATTTTCTTTTTCATTTAAATATTACTGTTGCTGGATTGGGCTAGTATAAGCATAATTTTTAAAATTTCTGAAACATTAATTCCATATCATTTTTGTGGACTCATTGTCATTAAGACTTATTTTCCAGTCCATTGAAGAGGTTTATTTACAGGGAAGAAATTGAACAGCATTTTAGCAGGGATGGAGATACTTAGAGAAGGTGCCAGCTGTTCTCATTTTAAGACAGGTGAAATAATAAATGACAGCCAGAGTATTCATAACTGGAGCATCTTAGCACATTAGAGGAGATTAAGTAAGTATAGGCTTTTATTGCCCTTTCCCTACCCTTCTTAGTCCTGACAGCGTGAAATGGTACAAAATGCTTTCTCCTCTCAATGTAACTGGGTCAGCTGTGGCCCACAGAGGAAGGAGAGTACTATTTAATACTCTCTGAAGTGGTATAGTCCACATAAATTGGCATGGTCTCCCGAAGAACTTAGGGTGTGGCTATAGGATCAGAAAGTTCAGAAAACATATTTGCCAGATTCTCCCTTTTGTTTCTGTGGATTGTCTATTCCTGCTTAAGCTTGCAGAGTGGTAGACACAATGCTGGTGATAAACTTAAGAATGAGTAAAATTACTCAGTTGTTCATAAGGTAACCAGTGGTGCTGGTTACCATATAACCAGAGATGTTGAGGTTTCATACAACCTGGCTCATTTTTTTTTTTCTGCTTCCCTCCTCCCCACAGAAACGGCTTTTAGATTCAGATTTCATTGATCCTTTAATGAATAAAAAAGCTCGAATATCTCACCTGACAAACAGAGTTCCGCCAACATTAAATGGCCATTTGAATCCCCCCAGCGAGAAGTCTGCCTCAGGCCTCCTGCCGCCCCCTGCAGCTGCTGCCATCCCTACCCCGCCACCACTGCCTCCAACCCACCTGCCCGTCTCCAATCCTCCTCAGACTGTAAACTCTAACTCCAATTCCCCCAGCACTCCAGAAGGCCGGGGGACGCAAGACCTACCTGTTGACAGTTTCAGTCAAAACAGTAGTATCTATGAGGACCAGCAAGATAAATATACCTCTAGGACTTCTCTGGAAACCTTACCCCCTGGTTCAGTTCTACTAAACTGTCCAAAGCCTATGGAAGAAAACCATTCAATGTCTCACAAAAAGTCCAAAAAGAAGTCTAAAAAACACAAGGAAAAGGACCAAATTAAAAAGCACGACATTGAGATGACAGAAGAAAAGGAAGAGGACCTTAAAGGAGAAGAAGAAATTGCCAAGCTGAACAACTCCAGTCCAGATTCCAATGAAGGTATATTTTACATTTGTAAACCAGCTGCACGTGTTCAGTGAACGGGCAGAGCAAACTCATCATGAATGTGAGATTATGCTTTTTATGATTACTAGTGCTTTTTTATCCATTGACCTTCTGCTATTAATCTTACATACTGTTGCGGTTTTGAGAGCAGATTTTTTTCTCGTATTTAACAGCAGTCATTTTCCGTCTCTTTTTAGCCAACGATTAAACACAGTTTCTTGAGAATAAGCTGGTAACATCTGACTTTATTATCCTCTAGAGAGCCCCTTCTAGAAGGCAGACTGTGTTGCTCTTTCCCATAACTGCCAGGGTACTATGCAACCTCAACGTGACCTATTATTATGTGCCAGTCTTGAACTAATTTAACCAGACACACAATTAGCGATAAAAATAATTCTTTTCCTTCTTTGCCAAAGAAACAGGGTCACCCCTCCCTTAATTAATATTAACACATGGGAAATGTCAAATTCTTTATAAGACAGGCAAGGTAAGATTGCATATGCAGATCCATCACATCATCCTTACTCAGAGTGAAAGCAGTTTGTCTTATGTAAGGCTGTTGGCAATTTGCATGACAGAGCTTAAGATACTCTTTTTCAATTTTAAGAACACTGTTTTAGTAGACTAGTATTAATTGTTAGCAAAATTTAACCATTTCAAGCTTTTGGAAACTGTTAAAAGCCAGATATGTAGAGATGCAAAGAAGCTTATTACAATGCTTTATTTCTGAAGAAAAGCTAATCAGTAGAAAGACCACTTACCTGAGGTATAATGATCTTTAACACGAGAGACAAAAATTCTCTTTTTCTTATTTAAAAAAAGTTGTCCTCTAAAACTTAACATCCCCCATGCCAGCACGTCAGAGATTCAAGCCCATCATTTAGCATTGCTGCCAGTTTTAAACCCAGCTTAACTAAAGCAAAATTCCCTAGGAAAATACAACTTCAGAAAAGTTACTTGAATGAATAGAATTTAAGGAGTGTTGTCTTTCCGTAATTCTCTGATAATACTGGAAGTCTGTAACCCTTAGATTTAACTGACCATTTTTACCACATGAGAGAAACTTTGCAGAATAGTATGATGCAATGCCTTCACTGACCTGGGTCGAGTGTACTGCACATCATAGCTGACCTGTTGAAACACTGAGATCCATATGGTACTGTATAGTGCCCCAAAAGGTATGTGTAAGCTTTTTCCCTTGAGTACTACTGTACTTGAATTTGCCAGGTCAGGAAATGGCAAGAGGTAATGAAACCTTGTGTTCAGAGTTAGCAAGCCACGTTCCTGGTTCTATCCCAGCCTCCACACTTCCCAGGCTGAGATGGTGGATCCTGAGTCAGGCTGGTGTTGGGGCAACTGGGTCCCAGTATTAGGAGACCTACAGCAGAGTTTGAGTGTCCTCCGAGTTGGAGGCCTGGAGAAGCAAACCTAGTCTTTGAATCCTCCACTGGGGATGTAGTACCTCTCAAAGCCAGTTGAGATTATCACAGAATACTGAGGATAGATCCAGACCCACAGCCCTTGAATCTATTGGAATTTATCTGGTGTCGTAGCAAAGAAGCCAGGTGACATGCACTTGATGCCTTTTCCTTTAAGACTCAGGCTGTCATAAAAAAGACAGACTCAGGTGTGAGTCAACACGAAAACAAACAACCGTGAACAATAATCCCACAGAGTCTACATAATTTATTTACTATACTTGGTCTTTTAAAATATTAAACAAAGAAATTATGAAATTTTCACTTTTGTTTTATACTGAACATGAATGTTTTGCCAGCAGGCAGGGTTAGGACTTGAGTTATTAATTTAATTCTACTATAAATGATAAAAAATTACCCTATAAAGTCTAAACATACCCTCAGGAAATGGTGCATTCACACAAATAGAATACTGACTGAGGGATTTTACACACTTAGCGTAGCCCTGAATGACTGGCAGTCTCTTTATTTGTCTGTTTATTTATTTTGTCCTTTTAAAAACAAATCTGTACTATTATGAGGTGTAGAGATGGGAGGAGTATAAATCGCCATTCAGAAATGCCTTATTTTGAATTACTTTAAACTGATACGGGAAAACTTCTTCACTGCTTCCGCTGTCTGCATACAAAAAGGGTAGCAATAAAATACAGTGACCGCAGCAGTCTGCTACCTGACTTCATTGTCTCAGCTGCCTTGTTTGAATCCTATGAAAAGTAGATGTTGATGTAAAATTTGTATCTTGCATTGTCTGGCTGCATCTGCCACCACAGTCTTTGAATTGCTGGGCAGATGCCACAACTGTTGTGGAAAGAATAGAAGACTGACCTTGGGTTAAGATGGAATTCCTTTATTGTGCAGACACTGCAGTAGCCGGGGCGCTTTCAATGCCTGGCGTCAGTTCTGCTGGCCCTGGTCATAGGGCCTCTATTGTTCGTGTTCAATTGTATTCCTTGCTCACTGTTGCTTATTGAGATGGAAGAATAGAATTTGAGGAAGAGTGTTCCAGATGTTTCTGATCTATTTTAGAATTATAGGCATTTTATAACCATACTGTTTGGTGAAAGCTTGAATATTTCTTCGTTACAGGAGTTAAAGAGGGATGCACTGCCTCCACGGAGCCTTCTTCAACAATTGAACTTCCAGATTATTTGATGTAAGTTCAGACGTCTGCCAATGGGAGAGAACTGTTTAATTTTAGAAAGTTTGCAAATTCTTTTCCCATAATTTGCAAATCAAGAAAAGTAGTTCCAGAAATAGAGCCCTGGAGCCACCCCTGCGTTTGAAAGGCTGCCATTAAGCCTGCTCATCCCAAATCCACCCCTGTCTGCCTGAGCAGGTTGTGCCTCCCCCTGCTCTGAGCTCTGCTCCACGGCCTTTAAGTATAGAGAAGCCTGTCCTTTGTTCCGAGGCCAGTCCAGGCATTTGATTATGGACGATTTCAGGGATTGGACTCTTCAGAGCTGACAGTCTGTCAAGGCACATTCACTTGTTTCCCCCAAAGAGAGTTTATTACTGATGAAGAGCTTAAACCTCCACAGTTAATACAAAGTAGAGATAGACTGATTTTGTTTAAATAAAGCTCTGCCATTGAATTAATTTTAAGAGGAGAGAATAGTAAAATTTGATCATTTCACTTTAGTACCAGTTACAATGTTTTTCTTGTTATGGCAATAAGTTGCTAAATGCTGAGCTGGGGACATTTTTGTAACTGGTTATCACAGAAATTATAACTTATACACATAATTCTAGCTTTTTAATAGACTCAGAGGCTTCTGTGTAAGAAGAAATAATTAAGTTGCAAGAGCCTGGAAAAATGGAGAGCAGAAGAGCAAACAGATATGACTGCAGGATAGCTCTGAAAATTAACAAATGGACAAAATAATTTGAATGTAGATTGGAAAATGAACTCTGAGCTCTATGAACATTTTTTCCTCTTTTAGTAGCATGGTGGACAAAGTTAAACTGTGCTGTTTAGCCCTCCATGTACCACGAAATGTTCATTTCTAAAGTGGAGAACATTTTATACTTAAAATGTGTTACTTTTGCTTAACAGTAGTGTGAAAGCTATACTTAATGGGGAATGATACAGCATGAAGCCATAATGCTCGTTATCATCTCTTAACTGAAAAGATGCCAAGAAACCATGCTTGAATCCTCTCTCATCTGAGATGGTGGTATAGTTTTAGAGTTCTGAGAGGGAGTTTTGCAAAGTAACCACCACTGAACTGGCCCAGGAAGGGCTGGTGGGGGGACAGCGCCTGCAGGGCTCCACTGATGGGGGAGTTCACCTCTCCTTTTGCAAACCCACTTCTCCTCAAAAGTCTTGTGAAAGTTGCCCCCTCAAATGACAACTGCAGTACTGTGTCCTTGTTCTCTTGTGATGGATTTTGAATTCCCCTTTTTTTGTAATAATGACACAGACTAGTTATATGTGACAAAATCATGTGAGGAGACTAAAAAATAATTCTAACCCTTTCCCCATGGATTCAGGATGTTGCTGTGTTTTGTCAACTTAAACAGTTAGTTTTATATTTAAAAACTTGTTTTTAACTCCCTAATCTAAGGATGGTTGCTACATCTTCCTCAGCACGTTTTCGTATGTTTGTTGTGTTTCTGGCTTTTAAAAATCATGAAAGTACGTAACCTCTGTGATTGTTTGTTTAACTTATTTTATCCCAAGACTATCTGATGTAAATATAGCAAATCTTAAATCTTAAAATGGTGAGAAAGCATGAATTTTCAAAAACACCGAAATTATACAACTTAAACTTCGGTTGTTTCAGAAGAAAACCAAAAAGATATACAATAAAATCTTAATGATCAGTCTCTGAATAATTCATACTTAAACCACAATATTCCTAATTTTTGTATAATAAGAATACTTCTGTTACTTGTGGTTGTGAAATAGCCAAGCCCTTTAAAATTTTACTCCATCCCTGCAGTAGGAACCAACTAGGGCCCATAACAGTTTTTTGGTTTTTGTTTTGTTTTTTTAAATAGTGAAGTGCTTATTGTTAGAATGCCAGTATAACCAAATAATCTTCTATCATAACACAACTGTTGGCCAGTTTGGTATTTTTCCCTAAGGAAATTATTAAATAAAATACCGAGGGTGTAGCCTCGTTTGTGATTTTGAGAAAGCAGGATATTTTATACAATAAATTAAGCCTGAGTTTCATGAGCAGTTTAGCCATTTTGCTTACATACACTTATCCCCAGGAACCTCTTTTCCCACCCTGGGCTTCCTCTGGTGTGCAGTCAGGACATCCCTGTCTAGGAGAGGACTGCTTCTCTGCTTGGCTGGCCCCGTTCCTTTTACAGCAAAGACACCAGCAGGGTGCCTTAAATCAGCATACTACTGCTGTCTCAGTTACACTTAGAAAAATAAACCTCCACAGTGTCTAACTCAGCATGAATAAAAATATTAATGAGGACATTAAGGTTGCACAGTTGCATCACTTTTCTCACATTTCCAACTAGACATTTTGCCCTCTCATTTTGAATAAAACTGGTAAGATTATCTGAATCCATTTTTGTAGAGGACTGAACTCCAGGGTTTTCCCTGCAGTCAAGAATATATGCGCATGCCTGAGGCATGCTGAGGCACCTGCTACCTGCCTGAAATTGCTTTGAAATCTCAATTTTTATCTCAAAAAGTCAAGGGAATTTTGCATCCCATGACAGGAATGGAGGACAGAGACCCAGGCCAGACCCTGGTGTGGTCCCACTTACAGAGCCACAAACAAATAATACTAACTTTGATTTAATATTAAAATGCTGTTTTAATTTGCTTACCACTGAATAAACTTGACACTCTGGGAAAATGGCCTTCACTTACCAGTTTCCTTAAATTATTTACGACCTGAAGTAAAACAGATTTATGGCCTTTCAATTAAGAAAGTAAATTAGGGGACGCCTGGGTGGCTCGGTTGGACGACTGCCTTCGGCTCAGGTCATGATCCTGGAGCCCGGGATCGAGTCCCGCATCAGGCTCCCAGCTCCACGGGGAGTCTGCTTCTCCCTCTGACCTTCTCCTCGCTCATGCTCTCTCACTGCCTCTCTCTCAAATAAATAAATAAAATCTTTTTTAAAAAAAGAAAGTAAATTAGAATGATAGTATACACTGATGTTCAGTTACACAGACTGTGATATTTTAGTGTTGAAAAGAACTAGAAATATTCCCCTTTTTTTTTTTGCCTTTTTTTTTTTTGTCTTGGTCTCTCATTTCAAAAGAAGACAATTACTCTTTTGTATTTTATACATTTGCCTAGTGAAACGTGGGGGGGAAGAAGTAGAGGGAACAAGCCAGAGGCACCTTGCTAGCAGCAGGTGTAAACAGCCAAAGACAGACCTCCTCTCATAAAGCAGCAGATCTCCAGAGAGCTCTGACTTCAGCATTGAGTGACTGTGTCTCCTGGTTTCATGTTACCCATGGAGGTCTTCTGTTTCCGTGTGACTCGTGACAGATGGGTTGGCCTCTGCCACTAGTGTGGTAGTGAATTATTTTGGATAAAGAAAGATTTGGAAAGCTAAATCTGTGTTAAGTGTTGTTTTCTAATCACACTTCAGTTCCATTGCCACCATGTTTTTTTCACATTTACTTTCCTTCACTGGAGGTCTTAAGCTCTCCTGTGGGATAATTTCACGTGGAAGTCATCTGAAGGAGTGACATGGGAGCAAACAGTGGCAAGGCAGCATTCAGTCTTGGGATATGTGCTTGGATACGGTTTCTAAGTTTTTGGTTTAAATATCAGGCTTATGCATCATGTTGATTCTATAGTCTCTCTCCATTTATCTTAATTCTTTTTTCTTATTAGAAAATATATTGCTATCGTCTCCTATGAGCAACGCCAAAATTACAAGGATGACTTCAATGCTGAGTATGATGAGTACAGGGCCTTGCATGCCAGGATGGAGACTGTAGCTAGAAGATTTATCAAACTAGATGCACAACGAAAGCGGCTTTCTCCAGGCTCAAAAGAGTATCAGGTAAACATGTTCGCTTCTAGATAGGCTGACTTCCATATTTTACCCTCTTTGTTCTCTGCTTGGCCCATTCCCAGGCAATCTGCTGGCCTTCAGAGCAGGTCTTCTGGCAAACCAGGCTCTCTTCAGCTTTTGGTCTTCGTTTAAAATTAGCTAGGAAACTAAATATTTGAACTAGTTCTCAAACCTAAGTAAATACAATGAACTGTTTTCCTGTCAGTGGAAAAAATAACTTTATATGGCAAAGTATGTATAAAATATGTAATATATGCTTAATCTTTACTGTAACATACTAAAGAGAGTATCAAGGAAAAAGGCAAATACAACTAAATAGGAAAAAAAGTTGGATTGGGGATTCACTGAAATATTTGATTGGACTGCCCACTCAGATACAGCTGCTAGTTCTGGTGCTGTTCCCCAAGATTGCTATTTCAAGTACATTAAAAAAGAAAAAACCTCAATCTGGCATAGAATAGGGAAGATACAGACATAAAATATAAACGGGGTTTAATACTCCAGAGATTTGGGGTTTAAGTGAAAAGTTTGGTATTTCCAGCTCTTCCAAAGACTGACAGTTAGTACATACTAATCTCTTTTCACTTCCCGACTTTAAGTAGTAGTATTACCACAGCTGACAAACCAGTAGAAGCCAGTGAGGCCCCTGTATTGGCTGTTCTCATAGTTAACAAGCAAAATGTATAACTGTTTAATGTTTTAAATGAAGGTTTCCCTCTTTGTGTGGGCCACATAACTTGTCACACTTCATAACCATAGATGGTGCCTTCATTCTGGCCTACTACTGTTTTTATGACAGGAATCCGCATAAAAGAATGAATGGGTTTCCCCCAGTGGGGAAAATAGCCTGAGAGCATCTGTGCTCACAGGCACAGAAAAGACTCAGGTCTCCTCCTCAGAGCTGAAAGACTCAGGTGTCTTTCATTAGTGGGCCTTAATCTTTAAACAGGCTGCCTAGAGTTAAGATTTTGCAGAGGAATTAGTGTCTGAGGGTGCCCTTGATATGGTGGCTTGGGGGTTATTTTTTTAGATATAGTTATTTACCGTTGTACCATGATTATATTTAAACTAAAATGTAATTCCAGGAACTCCTTAGTGGTTAGGAGGAGGATCCAGAGCTAGACTGCCTGGCCTTGATTCCCAACTGTACCATTTAATATTTGTGTGACTTGGGCAAGTTACCTTACTTTCTTCAAAATCCCCCTCCATAAATAAGGTGATTATAGAGCTGTGCAGAGTAAATGTAAGCATCTGGAAACCGCTTAAATCCATAGTATATAAGGTTACATAAAAGCCATTTTCTTCAGCCACCTAATATCCCTCCCTAGAGGCAATCAGTAGTACTTGTTTCCAGTGTATTCTTTCAGAGGTCTGTGTATGTGTTTGTAAGATGTATATACACAAGCAGATTCATGTATGTGCCATATGTAATTGAATTTAAGATGTCATCAATCGCAGTATGTACCATGGTCTTCTGTCCCAGTAAGTTAAACTGATACATTATTTATCTGATTTCATTAAAATGAGAAGAAATGGGGCGCCTGGGTGGCTCAGTGGGTTAAGCCTCTGCCTTTGGCTCAGGTCATAATCTCAGGGTCCTGGGATCGAGCCCCACATCAGGCTCTCTGCTCAGTGGGGAGTCTTCCTTCCCCCCCCCCCCCGCCTAGTTGTGATCTCTCTGCCAAATAAATAAATAAAATCTTTTAAAAAATAAAATGAGAAGAAATGTGCATCTTAGAAGTAATGAAATTCTTAGACTATATCATTCTATTTCCCCTTTTAAACAACTAATATCAAACTGTGTAAATCATTCTGTACTTTGCTTTATTCATTAAACAATATAATGTACCTTAGAGAACTTTATATAAATGCATGAAGCACTTCCCCCCCCTTTTTTTTTTTAAGATCTTATTTATTTGACAGAGAGAGATCAGAAGTAGGCAGAGCAGCAGGCAGAGAGAGAAGGGGAAACAGGCTCCCCGCTGAGCAGAGAGCCCGATGCGGGGCTCGATCCCAGGACCCTGAGATCACGAAGGCAGAGGCTTAACCCACTGAGCCACCCAGGTGCCCCAGCACTTCCCCTTTTTAATGGCCTTTTAGGATCCCTTTGCATGCATTAATGGACACTGAAATTTTGTGTACTGTCTTTTGCTTTACACATGCTACTGCAGCAAGTAACCTTGTACACATATAGCATTTCACTCCGGCACAAGCAAATCTGGAAGAGAAGTATAGAAGTGCTGAGTCAGTTCTACGTTTGCTGTTTTGATAGCAGCTGCCAAATTGCCTTCTTTAACGATTGTACCAGTTTACATTCCCATCATCAGTATTTCCAACACCCTTACTGAGTGGGTCTTAGCTGTTTATATTGCCAAAAAGAAAAGTCGTTCCCTTCTGATTTTAATTTTTAATTTTATAGAATGTTCACGAAGAAGTCTTACAAGAATATCAGAAGATCAAGCAGGTAGGAATCATCACTGTGGGTTTTCTGACCTGTAGTTGGGAAGTATTACACATTCTGCAGCCTAATTCCTCCCTGTTTTTTTCCTCTGCAGTCCAGTCCCAATTATCATGAAGAAAAATACAGATGCGAGTATCTTCATAACAAACTGGCTCACATCAAAAGACTAATAGGTGAATTTGACCAACAGCAAGCAGAGTCATGGCACTAAATCTGCTTGGACCAGAAGATGTGAATAAACTTAAGCTTATTTATTTAAAATTCCAAATGAGTTGCTCTAAGATTCTAAAAAAAAATGAAACTTTGCTTGTTGAAAGTTTCAGTATTAGTAAACTTGAGTTAATTTACTTTTATTTTTTCCCCCTTTTTACTTTGCTTCCCTGCATTTTTGAAGCTGCTTTTTTCTGATCCTTCTCCCAACCCTGAACCTACCCCCAAGAGTTATGTTTGTCAATAGAAATAATGTTTTTTTAGACATTGGGGAACCGGTGTCTATACTTCAAATCAATTTTTTTTTCCTTAAGAACTTACATTTGTCATTAGAAATGATTTTTTTTAGATATTGGGGATCCAGTGTCCATACTTCAAAGTTATGTGTGTTTAAAAAAAAAAAAAAACAGTAATGTGCAAGGTGAAATGCTTTTGGATAAACATAAGCCTATTTTCTGACCTTTCTTAATGCAAACTCTTTGCCTTAAATGGTAGAATATTTAGAAATTTGCACAAAACAAAAAAAAATTTAAACATTGTTTTGGAGGGTTAAGAAATAGAAAGGCATATGTGTATGTGTACAAATAAGCACACACATATGTACATACAGGCTGACTTGATCTAGACAGTGAATCTGCCCTGCAAGTTAACCCCCCATTGCAATGGTTGCCTTAAGGTGTTTGCTAGTTGTGTACATAGTGTGGTTAATCATTAGCTACACTGCTTCCCACTTGGTTAGAGCAATGGGAAGCATACTGTGGCCTACCAGCGTCTGAAAGCGTGTGCTCGACCGGTATGTGTGCAGAGGTGGTGTGGATGTGAGCGTGCATGGAGGACAAAAGCTGCTACTCTCAGTAGGCCAAACGCTCAGGTTAAACAACTGACGAGTGTTACTGTAGGGGTTGTTGTTTTTTTGTTTCTTTTTCCTATCAAATTGCTACTTCTATTGTGGAAGACAAAAGCATTTCCATTTCAACAGTTTGTCAGCTTTATTAATGTTGGGCAAAATCAATATGTTATGAAAATGAAACAGATCTATAGTTTTGGGGCAAAATTATAAAATTAAACATGTAGGTAACCTATTTATATACTGCTATAAAGTATTTTTTGAAGAGAGATATGCAAAGAAGCTATTACCTACATGAAATGTATATTTAAAGATTTTTTTTTTCATCCTGGGAGCCAGGAATATAAAAAGAGCAGATATATTTAACCATAACATACTGTGATTCATCAAACAGCACAAACTTTCATTTCATGGAGTTTATCTGTTGACATTGATTTAAACTATCATTTGTTTTATCATGTGGGAACATAAGTTATGTGGTCAAAAATATAAGGATTTTGAACTAATGTTGATTCAACTTGTGTTGTCTTACCGTATTGTCTTTTCAAAGTGCTGCCAGTTGAAAAGGGAAGCATTATGTTTACAAATCTGTTTTGAAATGTTTGCCAAAATTTTGGTAGTATCTTTAATAAAGATGTTTGTCTCCAGCATCCAAAAAATAAATAAATAAATAATAACTTTGTTGTGTATTAGTGTAAACCAGAAAATGTTGGTATCTGAAAAACCAGAAAAAGCATATGGACGAACTTTCCTCTTGGCAGTTCTTCTAAAACACTAACTGGAAAGAGTAGATAATATCGAAGAGTATACAAAAGTAAAAAGATTGTACAAAGACTGGTACAAGACCCTGTGCACTAGAACTCTATAACATTACTACAGAAATTAGATTCTGTGTAGCATGGACCTCTTAAGGAACTGGTTTCTTTTAGCATTGAGATCCCTGGTGCTCTTCCTTTTTACCTCAGAATTGGAACAATCATTACTAAATGTTCACTGATTTCAAACTCTGATTTGTAAAAAGATAGGAAAGGAAACTTAACTGGGGATAACTTTGTTCCTCGTATTATGGTGGAGTTTCCTAAGGGATTTGTTTGTAGGTAATGACCTCACTGGTGTTATTTCTTGGACAGCTTGGCCTTTTAATCAGAGATTTCTGCTGCTATTTGCTCTGAGCAGTGTTTCTCAAAAGCAAGGTGCTTGGACCACTTGCCTCACCCAAATTAGAATCTCTGGGTATAAGAGCCCAGGTATCCATGCTTCGGTAAATAGCCTCCAGGTGACTTTTGCAAGGGAAGGTTTGAGAACCATTGGCTTAGATATAGCGTTAAACCTTTGGGTCTCTAAATCTCAAAGTCTTGAACTAAAGTTGAACTATTTGCTTTTTCTTAAGCCCATCCCTGTCAGCAGGCACAAATTACTCTGCCCCCTATGTGATCTGAGGCACCTCTCAACTGTTTCACTGCCAGCCCTTATCTCAGAACTTGTTTATGAACAAGGCTTCCAGTTGGTTCTTAGCCCTTGGAGCTCCCACCCACATACATCAGCACATATTCTGGTTTACAAATTGGGTAATAATGGAAACTGGAGATACATTATAAAAATTCAGCATTGCACATCCATAGACTTGACGACCTATCTATAAAAGCCTTAATTTTAATGTTTGTTGTATACATTGGGCAGATCCTTGCGAAATGTGTATCTATCAATTGCAAATTTGAGTTATAAATCTCTGAATCTGCTATTACCTGAGGCTGCATCTCTTTTGAAGATGGGCATGAGCCTATTAAAATATTTATAATCGTCCTTTATCTCCTACTGCAAGATTTTTACATTCTCTCAAATAACTGCTACAGGAATGAGTGGCCACTTAGTACCAGTTACTCTGGTAGAAGAATTTATTTAGTTGTTTTGAGAGACACAGTAAGTATAAAACACATTATCAAGATGAGACAATGAGTTGTGTTACTTTTTTGGTCACATTTCATCTAAAATAATTTGAAGGACTTCTGAAAATTTTTACCAACAGCAGATTAGCTCTCAATTAAATTAGCATCTGACTTAATACATACCAAAAGGAACATTGACTAGATACGCTTTTTTTTTTTTTTTTTAAGTAGGGTTTGTTTCCTATCTTGTCATTTATTTCCCATGAAATATTTGAGAGGGGGTGTAATAACTTCCAGCTCTGAGTAGTGATGGAGGTTCAGTACTTGGTCTCACAAAAGTAATTGGTATGATCAGTGTATCTCATTGCTCCACGCACACTGATCAGTAAAAATTCAGTATTAATTTCCTTTCATCTCTGATTGATCTTTTAAACTTTATAGTTTTCTTGTCCCTTAAAGTATTTCACCTTACTATGTAAAACAAACACCTACTTGCATGTTGGAAGCGAGATGCTGAAATGAGGGTTAGACACAAGTGGTCCATCAGTTCTGACACTCTCCTGGGTTGCCTTATCCCTTCCATTAGTGCAGTCTTTGCTTCTGGAACTTAGCTGAAACTCCTCGGCCAGTTCACGGTGTTTCTGGCAGTGTGAGTGTTGAGTCATGTACGCTTGGTATCCGCCCTCACTACTTTTGAAGTTCCTACGGTTTATTACTTGCCTAAGTGTTACTAAGTCCTTTTCTTATGTAGACTGGGTAGGGGGGCGGAATTATAGCCAGCATTTTGAGGAAACTTGTGAAAGGATACAAATTGATTCTACTAAATGAAGGCAACAGAAGAGGTTATCAATGTTCTTTGTAATCTAAACAAGGCTGTGAGGCTCATTTCAAAATATTTTGAAGTGTTAAAAATATATATATGTGTGTGTATATATATGTATGTGTGTGTGTGTATATATATATATGTGTGTATATATATATATACATACATATATACACATATATATAATCTCTACACTGTTTCTTAGTTGTGCCACCTAAACCATGTTAGGACTCTCAAAGGTAAAATGTCGCAGGGACTTTTCAGTTGTAACTAAGCTTGGCAGCTGTGGTGGTCCCTTTTGTTCTACACCAATTTCAGTTCAATAAAAATGTTAACTTTGCAATTTTGGCAATTGTTTTTCCTTTGTCTCATTTCAAGGCTCTTAAATTTCTCTAAAGAAAAAAAGAACCCACAACAAAGTGCTCTCTGATGCCCTAATGGAAGTGATCCTCCTGGGACACAGATACTTACTGGTGACTTCAGGAAGTAGGTGCTGGGTGTTTGCTCCAGGATCCTGCCTGTTTTCTAAGTGTATGGCATGTCCTCCAGAGGCAACATCTACTTGGAGAACAATAATCACAGTTACCATGTAAGGGTTTCCTGTGGCTTACACACTTTGTGCATACACTGTCCCATTACTCCTCACCACAGCCCTGTTACACCTTTTTATAGGTGAGTGAACTGAGGCTTAGAGAAGTTAAGAGACTTGTCCATGACACACCTGGTAAACAGTGGAAGCTGGGAAGCCTGACCCCAGCATCTGTGTCCTTCACCACTTCTCCATGCCGCCCCTCATAATGCTGGCACCTTAGCATGAGCTTCACACAGTGACCATTCCAGCAACACCACACAAGCTAGACAGACTATAGATTCAAAGGAGACTAGAATGTGAGGGGTGGGGTAATATCTAGTGGATTATTTTCAATGAGTTGGTTTTGTCAGAAATGATGGATAAATGTGAAGAGAGGCCAAAATACTTTTTGAGAAAAAATATGTTTCCTTTTCAAATGTGTGCAGTCATAACAAGCGGGCTATGTGAGCAAGACGGGGGCAGGGTTGGGGGGGGCAGTGCAGATAGAGGCTCAGGGCAGGGTACAGTCCTAGAATCACACCGTCTCCTCTTCGTAGTAAAAGGCTATCTCAGTAACAGACTCCACCTTAGGCACTGTCCAGTCTGAATTAGACAGACATAAGAATATTTCTCCTAGCTGGGTCCTCAACCTCTGGTCTCTACAAGTTTTCTGAAGGAATAATGGAAAGGGAAAAGATGAAGTCCACAAACACTGATAGAGAAAACCTGGAACCATCGATCAGAGCCAGGAGTGGTTCTGGTTAGGTTTATGAGGAGCCTTGTGGATGAATGAATGAAGTTCCTAATGTTATCATTGTGTCCACAGCCCTTACCCACCGGACATTTAACACACTCTTCTCAGCTGTAAGGTGGAAACATGCCTTCTTACTGAAGGCATGGACGAGGCTTCATCGTTGTTTGTAACTCACTGGGGAGTTCCATGAAAAACTGCTTTCTAAATTATGGAGTGTCTGCTGGATGCAATAGGGAGAGTTTGTTGGAGCATTAGTTTCCTGGTGGACAAATCCTTTTTGATTGATTGCTGAGGGGGCAAAGGCAGAGAGAGACTTGAGGTTTCAAGGTGGAGTGTTTGGGGTTTGTTTTATTGAATGCCGAGACCTACACAGACTTGCTCCACTGGTTTTACCTTTCTGCGATTGGGACAGGAGGCTGACAGTGGCAGGAAATAGCTCCGATATTTTGTGATTGCTCAATTCTCAAGCTGGGGTCAGATGATCCTGCTCTGGCAGTAGAGATGTGTATTTACAACTGCTGCCTGCTGAATTCAACTGGCCAGCCAGGCTGGTTTGTCTTAACTGTAATTAGATCCTTGGTACAATATGGGCATTTGTAGATGGAAGATAAGAATTCCATTTCTGGGTTTGTGAAATGGACGAGAGTGCTTCCTAAAGATGAACCCACGTGATTAGCTACCACACTTGAGTTCTGAAGCTGGGACTTCTAGAGGAATGGCCACCTGCCTTTCTATAGTTCATGGATTTCTAAGGGCTTACAGAATTCCACTGTGGTATAGACAGACGGCATGCTCTGCCTTGCCAGTCTCATCACCTGCTTCACCCACTCTCTCAGCACACCAGTCGCCTTTGGATTCTCCAGTAACCCCCGCTCCTCCTATCCCAAGGTCTCACTCAATACTTGCCGTCTCTTCTGTACTACCGGTTCCGTCCTCCACCCCTTCCTCACCCTCAAGATCTCCCCTTAACATCACCTTCTCCAGAAAGCTGTCCCTAACCTCTCAGACTAACTCAGGTCATGCTGGTCTGTGCTCTGTTTCCTCTTCTACTCTCCTTCTTGGCATTTATCCCAATTACAACTTAACTACTAGTTGTATTAAGTTCCATGAGAGTGGAGACTATCTTGTTCTCTAGGGTGTTCTCTGCTCCTAGTCTAGTACCTAGTACAGAGAAGGTGCTCAGTAACAATTTATTCCAAGAAGGAATGAGGACGGTTATTCATATATGTCCTACTTAAGATTCATGTGGCCAGAGGATTTGGATTACTGCAAGAGCCTGCTGTGTCATTTAGGTTTATGTGCCTTGCCACTTCTTTCCAAAGTCATGATTTAGAATTTAGTTGCTGATGGTGGACTGACTTGCCTTTGGGAGTCCCTTTGCCATGATTAACTAACTGGACACCTTCAAGGGGGATGTCTCTTTCCAATTTGGCATTCATACCTCTAGGCACTTCTGGAACATGAGCATCTCAATAGTCTGTAATGGTTTATAATATAAACTTAAATGATTTTGAAAGTGACTTTTATTTATCATTAACGGCTGAGTTCTGATTTCATTTCCTACGGTATTTTTTCTATAGCTTTTCTCCCACTCCTCAAAGACATGGTAGAGGATAGCAGTCTAGAGATAATATTGTATATCATTTTTCTATCTTCATTAAAGCATCTTTAGCTTAACATTTCTTTAATTTGATTTTTAAAAGTGTTGGCATTTGTTTTATTCCTAGCAGTTCTGTCTTCTTCCAAGCATAGACATATTGAGGATAATCGAAGGACTGTGGGATTCCTGTAATGACAGGGCTAGCAGAGCCCATCCACTGCATCCAGAACAACTGTCTGGATTCCATAGATGATGAAATGAAGATGTTTAAATGATGGCCACACAGACAGGCTGAGACCCTAGGAGCTTACAGACCCTCCTGGGGCCGGGGGGTGGGATCAAGAACAGCCCAGCAGCCACTAATGGCAAACAATACAAAGACGGAGTCATAAAGCCAGACAAGACGCACCGTACACACGTGGTTTGGAGCAAGCAAGCCAGACAGCCTGGCTTAGAGCCCCGCTCTGCCACTCGCCAACTACAGACCATGGGCAAGTTTATAAAGCCCCACAGCCCCAGCTTCCGAGCCACGAGTGGGCAGGGTCTTCCTCAGGGAGTTAGGATAATGTATAGGCAGGATGGTACATGGCACTTAGTAAGTTTCCATATATATATATTTTTTTGCTTATTTTCTAATTATTTCTTTCCATCTTTCATTTGGATTTGGAGAGTTCTGTTACAATAAACCTGACAAACAAGCAGCCAGCCAGGACGAAAAAACCTATGGGGTTTATTTAGATTTTTGCATCACTGTGATTGAGCCCCTGTTGTAAGATAAACACAATCCAGAACATTTTTAAGGCTCCGCTCCTTACTGCTTTGTGAAGGAAGTTTTCTCTGTGAACCTTTCCAAGTATCACATAGCATCTCTTAACATCATGGCTACCAGTAACAGTGCTGATGCACTTGTCCCAAACTTGAGCTTCACTTTTTTTTTTTTTTTTTGGTCAGAGAGAGAGCTAGCGAGCACAGGCAGAGTGGCAGGCAGAGGCAGAGGGAGAAGCAGGCTCCCTGCCGAGCAAGGAGCCCGATGTGGGACTCGATCCCAGGACGCTGGGATCATGACCTGAGCCAAAAGCAGCTGCTTAACCAACTGAGCCACCCAGGCGTCCCTTGAGCTTCACTTTGACTATTCTATTAATCCTCTCTTCCACTTGTCTTCATAGGAGAATTTTAAAAAGAGCCTTGTGGTCTCTAAGCCTGAGTGCTTCTCGCCCATGCAGGTACTGGAGGGGGCTGGCACAGTTCATTTCAGGTAAGATGTTTTGGGGAAAAGCCTGCTGTGGAAATGACTCTCTTACACCTGTAAGCTTTTCCTTCTCTTCTCAAGGATAGAGTTCATTTAAGTCAGCCTTGTCAAACCAGTGCCAAGAGGGTCTCCAGGGGTCTTGTGGACACCTGAGCCACACAGCTCTGCAGCTGAGGACAGGCTATAAGGGGACACTAGGGACTGTTGGCAAAGCCACCGCCTAGGCTCCCTCACCCTTCCTCCCTCTGCCCCCGATGAGAAGTCTTTATTGCGTGGTAGCCAATTATCGCCACCCCATCTGCTCCTCCCTTCTCTTAACTCACTGTTCTCGCCTGAATGAACTATTACGGCTCCTCCCTTCTATTGAGATGTGTAACTTATCATTTCTCCTGTCTTCGGTTACAGATGACTTGGCTTATAGATAATGAGAAAGCCAGTTCAAAACCAAGAACCTGTAAGCAAAACATGAAAAGTCTTGGAAGTAAAATTGAAAATGCTTTGGTATGTGGTACAAAGAGTAAAGAATAGAAGTACACCCTGGGTTGGAGTCCTAGTTCTGAGATTTACCTACCGGTGACCCCGAGCCATTTGCCTAATCCCTTGGCTCTTCCTTCCAACACCTCTGATGAACTAGGATAATACCTATATTCCATAGTTATGCAAGGATTAAACAGAGTGTTGCATTCAGTGAGAGGGACTGGGCGGGGCAATGATGAAGAAAACTATTTATTCTCACACAAGCCCCTGCAAACACACTTTGGTGGCTGTTTCCTTGCCCTCAGGAATGAAATCTCTGGCAGGTCTCAATTCCTCCAGGACAGCTGTTCTTGATAAGTCCTGTGGTCAATCCTAGCATGTTTCTTTTCATAACTAGGAAGTCCAGCCTTCTATAGTAGCCAAAACTCTGAAATTCGTTTAAAATTAAAGTCTTGGGGCACGTGGGTGGCTCAGTGGGTTAAAGCCTCTGCCTTCAGCTCTGGTCATGACCCCAGGGTCCTGGAATCGAGCCCCGAATCAGGCTCTCTGCTTGGCAGGGAGCCCGCTTTGCCCTCTCTCTCTCTCTCTCTGCCTGCCTCTCTGCCTACTTGTGATCTCTGTCAAACAAATAAATAAAAAGCTTTTTAAATAAATTAAATTAAAGTCTCTCTCCTCCTCCAGCTTAGACTCACTGGAAGCCGAGTGATTCTTGCCAGCCTTCCCATTGGCCCACCATACAGCCACCCCTGGGTTGATGGAGGTGGGGAGGTGGGGAGGAGAGATTAGGGCCACCGAGATCCTAGCACCTCTGGAATCTGGCCTTGGCTTCCTGCAGGCATCGTCAAAACCTATCCTGGGTTCCTCAGAAGGTGCCCCGCTAAGCTCCCCCAGTCCTTCAGGGTGTTAACAGGACCTCTCCTTTGGCCAGGCCTCCAACAGCACACAGGTGTGTGTGCGCGCACACGCATGCGCACAGACGCGCCCCTCTTCAGGAAGGAAGCTAGTAGCTCAGGGCCTCTTTCTAAAGGACCATGCCAGCATGGCATGTCCTTTAAGTGTCCTTCAAGCGTCACGTCGACCCTCCCACCTCAGCCATGAACAAAAAGAAGCACTGAATGCATCCTTTACTGGACTGTAGGGGTGTTTTGTTTTATATGTTTTTTCAGGCAGATACCAGCTTCTGGGTCCCCCAAGCTTAAGGAGTCACAAATCAGGGGTGCTTTAGTTAAATCACTTTATTAAAATATGACTCACATGTAAAAAGCTGTACCCATTTAATACATACAACTCAGTGAGTTGGGGGGAAGGATACACCTATAAAACCATCACCACCATCAAGGCCATGGATGTACCCAGCCACCTCCCAAAACATCCTCTCACGTTATTTTTGTGTATGTGGTAAGAATATTTAACAGAAGATCTCCCTCTTCAGAGATTTCAAGTACTCAATATAGTACGACAAACTACAGGCACCGTGCTGTCTAGCCAATCTCCCAGAACTTGCCTACTGACATTTGGTACCCTCTGACCATCACACCTTGTCATCTCCCCCTCCCACTAGGCCCCATGGCCCCTATTCTGCTGAGCTTCTATGAGTGTCACTCTTTCAGATTACACATACAAGTGACAAAATCGAGTATCTTTCTCGGTCTGGCTCATTTCATTTAGCATAATGTCTCCAAGTCTATTCATGTTGTTGCAAATGGCAGGACTTCAATTTAAGGCTGAAATATTCCAGTGTGCGTGAGTGTGTGTGCATGTGTGTGTGTACAGCCCATTTTCTCTACCCATTCCTCTGTCTATGGACATTTAGCTTGTTTTCCTAACTTGGCTATTGTGAAAAGTGTGGCAGTGCAGCTATCTCTTCGAAAACTTAAGTTCTTTGGATAAATACCCAAAAGTAGGATTGCTGGATCATATGGTAGCTCCATTCCTAATTTTCAAAAGAACTTCCATACAGTTTTCCAGACCGGCTGCTCCAGCCTCCCCTCCCGCCAGCAGTGGCCCAGATTTCCTTTATGGCATGTCCACACCACCATCTATGTGGTCTTCGTGAAGCTGCTATCATCTCTCACTAGCCTGTGGTAAGGGGAAACACTCTCAACCCTCTGGAGAAACCCTCTGATTTCCCACGTCCGCAGACTTCTCAACTAAAACCCCTTATGCCAGTGAGTGGAGCCAGAAGCAAAGGGGAGCAAAACTAGGTCTTTTTTTTTTTTCTTTTAAGATTTTATTTATTTATTTGACAGAGATCACAAGTAGGCAGAGAGGCAGGCAGAGAGATAGGAGGAAGCAGGCTCCCTGCTGAGCAGAGAGCCTGATGCGGGACTCGATCCCAGGACCCTGGGATCATGACCTGAGCTGAAGGCAGAGGCTTTAACCCACTGAGCCACCCAGGCGTCCCCAAACTGGGTCTTTTGACACTCTGTGCAGCCCTGTGTGTGTGGTCCAGCATACAGCTGCCTACTGCCTGGCGACGTCTGCCGACGTCTGCCGAAGCAGTCAGAGTCCCACCTTAAACCCCATGATATCTGTTGGGGGATTTTCAGCCTGAGCACTGGTGCGTTAATCCGACAAATATTCATGTGCATCTAGGCACTGTGCAGGGCAGTGAGCATCTACCACTGAACCAGACCCGTGCACATGACACAAATTGTTTGATTCCAGCTGTGGTAAGTGCTGCAAAATAAAAGGGCAGCTATGAGAATGAATAACAAGGGGACATCGGGCAGTGAGGGAATGGAGCAGGGGACGTGGCACAGAAGCTAGTATATGGTGGTGGAGTAGGCACTGGATGATGGGAGACTGTACCAGAAAGAGTGAGCATGTGGGAAAGCCTTGAGAAGAAGGCCTTTAGCTCTCACTGACTGCCTCTTTATCCAGACCGCTTCTCATTAACAAAAGGCATTTAGGGTCTGGCTTTTTTGTTCTTGAACTTGTTTTCTCAATTGCTGCTTTGCCTTTACCAAGCATTTCTGCAGAGAAAAATCCCAGACAAGATTCCCCACTGAAGTCTAGGTACTTGAAGTTACTGCCTTATCACAGGCAATGGGGTCTTATCTGGTGGCCTTCGCACGTTGCTAATAGTTCTGAGGGAAGTTTCCAAAAGAAACTGTTATCAGTTTAGGGGCCTGCTGATCTCCAGCCAGGTCCCAGAACTTTCACTTGGCTGTTTGAGCTGGGGAGGAAAGCAACCGGCCTTTCCCAGAAATTAGCCAGCCCACCCTCTCCTCTGAAGTTGGAGGCAAGTGCAGAATGAATGAATGCCCAGAGAGCCAAGCCTGCCAAGTGCCGTGTACTGGTGGAGGTTTCTGGGCTGCAGTAAGAAGTTATGGCCACAGGGATAGAGCCCTATCAGCCAGAGGCAGTTTCTCTGAGAAAAAGAAATAACACCTGGACTATTAACATCACCAGCCTTTTCTCTCTGCTGCCAGCAACCAGTTAGACCATCTGTGTGGTGCAACTCAGGGGAGGTAATTGGTGGGCAGGGAGGAAACCCAAAAGAGAGGGGTGGAGAAAGATGCCAAAAGGTCAGAGAAGCTGGAAAGGAGCACTTCTGGGAATCAGTGTGAGCAGAAGTTGGGAAGCAAGGTGGATACTTTGAGAGACCACTTTATGGTGTACAGTGCTTTGTGCCTCTTCCAGGCTTTTTTTTTTTTTTTTTTTTTTTTTTTGCACATATTCTCAATCCTCCCTTTAAACCCTTTTTAGCATGAGGTGGGATATCCCACCAAGAAAAAAATAGGCCTAGAGGGGTCGCATGGTACCAGCACTAGGACAAGAATACCAGTCTTGTCCCTCTACTATACCCCACTTCCCGTCAGCACACCTCAGAAGCTTGCCCTCAAGGACTTGGTGCTGATCCCCAAGATCTACCTAGTTACTGAGGGGACCCAGCGAGGCCTCCTCCCCGCCAACTCATGTTCTGCCTCCCTGAAATTTAGTTTCTCCTCTAAAAGTGCTGAAGTAAACCCCTGTTTATAAAAGCTTCAATCCCTGTCTATGATCTGCCTTGGCTTCTTCAACGAGGTAAACAGCTCAGTCTGCTATGAAAGTGCCTCATTCTGAAACACCACCCTTGAGTTCAGGCCATTCCATATCATGGGCATCCTTTCCAAGTTCCCGTCCACTGCTGTTAACCATCCCCTCCTCCTTTTTTCTACCAGGAGGCGGGATGCCCTCCATCATAGCCAGAGTAAGTCTTCTGGCAATGGGAAAAGAATCTTAAATGACATGCCTAAGTCAGTTTCACCAGATTTTCTTTCTTACTCCCCAACCATGATTGTTATGGTCATCCAATGAAAAATTAAAATTGGTCCTTAGTCTTTTTCTTAATCTGTGGTAAAACAAAACAAAACAACGCTTCCTTCTACTCTTGACAAAAATTTCCAATAGTGCATAGTAAATAAAATAAAAAGCAAAAGTCCCCATTCTCACTCATCTACCAGGCCCCAGAGGTAGCCACAAAACATGCACAGTATCATGCACAGTCTTCTTTTTGGTTCAAATAGCATATCAAACTATAGTCTCCAACTTAATTTTTAATTAATAACACTGCTTGACCATCATTCCATGTTAGTCCCTGTGGACTTATGTCATTCTTTTTAACAGCTGCATGGTATTCTAGCACTTGGGTTATAATTTCACAATTTAATCACTCTTAAGATTCCAAAGGATTATTCCTGACACTGAAAAACTGAAATCACCAATGACCGCATAAATTCTCTTTAAAAAAAAAAAAAGATTTTATTTATTTAGAGAGAGAGAGAGCACACAAGCAAGGAGAGGGACAAAGGGAGAGAATGATTCTCAAGCAGACTGCACTGAGTATGGAGCCCCATGAACGGCTCGACCTTGTGACCCTGAGATCATGACTGGAGTCGAAACCAAGAGTTGGGCACCTAACCCACTGAGACACCCAGGAGCCCCTGGAGGAAAAAATTCTCTTTTTAAACTGAATGGTGTGACATTTTAGTCAGTAACCTTGCTGACAATCTCTACCTCACCTTGCCTTACTCACCAAATCCTCTTAAAGCATGAGAGAACTGTAAAATAGAAAGACTGTTTAGAGGATGTTCAGAAATCATTTACAAATGCAAAACACTTAAATATTATTGTTCATCAGTTTGTAAAAGTGATCAAGTCTTAAGTTCAACAACCTTTGATGGTAGCTGTGGCTCCATGCTATGAATGGGGAAAGAAGAAAAAAGCTAATTTCCCTACTGACCATTTTGGAATATTTTTTGTTCATATTATAATCTTTTTTTTTTAAAGATTTTATTTATTTATTTGACACAGAGAGAGAGATCACAAGTAGGCGGAGAGGCAGGCAGGTGGGGTGGGGGGAAAGCAGGCTCCCCGCTGAGCAGAGAGCCCAATGCGGGGCTCGATCCCAGAACCCTGAGATCATGACCTGAGCCGAAGGCAGAGGTCTAACCACTGAGCCACCCAGGCACCCCTCATATTATAATCTTATGATGTTTAGGACTTACAATAGTTACATTCTGTTCTTTAACTGTAATTTTGTATATTTGGTTCAGTTCTATAATTAAATGACTCAAGACTACTTCTAATTCTTTGACTCTAAGCCTTTCCCATTCTTGAGACTTTATTTTGATTCATTTCATAGTTAACCAGATTTTGTTGTGCACTTTTTTCCCTAATTAAATATCTCCAGTGGGAAATCTGAGGTCAGTCTGTTCTTTTCTCCTTTGTAGGAAACATGCTTTTTCTGCCTACATGCCCATGGGATTCTTATATTGTCCTTAAAGCTCAACTAACTTGACCATGTGTCTTTGTGTTAATCTGTTACAAATTTCTTCCCCTTAAGATCTCCTCCAATGCACACAGATCATATTTTATTCCCGTGGAGTTTTCATTTTATTTTTGATATTTTTATTTTCTGTGCCATTTGTTCTGTTACATACGTCAGGAATACTGCCATCCCATATGCTGACTGACTGTTGTCTGAATGACTGTCATCTTATACTTAGTTTTTATTTATTTGGAGATTCCCCCTCAATAAATGCTATTTTATTCTCTTCAGTCTGACCTCTGCATCACTGAATATGTTTCCAGCAACATCTGTTCTAATGTGGTCTTCTAGGATAGTTGTATTATATTCAATTTCATTCATCACTCTTAGCTCACTTTGTCTTCTTTTGCCTCTTCTTCTTTGATCTGATATTTCACAAAGACCTTCTGTATTTTTAAAATTGGGAGTGCGGACAAATACATGTCTGAAATTCCTCGGTTTGCTAGGATAATTGCTTAAGAGTATTATTCTTCATTTGCCTTTTGGTTTTTTAGTTTCTCTGCTCATTTTTGTTTGTGATTTTCATTTGCTTTGACATTATTAACAACCTACATCTACTTAAAAACATAGACCCTGCTCTACAGGAAATGCGGTTCTCTGCTGACTTGCTCTTTGTTTGAATTATGGAGAGGAGTCGAGGGGTAAGGTGGAACAGTGGCAGACTTCAAACTGGGTTTTTATTGGGCTTCAGTAGCTTTTAACCATATTTGCCATATTTTCTGACCTCTCAAGTGAGCATATGGCCCCAGCAAAGTGTAAGCCATCATGGGGGAGACCGCTAGCTCTCTAATCTTTTATTTGGGTGATTTATGTTTACCTGGAGCTGCTTGTTTGTATCAGTTGACCACCACTAAGCCGACTGTCACTTCCACCCTCTCCCCCTCCCTGCCTCACCTCCTAAAGAGGAATTCTACTTTGGGAAATAAACGTGTCTTGCCCAGTAACATCCTTTCATCTGTCTGATCACCCGCTCTTCTCAGCAGTGTCGAACAAACCCCCTCAGCCCTTGCTCTAAGTAAAAGAGCATCACCTGGACCCTTAAAACACTTACTTTCCAAAAACTCAGAATCCTCATTGGAATCCGAGGCGTGTTTCAGCTCCTTCTAGCCACCCTTGACTCCATTCAGATTCACCATATTTGGAGGATAAAGTACTTCGAGATTTTTAGCTACTTCCTAGTTTTGATGCAGATGGACTTTTCCTATTAAAACTTCATCCATTTTAGGGGCACCTGGGTGGCTCAGTAGGTTAAGCCTCTGCCTTCGGCTCAGGTCATGATCCCAGGGTCCCGGGATTGAGACCCACATTGGGCTCTCTGCTAGGCAGGGAGCCTACTTCCCTTCCTCTCTCTCTGCCTCTCTCTCTGCCTACTTGTGCTCTCTCTCTGTCAGATAAATAAATAAAATCTTAAAAAAAAATAAAATTTCATCCATTTTAAACTTCATGTTGTAGGTTTCATGGATGGGATAAAGACAACAGAACTTTACACCACCATCTCTTAGCTCGATAACTTTTTGTCTCTTTGAAACTCTCTAGTTAAAAGGCTCCCTGGCTTATGAGCATTTTGCTTCTCTTAGTTTCATTCAAAATCACTTGCTAAACATTTATTATACTATTGAAAGCTCCACCCCCCAGCACAAATCACCAGTAGTAGAATTATGAAGTTGGCATGAATCATTTACACTACTAACTTAAAAATTTAGTGAGTAAATATTAGATGCAGAACAGTATGTAAGATGCTGCTTAAGATATAAAAATGAGTAAGACTCAAGACCTACTTTCAAGGAACACTATGGTATAATGTCAGACGAGGATCTCGAAGTAACCATAGTAAGATGCATTGAATGAGATTAGTGAATAATCTCTACTATTAGGACATGATCATGAGGATGGAAAGCGCTATGGAGGGTGTGATCACATCCAACTGAAGTGATGATGCAAATCGAAAGGAAAGAAGAAATGATGAGCAACATTCATGCGAAGTAACTTGAAGTAGGCTGGCATGACAGCAAGACACTGGGCTTTGGAGTCATACGGATGTGGGTTCACCTCTCGGATTGTACAATTACTGTGTTGACTCAGTGAAAGCACTCCTCTGTCAGTTTTGCTTTGGTAAAATGCCCAATACCTCCAATCTATTGTAAGGACCGAGCAGAATAAGGCATGTCACAATCTCTGCACAGGGCCAGGCTCACAGTAGGTATTTCGAAAATGTTTATTTTCTTGCTGAATTAACTCTGTTCATGTTTCATCCCTTAATTGCCATAGCAGTTATATTAACTACTTAACACACAGGAAAGTTTTTTGTTTTTGTTTTTAAAGATTTTACTTATTTGTTAGAGAGAGAGAGGGTAAGGGAGAGAGAGAGAGAGAGAGAGAGCACAAGCAGGGTGAGCAGCAGGCAGAGGGAGAAGCAGGCTCGCTGCTGAGCAAGGAGCCCAATGCAGGGCTCGATCCCAGGACCCTGGGATCATGACCTGGGCCGAAGGCAGAAACTTAACTGATTGAGCCATGTAGGTGTCCTGGAAAGTGTGTGTGTGTGTGTGTGTGTGTGTGTGTGTGTGTGTGTGTTTTAAGATGAGTATTCTTACCCCTTGTTAATTCTATCTGCTATATAATTGCATAATTCTTAACTATTATCATTGCTCTATTAACTCTCTCTCCAAAATCCAAAGAGAGAATCACGAAAGTGCTTCACAAACTGTTAAGTAATAGCCAGTGTAAGGAAATAGTATTACTGTCGACCTTATCTTAGGTTCCGGCCTTTAAAACGCCATCCCAGCCCCCTCTTTGAATGGGAGAAACCTTTAACAGACCCGAACTGGGTTTTACCCTGCTGTGCATTTAGACAATTTCTCTATTGATTGAAGGCTATTTCTCTGAGAATATTTAGAGTCTGCTTGAGGCTGGCTTGGGACCTTGCCAGTGTTTTCCGTGGATATGCAACATTATACACACAAAAAGAAAACAGGTCAGAATCTTCTCTGGTTGTGCTGCCTCTTTCCTCAGCTAAAGGTCATTCTTAATCCTCCCCTGGCTCCCAGAACGCCGTGTGCAATGGGTTTTGAAATGTTCTGGGAAGCAAATGGCTTCGATAAAGAAAAGCAGGGAACAGATTTTTCATGAGAGCGAAGGGCCCTGCATGTTTCTCAATTCCATTTAAAACTGCAAAGAGGAGTTCGAGGGAAACTTCATGTTGGTCTACTTGCCGTGGTTAAATTTCGAAGTTACATCCCTGGATAGAACCCTGGCTGGAAGTTTAACCACGAGCCCTCTGTGACAGAGCATGGAAAAAGAGAGGATGCCACGGGCCAGTGTCACCACACCTGCGTGCAGAGGAAGGTATAAACACGGCTGGAGAGTTCCCACTAAATCCGGTGACTGCCACGCTGGGACCAGAGTGAGACTACAGCACTTCTTGGAAACCCAGCAATGAAAACAAATTCTGAGAATACCACGGGGCATCCTCAGACCGCCACAGAAGATGTGGGGTTGAACGAAGCACGCACAGGACAGCAAGGCCAACCTGGAAAGCTGCCTCCTTGCTTCCTCAGAGCTCCCGCTGCTTGTGAGGAACACCGGCTGCTCCCAGATCTCTGCCTGCAGCAGTGGCCAACCAAGTCCATTTCCCAGAGACACTGGCAGGCCCTCCACCCCCAAGTGTTGGCCACTGGCTAGACCACACAGCAGTCCCCATCTTAGAAAAGCAGTTATTTTCACCATTTGTTGTTCCCTGTGTATGAGCTCATTTCCATACTTCCTAAGGCTACCACACAACTTGAATTCCCTTTTTCTATTCATAGCAGTTGCCTCATCTAGTTTTGACTCAGCCATTATCAAAGCACGTGTCACTCTCTCAGACATTTGTCTGGAAATACTGTGTATGTGACTCAGGAACAAACCAGGACACATGAGTGCGCAGGTATCAACCCTTTGGGATGATGTCCTTTATTCTCTACGAGTGATGTTTTCCAGGTATCTGCTAATAGAAACTACACCTACCTACATACATGCACGCATGTGTATACACGTACGTATTTACGTGCGTATATGAAGTCTGGTTGACGCTAACGTAATCTGTAACAACCATACACGTTAAAAGAAAGTATGGTAGTAACGTCCCCTGAAACAAAAATGATGAAATGGAAAACTGTGTCCCTGAAAAGATGAAACAGAGCGTGTTATTTCTAGGATCTATTACGTTCTTTTGCTTCCTTGAGCACACTCTATATTGATGTTGCTAAATTGTGGATATCAGTACATTTCTGCCTCCTCTTAGCCACCCCTTCCCTCCCCCGCAAAAAAAAAACCAATTCTCCTAAACCAAGAAATGGTAGGTTTTGTGTTTACTTCCATTATATGGTATTTCCATTCATGCTGGGAAAGTGACTATGTACGTGTTTGCTGTGAAACTAGTAAAAATGCCTGTTCGGCCCATACACTGTGGCTACCCAGGCCTGGGGGCTGGAGTTCTAGGAGAATGCCCAGCCCAGGCTTATCTCAATGCCTGAGCTCACACATTTCCTGCCTCTTCTAGCTCCCACTTTCATCGCATCTTAATGTGGGCCTTCACTCACCTTCATCTGGCTGTTAGCCCACCTTTGTACTGATCTCCTTAGCTTTCCTATGGGGTCTGGAAATACTCAAATAACATCAAGATGACCCTAACACTTTGCTTTGTCAAGTACTCTGAAACTTTGGCTCTCTGTTCTAGGGATATCTGATCACTGTAGCAAAAGCACAAAACAAGTATATATTGACTCTAGTACCCAAATGAATTTTACTTTCATTTCTTGCCATTAAACAGAAGTATGGCATTTGGGAATGAACTGGGTAAGTTGAGTTTCATTAAGTAGATACATTGAGAAGACATAAGTAATACTGCTCTTAATTCACATGGCTTTGAACGTGAACATTTGAACCAAGAGCAAAGAAGCCACTCTGGCAGGGGGTGCTTACCCTTGGGCCCACAAACACCCAGATGGCTCTTAGATAGAATTTCACAGGTCTATAAATTTGGAGGAAAAAACCCACTTACTTATTTTCTGAACCTGTAACTGAAATTTTGCTTTTAATTATGAAGATAGGCAACAAACTATAACGGTTCCCTATGAATTTGTCACCATTAGTTGTTGCCAGTACCTTAAAATATCATTAACATTCATCCCTACTTTGAAGGTGTAACACTTACTAAACCCACCAGATCTTATTTAATGTATTAATAAAGAAACACCTATATTATTATGCCACATATGTTTTTAAAATTTTCGTCAACATAATTGGTTCCCTTAGTATCCTATGTATTTTTTTTTTTTTTTTGTCCTTTCAAGAACATCACTCTAAGAAGTGGTTCACAGGCTCCACTAGACTTCCAAACAGGGCCATGGCTCAAAATCAAAGACCGCGACTCCCTGCATAGGGTTTCACAGATGAACTTGAGTTGCCGATTTATATACACATCATCCCAGTGGGAACACGGCAAATGATAATGACTAATGCTCGAGAAATGTGATTTAGGCATGGGCTTCTAACAAGTGTTCAACCCTCCTGGGTCAAGAAACTTCAATGAAAGGGCGGAGAGAAGGAGAACCCGCTGTCAGCAAGCCTTCAGAACTGCAGAGCAAGCCATTGCATAACCATAGGCTGGATTCGCTGGTTGGCCTTCTTTATCCAGCTTGCTGAGATGATGATATCCCTGTCTTCAAGAATGATTATAGGTTACCAGGCTTGCAGGTTCAAAACTGCCCTCTGCAGCTATTTGTAAGTTCCTCTGACTCTTCCTTTAATGCCTATTGAGTTCCCCGGCTGTTCGCCCTAGAAGTTCTAGCTCATTCCTTTGACTCAGGGTTTCAATTAGACCTTTACAACGGAAGATGATTCTTCATCTTCAAGAGAAGCTGACTCCATAGTGTCAGGTCCTGCCGGACTTCAGATGACTCCTCCCTTAATTTCAGTTGATTCATATTCTCCGTGGCTGACTCAGAGGCATGGCTCAAATAATGACGACATCATTTTAAACTTACAAAATTTGAAGGGAGCCAGGGACAGAAATAGAAGGGAAAGCATGTAGAATGGATGATAGGAATAAAAGGAAAACTGTATATGGAATGAATGACTGCCAGAGGCCCTTTGTCTTGGTATAAAATAGCAACTTAACTAATAATAGCACGTAATTTACATGTGAGTGAGGTTTGTCTAGTCATTATTCACTTCAAGGTCCTTCGAACCCAGCCAACAGTTACAAAAACTGTATCTTGGAAAACATTAAGGACAGGCCACAGGCCCCATATTGGAAGGTGGGGCTTAAGCCAGGCCATGGGGCTAGGCTCTCTACTCCCTACTCTTGGCAGGACTTCTCCACACAACACAAAATCTGAAAAGCCTAGAGGCCTCAGGGGTACCGCTTGAGAAAAACGAAACAAAACATAGAACTGTATACTGGCTGAAAACTAAATGAGACTCAGGAGAAAAATAGTCAACATCAGCACTTCCTAATGTTCGTAACACTCACCAAAGATCGAAAAGGACAGGGGAGCATCGTTGGCCATTTGAAACAAAACAACAACAACAGCAAAAATGGTAATACATAGAGAGGACAGGATTTAGCAAAAGAAACTGGAGGTCAAAAACCATTGAGAATCTACTTGAAGTTATATTTCAATTTTTAACAAGGTTATTGCTTATCTATTCATAGGTTATTTTTTGTTCATATACACTGAAACATAATGTATGTACATTGTATTACCCACAAGGCAACAGGACCTGTGATACAAATAATATCTTCCATGGTTTTTAAGTACACTTCCTATATAGTTTTCTGAATAATAGCCAACAAAAATTATGTAACATTCTTGGGCTTTATTCAAAAATAAGCAAATAAGTTCATCTTTGGGTTATTTTGTTTCTCAT
Source organism: Mellivora capensis (assembly GCA_004024625.1). Taxonomy (NCBI): domain Eukaryota; kingdom Metazoa; phylum Chordata; class Mammalia; order Carnivora; family Mustelidae; genus Mellivora; species Mellivora capensis. The sequence continues at coordinate 215,585 of PISX010000227.1, read as the reverse complement.
GATCTCTCACCCAACTACAGGGAAAGCTTGATGCTTATAAAAAGGGGGGGAAAAAGACACAAAAAAACAAAAAGGAGGATGGAGGGCCCCACTGGTCTCTAAACATTGTGCACGTGAGTGGTTGCTACACAGGTTTCCAGCTCCTGATTTGAATCTCAGGGGCCAGAGATGTGTGTGTTCCACAAAAGGCCCTTTGAAATTCTGTTCCCTTCCTGGTCTGACAAAGCCCTAGATGGCTGACCTTTGAGGGACGGACAGGTTGGTTTGGCTTGGCCTCTGATCTCCGTGAAGGACTGTGAGCCATGCTCCTGTGTCTGGGAGCTGCTGACTACTTCCTCCATTATATTTAGCTCTTCGGTTATTTTCCTAATGAGCTGTCTGTTTGCCTCCAGCCTTCCAGCCAGAAAATGAATGTGTGCAAATTATAAAGTACCCAGTGCTTGAGACCTACAAGGGGCTGCTCTACACAATTTGAAATCCACCCACTCTAGAGTTTTTGCTGGGGCTGGGTCTTTATTCTGTTTGCCCCATGGCCCGTAGAAACATGACCCTCTAGTCATTCTCTCAAATGACCACCTCCGCACAGCTGCCCTTCCCCACACCCCCCAGCCTTGCTGGCGTGCTAAGGTAGCTAAGAGGCTGATCAAGCACGTGCTCACTGTGGCAGCCATTCAAGGACAAAGGAAAAATTAAAATGTAGTTTAATCAACCTGGTAATTGCCACGGGAGAATTATTTACAATTATGACGTGACTCTGAATAGTCTATTTTGAATTATGTACAGAGGGGTTGGAGAAGGAATCTTAAAGTTTTTTGACTCATGGGGACTCTAAGGGTCATCATCAGCCTCTACTTCCTAGCGTCCTACAGACAGCCCCGCCCACTCCTCCGTGAATCTTCCACCCAGAGTCGACATGACTCAGAGAATTCAGTCCCACTGGAAATGTGGAATGTGGTGAGCCTCAATCTGCCTTCACATGAACTTCTCCACTCCTGTCATTGTACCCTTGCATGCCCCCAAGTAACTGGAAATTGTAGAAACTCATACTTTCCATCTTCAAAGCCAAATGACATTTTGGTGGTGGCTTGGAATCTTCATTTTCAGGGAGTTGATGGACACCAAAATATATACATGGTTATGTCTTCACAGACAGAATATCACACGACCCCCACCTTTTATGTCTTACAAAAGACTTTTGTGCACATTTTAATTAGGTCCCATTATATAAAATGCACATTGATATTTTTAATTTTAAGACCTAGGAGGTGCTGTGTAACCAAGCTCTCTCTGAACCATGGGAAGCATTTTGTACATCATGGTGGAAAAGCCCATCATCAGTATGTCTGTGAGAGTCAACACGGATGGACACATGGCTGCTATGCAAAAATGGTTTTCTGCTCAAGGTGACAGCAAAGGACAAATGACCTAGAGAAAATCTGGAGTTGATTTAGCAACTGTTAGATATTGCCAAATACTGAGGACTTGATTTTTTAAAACTTATTAAAAGTATATATACATGTATAAATTTGCACAAAAAAACAAACCACATGGAGAGTGTATGTTTTTAGAGGACTCACAACAAGAATTCTTGGGGGGGGGGACCATTACCCAGAGCATTTAAAATACAGTGTAGGTTTTAAAAGTTAATTTATACATAGCTTTTAGAAATCGTTTTAGAAAACAGAAAATTACAGGCAGAAGATCCCATGACTTGATTGGTGGTGACAATTTTTAAATTATATTTTCAGGGCTCAAACAACCAATACGTCCCTGCACCCCATGTATCCCTACTTTTCCCCCAGTAATTTTGTGCTGGGCAGGAATGAAGGGACAACAGTTGCAGGGTCTGGCTGACATTACGTGCCTACTACTTCTCCAGCCCTGGCAGGGCGAAATCATGGGGCTTGGGATTTTATAAACACGAGTTTCTTACTCAATGCTATAGGGAAGGTAAACTCCAAGGCCTGGCAGACAGGGAAAACGCCTCCCAGTTTCCAAAATTGGACAGTCAGGCCTAGCTTGAACCATGGGATTCAGCTGCCCCAGAGTAAGCCTGGGTGGCCATGGTGTGGCCACATCAAAGCAAAATACACATGCAATTTGGGGACATTCACCCTGCAAGTTTTGATGGGAATGTGAGTGGGAGGAGAGGGAGTGACAGTCCCTACCTCTTACTTCCAGGTCCCCCCTTCCCCTGGGACCTCCAGGATAAACTGCTCCCCTCTGTGGTCTGGGACTCTCACTTGTTGGACAAGGAGCTTGTTGAGTCTCACCCACAAAGGAGGAGCAGATGGAGAAGTAAGCCTCACTGACCACTGTTTCCCTGAGTGATTCCTCTCCCACACCCCTCATGGAAAGCCCTCCACAAAAAAAAAAAAAAAAAAAATCAATGTCCTGACCTTTAAATCTACCTTCTGTCCTACTGAGAGGTTGCCAAGCACAAAGCATTATGGGGACTCCTATCACAAAGCTAACAGGGCCTGAGCGACCGGAAGGAGAGAGCTGCTCTTTAAAAGCTTTTAAATGCTGTTATATTTTTACAACCACTTACTGAAGAGGTGAATTATTTTCTACTCCTCCTTCCCCAGAAGCACAGCCATTAAGGTTACCTGGAAACCTGTCCAGGAAGCATGTGGCAAACAGCAACCAAGCAATGGAAACATCCAGATCTATCATCTAAAAGGTGATGCTATCAACAAGGTCGTATTTGGGTGGAGGTGGACTGGAAACTTCATTAGTTTGCATGTCCTGGCTATTTTGGGGGGCTGTTTACACATGCATTTGGGAAGGGAGACTGTTCTTAGCTTGGCAGGTGGGGGAGCGTGGTTGGGCTAAGTTGGAAAAGAGGCTCGAGATTGGATGCTACTCATACTGTAGACTTTCCCGAGGAAGGAAGAAGCACAAGGAGAACAAAAAGGCGTCAGAAGGCACTGCGTCTCATCTGGAAGAACTTCCAATCTGCTGGTGATGTGATGAACACAGAGAATGACCCGAGAGCCATCCTCAGGTTTCAGAAGCACAATAACATACCATGAAATAATGTCTCCTAGGGAGACAGGATTTCATACTGAAGGTGGTTTTGAATAAGGTCTTGAGAGACACAACAGCAAAGAAGATGGGAGAAAAGATGGGGTGGGGAACACCCGCATGGTGTGTTAGCCAGACATGCACACCGAGGACACAAAATGACGAGAAGAGGGTTTGAGGAGAAATTTACAGTGTTGTTTATTTTGAGGTTTTCATTTTCCTGATTGTATGGGTGAGAAGGGGAAATGAGTGCTCTGTCTCTTCATGACCTTAGCTACTGGGGAAGAGCCTTCACATTCATTGTAAAAGCCGGGTTTTTCGCTTTTTTTTTTTCTTCCATTTCTAAAGAGCTTATTCCTAATGTGTATTTCATTTCCAACCAACACCCTGTCCGTGTCAGATGAGGTGATAGAACGTGTAATTATAGAGAAGCAAAGCTGTGACTCAGCTCTTTCCCCGCGCAGCCTTGCCCACAGACGCGGGGCTTTGGGAAGTCCAGCTGGCAGAAAAGCAGCCGCAAGGAGCGGGACACGGAAAAAAAGGCTGTAGGGCCACTCACCGCACCCATTCCCTTTTGCTTTACCCCCAGAACATGTCCTTTCTCTGATTCAGCATTAAGAAGGCGCACCAACGAAGCTGTAATCCTGAAAGGGAAGCTATCGGCAAACCCTGTTGTGAAAAATCAGCTGGAACCCTTAAGGCAAGCTGTGGGACAAGTCCTGGGCTTTCCACACCGAGTGCTTTCCATGCAGCAGCCCTCGGTTAGATGAGGGGCGTCAGGGCCTCTGTGTGAGTCAGTAGAACATGGCCACGGATCTTGAGCAACCGTGGAGATTCAGACAGGAAATCTCCGCAACCCAAACAATTCTCAGGAAGGGAAAGGGGGTGAGTGATAAAACCCCAGCTGACGGGCCACACACCTCCCCAATTACACAAAACCAAAGCTGTCAACCTGAGACTACCGAACGACATTCTCGTCAGCCTCTCAGCCTGTGTGTTTCACAGATGGTGGCTTCATCGGGTAACAGGACTGAGAGAACACTCACCTGAGCATCAGGGAACGTAGCCATGGTCTCGGCAAGCCCTCTTGACTTGTGGGAGACACCTGAGCTCGGCCCCTCTGAAAATGGAATGAGCACATATCAGATTTGCACCTGGTCTTCCCCACTCACCTCACAAAGGGGAAGAGGTGTTTAAAGGCATGAACTGGAAGCTGGGTACTTCACTGTACCTGTGATATCCCGTGGTCTTAAAAAATTCACATTAGCCCTCTCGGAGTCGTAGTTTCACCATCTCCAAAGTGATGTGAATTCACCTTACCTATTTTATTCTACAAAGGTCACATATTAAAAATGCCAGACCAGCACATGGTTCTTTGAGTGAAGAACTCTTGTTTTCTGGCTTTATTCATATCTACTACCCTCATAACCCAGGATCAATCATAATCTCTTAGCAAAGTTTCCTTTTGCATTTGTTTCCTGTCTCGCATAAAACACACACGCATGCGTGCACACACATACGCACACACACACACGCTGATAAAGATTCCGAATTCTTTCATTTTCTTCAGTTTCCGTACATTTCTCTGAGTGAGCAAGAACAGGAGAGAATTTACAACACAAGCCAAGAATTACTCATAATATTGCATACATCCATGAGAATATATTACACACACAAGCATCATTCTTCCTGTGTACCCTAAGGGGTAGGGATAGGGGTGAGTTTATTTAGACTAAGCTAAACTCTGCTAGACTTGGTTTTCAAGGTGTTCAAGCTTTTGTTTGCTTATTCACCTGAAATGTCCCCATCCCTGTGCCTGGAAAGTGCTCAGTGCTTGCACTCACTGCCCCTCACTCCCGTGGGCCCCACCCAATTCCACTAAAGCCAGAAACCCTGTGACAGCTGGAGACACCCGCCCCCATCCCCCACCAGTGAGCCCTGGAAGGAAAAGGTCAATCAAGAGAAACCATGTATTTCCTACCTTCTCCAGCCCCCAAAGATCATTTTTCTCAGTAAAAACCTTCAAGAACCAAACATCAAAAGCCAGAAAGAAAGCCCAATTAAAAGCACACACAAAAAAATTTAACAAGGGATAGAGATTTCTGTAGGAGAACTTTGAGGGAACAATGAGATTTGAGATTACACAAGGTACGAAAGGGGATTGGACACGGGTAGGAAAAATCCTGGAGGAACAACTAGTTGAAATTGGAATGAGGACGTGGGTATCTTCTCTGACATCTATTTCCCTCTAAATGTGGGAGAAGAGTCAGAGCTCTCCCCAGCAACACTCACCCCAGAGTCAGGTGAGAAAGTCACCTCTGTGTGGCCCAGAGGCTACCCTGACTACCCTGACTACCCTACCCTTCATGTCCAGGCCAGAAGCTGCTCCCATCCCCCTCCCGGCCTGTGTCCCCTCCCTCCCAAGTTGAGTCAAGTTAATCCTCTTCAGGTGCTTCTCCTGTTCTAAATCCAGGCTATCATTCAGGCTCCCTGGTCACTGGCTCAAACCTTTCAGAACTTTCCAGATCTGTTTTCTCTCCATTTCTAACACCATCTTGTGTCTCTTCCCCAACACCAAAATTCTGCCATAATCCTCAGAACAGATCAACTCTAGTCATCTACATTTTTTTCTAGATGCAGAAAAAACAAACAAACAAAAAACAAAACAAAACAACAACAACAAAAAACAATGAAACAAAACAAAAACCCCCAAAAAACAAAACTCTGGGCGGGTTCCCCTCAGTTCATTCCCCCTCACCCACATTTCCAGCTCCTGCTCTGACCAACTAACTCACCGTCTCCAAGAACAATCCATCCTGGGCCTCCTGCCAGAATAATGTTTTACAGTTTTCACTTGAATTTCTAAACAGCGTACTTCTGAACACATAAATAATAGACAAGGCAGACCTATTTTTGGAGCTAAGAGTGACAAAAATCTCAAAATACAAGTCTGTCCCAAGTTGGTTTAAAAAAAAAAAAGTGCCCTTGAAAAAATAGATGTGCTTATGAAATACTCAAATATCTTCGGCGAGCACAAATACAACTGGTCCCCTAAAAGTCTGAGTAAATGTCCAAAGCGAGGGGAAAGGGTCAATGCTGACTGGCTTCCAGAAAGCGAACCTGAGTCATGGCGAGGTCCTGAAATTGCACATGAACTCATTCTGCCTGTAAATGCCCCAGAACCAATGGTGAGCAAAGCAAACTCTGGCCGGGCAAGCAGAAGCACTTTGTTTTCCATTACGCGGTGACGCCAGATCCCCCTGCCTCTGACAAAGGCCCTCGTCAAGCCGGTGTGTCATCACTTGCTGCAGCTCAGGGTGCGCGAAAACCCACTTCCCGACTTCCAGTCACTGGGGTGCCTCCCCGGGAGCTTGGGCCGGCCGGCCGGGATCGCGCGGGGTGCAGCGCCACCTGCTGGACGCCTCCCGGAAGAGCTGCAGCCGAGCTGACCGCGGACACCCCGGAGTCCGTATGGGTGCCCTGTTTGCTTTGAGGCAACGACCGGACATGACTGGAAGGAGAACAAAAACACTAGCAGAAATACGCACTCTTGATCCCAACCCACCCTCAGGGGCACACGCGATCCTTTCTCCACTATAGAATGGGGCGTGGTGTGTGTGCACACGCCTGTGTGTCAAGGTATAGTGTGGTTGTGCACTTGGGTGGGTCCAGAGGTGATCTCTTAAAGTCCCGGAAGGTGTATCATCGTCATCCTCCGTGTGGATCTGTGAGGAGCTCTACAGAGGGCAGCTACTCTCACATAAATTATCTCACTGAATCTCCTACTACTCTGTACAGGGGATAAAACCCCTCTCACCCTGGCTCTGCTCTAGCAGAATTATTCATAACCTCACCACGTGTGAGCATGACAGCAAACGAATGAGTTTTCCCCCCTCTCAAGCAACTTCACCCACATGGAGGCAAAGACTCACAGTCCCTCAGCCAGGTGGCACTGGCCATCATTGTGGAGGAGATCCAGGGCACACCCCAAGGGGAAGTAAACTCCAGCCAGCTGTGTGAAAAAATCTGAAGTCAAAACTCAGCCACCTCCAACAGGGCGTAACGGGTGTGTCAGAAAACCTGTGCGTGTGGGTCTTTGTCAGAAATATACTCACATATGTCACAATTATGAGGTGACTTTCCCTCAGAGATTCCTGACCTAAAGCCGTGGATATTTGTTGAAGCAGGAGGCCTGAAAGACAAAAGTAAAGGTGTTTCAAGAAGAATGCCACTGTTTAGCAAGAGAGCAGTGTCTACCAACAGTTCTAGAAACACCAGGGAGTGACCCAACAGACTGAGCCTTCTGGATTTTCCTGGTGACTGAATAATACAAACAACAGTACGGTGAGGGCTTCCTTATGTCAGGCAGCAGGATAAGTACTTTACCTTTTCTTTTCTCCTATAATCCTCACAACTACTCTAGAAGATAAGCACTAGGCTTAGCCTGCTTTACACATGAGGAAACTGAGGCCCAGAGAGTTTAAGTGGCCTAAGTTTACCCAAATCAGGTGTAAAGATAGGACTCAAGCCCAAATGTGTCTGGCCCAAAGACTATGTTCCCAATGTTTACTGCTTCCCAGCTGTTAGTGCCATACTAGGCCGTGAACTATAGTATATTTTACTTGTTATTTCAAGGCCAAAATGACTCATCAGCCACATGACCACACCAGTCATTTTCACTGACCCCTGGAGTATCCAAGCAGGGCCTGAAGAAAGAACTTTCGTTCACTTTGTTTTGAGCCAGGATGACAGACCAAGAATGGTTGGAACAAATAGTTCTAGGTCAGAGGTCAGAGGACAGACCCGGACTCCCAGGGCCAAAACAAACAAGGCTCTCTGTGTCTTGTGGGGTCCCACAGGCTGGGGCCGGCACCCATGTCTTGGGATGGGATGACGGGGTGTGAAAGGTGGCCTCCCCCATTCTTGGGCAGCTGGGGTGGATGAGGAAAACATCGTCCTGCCTTCAGCTTCCTGTTCTGCCACATACCAGCGGGGAAGCTGTGTGACTGTGTGACGGCCGGGAAGGGCAGCCTTCGGCAGCATCATCTCTCAGAACTTCACGTAGGCCAAAGCTTCTCACTCTAAAGTGGAATTAATGACTTCTGTGCTGAACTGTCATCAGGTCACGCGACCCAGTGTGTGAGAAGGTGCTGGTCGACCCCAGGGTTCCGCAGATACAGTGAACTCATGGTTATCGGTTTCACAGCAAAACAAATATTTTATTAATTCTGGCATGTGCTTGTTGGAGAAATGGTAAAGGGACATTACCTGTGCAGTCTTTTGCCCTCTGATAAAAATTCTGGGCAGTTATACACTTGGAGTTTTCTGTGAGGCGGTTTGACCTTCCCGGCTAACCCAAGTGACATGTTCATCAAAAGCGTCCTTTGGGGCCCAAGTGCACGTCTACTAACAGCAGTGCTATCTTCCCCCATTGAGCCAAACAGTCCTAAGAGCAAACAAAAATAGTGCCAGGTTTACATAAAGGCTCTGAATCATCGAACATTACATCAAAAACTAATGATGTACTGTAGAGTGGCTAACTGAACATAGTAAAATAAATTTTAAAAAATAAATACAATTAAATAAAATAATTTTTAAAAATTTAAAAATTAAAAAAAAAAAAAAAGGCCCCGAGGAGCGCTGGAGAGACGAAGGTGAAGAGGGGAGTGAATGCCAGAGCCCAGGGCCTCCCTGTGGAAGCAGGGCACGAAGCCCCAGCTGGTCTCTCTCCCAGCCCTCCTAAGAAGGTCCAATCTGCCCATAGGCGCAGGGCAAAAGGACACTGGAAATCCAGGCAACACAAGCCTCAAGGCTTCTGACAAAAGTCTTTTGTCTAGGAGGTGCTGGGAGATGCCATACGATATATTTCTTTCTAAATTGATTTTTTTTCCTCCCAAATGTTATCTAAGTCCTGGAAAGCTATCTCCATGAGCTCATTTTAAAATACCTTATGATACGTGAAAAACCGCCAGCAGCATGAATGTCTACCATGAGGGGACTGGTGAAGCAGAGGCTGGTGTATTCTATAATGTTTACAAGAGCTTATTAACACAGAAAGAAGAGCCATAACGTAAAGGCAGGCTTGCGTCAGGCTCTAACAGAAAAGCATAGAGAAAATCGCAGGCGGAACTATCTTACGGTGGCATCTGATAGTATGAAAGATAAATGATGACGGTGATGGTCATGATACGGTAATGGTGGACGCATGACTTTGTGCATTTGTCAAAACCCACAGAACTGTGTAACACAAAAATAAACCTTAATGTGAAGAAGGCAGTTCAGCTAATAAGTGTTTCAATATTGGTTCATCAATTATAACAGCTGCACACCTCATGCAGGATGTTAATAATAGGACAAACTGTGTGCAGGGAAGGAGTATGTATGGGAAGTATGTAGTATTGGCTCAGTGCTTCTGTGAACCTAAAACTGTTCTAAAGAATAAAGTCTTTTACTTTTGTTAGCAAACTAAAAAACAAATAAATGAAAAGCCAGATGGAAATAATTAAAATGCTAACAGTACTGTTTTTTGGATGGTGAGATTATGACTAATTTCTTTTTATTGTTATTTTTACTCTTTAAATATTCTACATTCTAATGTTGTCTCTTTTTACCTATGTATATCACTTTGCCATCCGGGAAAAATAAATGTACGGTTTTATATTCTTGTCTGGGTGGCCAGTCTCTGTGACAGAAAATGTATTTGCTCCAAGTGTTTGGTTGTCTAGTTCCTTATACACAGTAGGAACTTAATAAATTTTGCTTATGAAACATAAGCACCTTTACATATGTCGTCACCTCCGTCAGCCTTGGAGCCTGAGAATTTGTTGCCTCATGGCTCAGGAGAAGACAGCAGATCAAAATAAAAATTGTGAGAGAAAGGGCTCAGAGCCTTGAAGGATGAGCTGGATGGGTCTCTGGGAATTGAAAGTCTCTTTCCAAGTAGCCAGAGGCCTGTTTGGGCATCTTTAGAAACACCCAGTAAATAGCATTGACTGTTAGGAGAGTACTGGGTGCTGAGATAAGACAAGATCCCAAGATGTTGTATAATTAAGCAAGGAGAATCGTATAGAAATTACAGTTGTAGTACTGGTTTGAGGACTGGGGAAGGTTAAGCGGGGAAAGCTCTTCACTGAGTTCCTGATTCCTGGCAAACCAGTCAAAAAATGGTAACTGGTATTTGAGAGCATCAGAGAAGTTTGGTATATTCTAGTTTTAGAGCAAATCTTCATAGTAGAGGTGTTTTGCAGTTTACAGTGAATCTTTGCCTTGGTCTCATTTCCTGCTTTCGTTTGTTCATTTGCCATGTGACCCTTATGTGACTATGAGCTTCTTGAAGACAGAGCCGTGCGTTATTTGTTTTTGTATGGCCTATGTATGCCCGGCCCATTGTTGGAGTAAAGGTAGCTGCAAATTTTTTGACATCTCCCACCAAGAGATGCAATCTATTTCTCCTTCTTTTGAATCTGGGTTGGCCTATGACTGCTTTGAGCAATGGAGTACAGTGGAAGTGGCATTATGCCAGCTCCAAGCCTCTTAAAGAGAACTTGGTATCTTCAAGCCATGAGCGTTCACATACAAAATCCAGCTACCCTACTGGAGAGTCCATGTGGGGATCACGTGGAGAGGGAGATGAGCCCAACTGAGCCCAGCCTTCCAGCTGAACCTGCCAAAAAATCAGACAAATACATGGTGCCATTTTGAACTATCCAGGTCAGATCAGCCACCATCTGCCTGTCCCAAAGGACCCCAGTTGACTCCACATAGAGCAGAATAATCACTCAACTAAGCCCTGCCTAAATTCCCAGCTCACAAAACCATGAGACACAGTAAAATGGTTAATTCAGTCACTAAGCTTTGGGGTAGTTCATTATGAAATAAGAGGTAACTAAAATAGCTCTTAATAAATGTTTGCTGCTGGCTGGCTGGCTGGATAAATGGATGGTTGGATGGATGACTTAAAGGGCCATTGTCTTTCCTAGAGAAATGATGCTCAGAGAGCTAAAGAAACTTGCCAAAGCTATCAAAGTGCACGTTTGTCATTCACCCTCTTCCTCCAGGATTTGAACCTCCTCCTTCTTTTGGAGAATCCCCTCCCATTTGAATGTGGCTGGAATATAAGAGTCTAAGTTGGAAGAGGGCTGCTCCATTTCTTGACTACCTCCAGTACTGCTGTGAGAAGTCGGCTATCATCTGACTCTTGCTCCTTTACAAGAGGGTAGCATCTTTTACTAGCAGCTTTTAGACTTTTCTTTTGTTTGTAAAACTTTTCTTTTGTTTATAAAACTTTTAATTGCTCTAAAATTTGTCTGAGTATGGGTTTTTCTTTATCTCTCTGTGTGGTACACCACAAGTCTAGTTCATCTGAGACCTTTAAAGTTCTTTAATTCTGGGAAATGTACCTCCATGATTTCCCCAAATATTTCCTGTATTTGGTTTTTAGTTTTCTCTTTCTCTGGAACTCCTGTGGTCTGGATGTTAACATCTTTACTTCTTTCCTCCTCATATCTTGGTTTTGTTTTCATACTATTGTCTCTTTATCCTTTCTTGCTCCCTTCTGGGAAAGTTCCCTTAGCCTTATCTAATTCATTCTTCAACTCTATTTATCCTACTATGTATCTTATATATTGTGTTATTTCAGCTATTTTAATACTTAATATTTCTATTTAGTTCTTTTCATGATCTCCTAAGCTTGTTTCAAATTACTAATATATTGTCATTTTCTTCAGGATATTTATATCAAGCCCATTTTATATCTTCCTTCTGTTCATTTTAGTATTTTTGCTTGCATAGTATGTATCGTCCAAACTGGGGTACTTTCTGTCCTTTGAGCTCATACTGAAAGGGGGAATCAGCTATCCTCTGATACTCCACATCAGGAAAAGAGTTTAAGGGAAAGGAGGCATGCACCAAGCACTAGAACCATTGCCCCTATTCCCATTTGCAACCCCTTTATGGAGAAGCACTATGGAGGTGGGTAGTTTGTTCATAATTTTTAAAATCTGTTTCTTTCTTGCTTCTGTAGTTTCTTCAGGGTTGATCTGGGGAAAGGAGCTTCAGCCGTGTCAGTTGGGCAACTGTTAGGAAGTTCTGATTCCAAATAAGTAATTAATTAATTAATTTCGACAAAAAGGGCAATTAAAAGAGGAAGAACTCACATGTGAAGCAAAGCTGGTTCCCAGCTTGTGGGGGCGTGGACTGTTGGCTCTGAGTGTCCCTACCGTCATTTTTGCCATATAGTCACCCAGTGGTCCCATACCTGGCCTGCAGAAGCAGCTGATCTGACCACAAAGCAATGACATCTAGAGTCCTGGCCTCAGTGACCCCATCCACATCTGTGTTTGAAGTTTCTGCAGCATTCGGAGACTGATTCAAAATTGCCTAAGATGTTTCTTCATCGCTCATTTCAAACACATGCCACAATTGCCCAAGCAAGTAGGAAGAGAAGGAGGACTGTCAGCTACGGGGGTGGGGGGTGGGGCGGTAGACTTCACCAAGGAAAGCCTGGCTTGGCCGCTGCCACCGTAACAGCAATGGGCCAGGTGGACAGGGACAGGACATAGAGCTTCATGTTACACAGAATAGCAGGTCTAAGAAACAATAGGGCCTTGTTCTGTATCGCTTACTGAGAAGTGTCCTCAATATCTCTTTGCTCTGAGAAAGTCATTTCCTTGGTAACAAAGGCACATCCTTGTGTGCTGTGCTGACAGTCTACAGCAAAAGGCCAAGGTTATGACATGTGAGTGCACACCAATGCTGAGCTTTTGAAACAGGTTTTTTGCAGATGCTCATTTACCAACAAATGGCCTCTTAACCCTGTTTCCTTAAAGAGTTCAGAGTTAAAATTTTCTAAGGTTCATAAGTTAGAAAGAATCAGAATGACAAATCTTTTGGATATCAGTGTCTGACCCTGAACTTAGACTTGAAATTGTTAGCCTTATTCCCACGGGTCAGGGTCAAAATCTTATTATCCATTCCTCTCCATGCTAAAGGAGGTTCCTGTTCCTGCTCCTGAATACCACATCATCCTTTCAATTTATTTTTTAGAAAGAGAGCACACAATGGTATGTGCATGCATGCATGGGATTGTGGGGGTAACCATAGGAGGGTGGGAAAGGGAAAGAGAGAAACTTATGTAGGACCCATGCCCAGTATGGAGCCCAATGCAGGGCTCGATCCCAAGACCCTGAGATCATGACCTGAGCCGAAATCAAGAGTTGCATGCATAGTAGATTAAGCCACCCGAGTACCCCATACTTTGAGTTAGAAACATTCTACCATCTAAAGTCCACGCATTATTATTCATGTAAACTTTTACAGAGATATAATTAAAGTATCTCAGTGACATGTTGTTATTATACACAAGATACCAGTGAGTGAATGAGATAATAACAGTTGTCACATATCAGTGCTTTATATACACTAATTTATTTGTGCCTGTCAACAAGTAAAACAAAGGCCATCAAAGGTAAGGGGCACCAGGCTGGCTCAGTGAGCATGTGACTCTTTTTTTTTTCTTAAGATTTGTTTATTATTTGAGAGAGAGAGCACGTGCATGTGCGTATACGTGCATGCACATGCCCGCACACACACACACGTGAGCAGGGATGTGCAGAGGGAGAGGGAGTGAGAGTCTCAAGTGGACTTGAGCATGGAACCTGATGCAGGGCTCAATCCCACGACCCTGAGATCATGACCTGAGCTGGAATCAAGGGTTGGACTCAACTGAGTGAGACCCCAGGTGTCCTGAGTGTGCAACTCTTGATATTGGGGTTGTAAATTAAAGCTCCACATTCAGTGTCGAGATTAGAAATTACTTAAAAATAAAATATTTTAAAAAAATTTAAAAAGAAGACCATTAGAGGTAACAAAGAAGTGGAGAAGAGACGGATAGATGGATGGATGAATAGATAAAAAATAAAAAGCTAAGTCTACTGATTTGCCAGACAAAGGAGCATAGGCTAGTGAAAAAAATTCACTGAGTAAGTCAGGGTTCACTGAGAGGGAAAAATCAGAGTTTTTAAAGTCCTGGGGGCAGGGAGGTGTTCATGTGGTTATTGCTGACTAAGGCATGAAAGCTAGTACTCTGGAGAGGATAGAAGGAATCCACGGAGTTTAAATACAGTTGGCTGAAACAAACCATACTCCAAGCTCATTCCTTAGTAAAGCCTTCAGTTAGGACCACTAAGAGTCTGGGGTCTCAAGGTCAATACAAGGTCATGGTCCTTTATCAACTCTAGCTGGTCAGAGCCAGCTGTGAGAAAGACACCAGGGGTTGGGATTTCTCCTTCGCCAGCACCACGGCGGGCAGAACATTTTCCTTCATGTTCTTCACCACAGCCTTTAAGACAGTGCAGGTTTTATTACTCCCCCATTTTACAGAGCAGTAGATGAAGGCACAGGAAATGTTAAGGAATTTGCCCCAGGTCAAGAGAGAATTTGAACCTGGGCAGGGGAGTTCAGAACCCACATGCTTAACCCCTCAACAGCTGAGCACAGATCTAAAATCAATATTGATATACGTTGCTTATGTAAAATAATTCAAATTATTTAAATTATATTTACCAAACTTATTTCCCCATCTCACCTAAACTAAACAAACAAATATCAGTTCAAAGAGTGCCATGAGAAAAAAACAAAAACAAAAACAAAGAGTGCCATGAGTAGTACTATGACCACATGCTAGATTTAACTTGGATCTGCCTTTAACCTTGACAAACTGCTTGGTACATGTTGAATATTTTATGAAGATAAGAAAAGGATATATTTGCCTTTTAATTTTTGCATCTTCTGTCTCCATAGGAAACAAGTCTGTCTCTCTACAGTCCTACACATTATACCAAAACCATCCTGAAGGAGCAGGGGTCCCCTTTTTAAAGACTTTCTCACAGACATCCCCTCTACCCATCCCAGACTTACCCACTCCACTAGTTTAAAACCTCACATGAGGAATATTACCTTTTTTTTTCTTTTAAAGATTTTATTTATTATTTTACAGAGAGATAGCACAAGTAGGCAGAGTAGTAGGCAGAGGGAGAGGGGGAAGCAGGGTCCCTGCTGAGTAAGGAGCCTGACACGGGGCTCCATCCCAGAACCCCGGATGTATGACCTGAGCCGAAGGCAGACACTTAACCCACTGAGCCACCCAGGCGCCCCGAGGAACATTTTTTAACTGAAAATTATTTGCAATTGTTTGCCCTTTTATCTTTTCCTTGCATCTTAAACTCCATCAAAAGTGAAGCATCTCTTGGATTTAGAGGAAACGTTAACATTGTCTTCTCATTTGGGGAGATTTAGTTTTTAGAAATAGACAATCTCTGATTAATCTGATGACTGAGAAAGCTGGCTAAGCTGCCTAATGGAGTTTTTAGCTCTAAAGGAGTGTCAGCCACAATAATGTAACGTGACTCTCACCTTACCAGTGAAAACTGTTAATAAGGCAATTCCAAAAGAGAAGCCCCCCAAATTTAAAGATCAGTGATATGCCATTGGAATAAAAGAACTGCCTCCCAAGATGATTTTAATGATAATATTTAGGTGTACACATGTCAGTATGTTTGTTAGAAAACTCCATGTGATGCAAAGTGAGTCATACCTCAGATGTACATTGAATTCAACTTATAGACAACCGCATGGCTTCCCTTCTTGCCAGGTCTATGGGTTATAAACTTAAATATAGATGGCAGAGTAAGATTTCACTAGGATAAAGAGTTCCATGACCAAGAAAACAGTAAGTAAAGGACTACAGTATCTTTAGGGCCCTTTACAACACAAAGATTCTAAGATTCAATATTTCAAAAGATCTTCTAGCAGCTTGAATTATTTTTCAGCAGTGAGTTCCCATTGAATCAGCTATATTCTTTCTCCAAATTTCTCTTATAAATGATGATGATCATTTATAGGCTGGTATTAAGAATCTTGTCACTGAGCTTCAACTCCCACTTCTCTGGGACCCAAATAACCAGAGAGCTCAGAGAACCAGATTTATTTTCTGCACACAGCTTTGCTAGAAGGAAGTGAAAAATGTCAATATTATGACTATTCCTAATACTGCTACTACCAATAATCATAATAATGGTTACTATTTATTAATAAGTACTATTAAAGACTTTATATTTAAATCTTTTCTTTATTTGGATATGTAACATATTACTTGCCTGAATGCAAAGGGTATAAAAGAAATGGCATCAACAAATTAAACATCTGTGTGTGTGTGTGTGTGTGTGTGTTTTCTTCCTTTCCCCAATCCCTTGGTTCCTCTCCAAAGAGACCACCACAATGATTAGTTTATTAGGTATTCTTCCAGGATAACAAAAGAGGTATGTATTGCTATATCGTAAATCATGTACATACACATAAAATATATATGTGTATACAGTATACATGTATGTACATACGTATTTCCATACATACATATTATTTTGTTTCCCATGTAAAATACAGCATTCCAGTGATACTGTTCTACATCTTCCTTCTTTTAATATTTCTTAGCCAGTTCTTTTTTTGTAAGATTTATTTATTTGAGAAAGAGAGAGAGCATGCATGAGTGAGCAAGACCACAAGTGGGGGAAGGGCAGAAGGAGAGAATATCCAAGCAGACTCCTTACTGAGCACAGAGCCCGACATGGGGGCTGTTGACCCCAGGACCCATGAGATCAGGACCTGAACTGAGACCAAGGGCTGTACACTTAACCAGCTCAGCCATCCCGGCACCCCTCTTTCTTTAATGGTTACAGAGTATATTATTTCTGGATGGACAGATTTTTAAAAATAGAAACTTAGATGAGATAAAAAGTGTTTTATATATTTTTACAATCTGTCACATTTATAGCACTCTATAACAATAACTAGCGTTCATTACGATAACACTCATCTGTTCTTGGAATCATTAAGATAAAACTAAAGTTATGTTTATAGTTAGTATAATTAGTGTATATATAATATATTAGCATATGTTACATATATAATCTAGTATGCTTATTATAATTTTGCTTAAAATCATATGCTCAGCAGAATTGTTTGTGGAGATCAAAGATCCCTGAATGCTGCTTATCTCGCTCTCCATCCATTGGAAAGATTTCTCAGTCATTCATCTCACGCACACTGTTCTTCACCACCACTAGATGGTGCTCACACATTAATGTCTCTACCTGAGCCTCAGGGACACTTTCACCCTACACATTGTCCTAGGTTAGGCCCCACACTGGACAAGGCCAGACCTGAATGAAATTGCACCATATGAAGTATATTTTTAAGCCCCATAAAATTTACCCAGATCCAGAGTGAGGACAAGAGTGGTAAGGCCCTCTAGTCAGAAAAGCAGAAGTCTCTTCACGGTGGTGAGGAAATGACTAAGGCGGGTGGGGTACAAGTGACCGGTCTAGTCTTTTTCCTCCTGGTGATGCTTCCAATAGTAACTTAATCTCCCACTCCAGGAACTGGCCCAGTGAGGCTGAAATGTGAGGCCAGCACCCAGCTCACAAAGACCTCTTCCATGACCTTCCATCTACCACAGCCGAGCCAGCCTGTGCACAGGGGGAAAAAAAGCTCTAGACAGAGCACCAAGGTGGGGCCCTCCAGCATGCTGGTCCTGCTCTGCCCTGGGAGGTGCTCTGGAACAGTCAGCACAGGAGACTTGCCACAGAGGGCAAAAATCCAGATTTCCCCAGTCTATGAACAAAAACTTCTCTCCACAGTTCCTGCAGTTCTTTCCATTACATTCAGTTTCTCAAGCAACTCTTGAGCCACTTCCCAAAAGAAACACAAGGATACACCAACTTCACTGGAAGACAAATCCTCATATCCAGGTCAGTTTGCAAACACGGGGCAGGGTGTGTGTGGTGTGTTCCCAAACGCTAGTGGAGCACAGAGAAAGATGGGATCTGCACAGGCTGGGGTACTGCCAGAGTTTCATGAGAGGTGGCACTTAGAATAAGAGAAGTGTCATGTTTGGAGCTGGAAAGGCCTTAGCAAACATCTACAGGAAAGGGCAGCAGGTGGGGCGGGGGGCATTCAAAACAGTCCCTCAGAGTCCCAGAACTTCAGGGACTTATCTCAGGCGCCCTGTGAGGCCGAGTTGTGTGCAAGCTATGTCGGAACCAAGAACCCCGTCACTCGTATCTGTTTTTGTTTTTTTGTTTGTTTGTTTGTTTGTTTGTTTAAGCTGGAACCACTGCTCTCATCCAAATTGCTCATTTTACAAATGAGAACACTGAAGCAAGCTGGGGACTTGGCCTAAGTCACACACGGTGGAGACCATTTTGGATATGGTACAGAAGGGAGAATGAGGAACAAGAAATCAAATTTCGTCTGCCGCATGGGTTCAAAGGGAATATGTGTCAAGCCATATGAAACTAAAGGCAGTTTATACTTACTTGACTCTCAGGTTCAATTAAGAGATACATTTCCTCTTACCAGAGACAAAGACGTGGAGCAAGACATGTTTCATAGTTACTAAACCCCAAGCCCACACCCACAGAACTTGAAAAGTAACAGAATACTCAGACCCATTGTCCAGACGCATTTTTTCCCCCATCTTTTCACTTGCTCTCTTAAAGCCATTTCCTACTCTTTGTCAAAATACAGTTAAGAAAAAAGCAACCCTCCCTCCTGGGAGCCTGATCCAAGCCCGCTCAAGCCCCGGATCCAGACTTGGCAGTGGCTCTACACTAGTGGATGTTGGCAACAAATCCCGTCTCATTGTAAAATGTTTTCTCTTTCTCACCAACTTCTGTTTCCCCTTATTTCACAAATGTGAAATTCATTTCAGACTAGCTTCAATAACTTAAGTCAAGAGGTGGGTTGGGAAAACCAAAAGTGAGCATGGAAAGATCAGCTCTTAAAAACTGGTGGGAAATCTATGATCCATGTCATGAGGAAAAGGACCCTTTTGCTCTTCTACTCCCCCGATGAAGAGAAAACAGAAGGTAGCCCCTCAGTTTCCTGCTGTATTTAGGTGAAGAAAGCCCACCTCAAACCAACTTAAGCAAAAAAGGGAATCGGTTAGCCTAAGCGATGGAAAAGTCCAGGGGTGGGTTTTGCTTACCCAGAGGCAGGTGTACAAATAATGTCTTCAGGCATCTCTTTTTCTCTCCCTTGTCTCCACTTTGTTTTTGTCTCCACCTCATCCTCACTCAGACTTTCCTAAAGGGAAGGCAAAGTTTCAGCAGTTGCAGGCATAAACTCTCCCAAGGAGAGAACACCCATGTACCAATGGCTCTAGGTGTTGGGAACTGCATCTCATTGACTTGGATGGTACCACATGCCTCTCTTTGAACCATACTAGTTTGGTTCTGATGGGCCAGCCTGTCTCACATGCCCACTCCTGGCACTGGAATTTGAGAACTAACCAGAGGTCATGTCCCATGAGAACGGAGTCCTAAAAGATAGAACCCACACCAAGGGCCAAGCATAGGAGTGGGGTAGTTCTCCAAAGGGGAAAGAAAGGTTCTGGCACTGGAAGACGGGATGTGGAGCAGGCAGAAACCCTTCATCTGCCCAGCTCCGCTGCTCTCTCCGTGCAGATGGGAGAAGGCACATCTGGTACCCGTGGCCTTCTACAGGTCAGTTCACTAACAGCAACGGTTAGCTAAGCTACCCCGCCCGTTCAAGGATGTGCTCGCTTCAACAAATGTTTATTTGTAGTAGGTTCTGATCTTGGACGGGCTACATTTGGGGCCTCAGCTGACGTAGGCTACCTTTTCTTCCTTTCTGCAGACCCCAGGTTACCAGCCGTTTTGTTTTTCTGTCTACTCTGTTTCCTGGGAGTTTTTTCTTCTCCTAAGTTTGAAGAGGCCTAGGAAACATCCTTCCAGCTACCTCTGATACTCCTGAAAATGAGGAGCGAGATTTTCTTCTTCATTAGACCTAGAGGCGCACAGGAGACTGGGGGCAGTTCAAAGATTCAGAAGCCTTTCAGTTTCCTCACGCTTATTCCTGATCATCACCCTTTTCAGGTTCCGAACCTTAAGGAGTTCCTGAACCTTCATGACATCTCTGTCTCCTCTTACACTCATGAAGTGGAACCCACCCCCAGAATCTCTCTCCCGCCCCCATGGATGACCAGTCCCGGCTACCACTTCCTGTCATGTAATTCTCACCCCTCCTCTGAGGGAGGTGGCCATCTTGCTCAATCTAATATTGCCCATCAAAGAGGACACTGGGGGCTGGAGAGATGAAGTCATTTGCCTGAATTCACATGACGGGTCAGTGACCGCATGGGACCGAACCTAGCTAGGTCTGCCTGACACTGAAACCCTGCCCTTGACCATGACACACTGTCCTCCATGGCCTTCTGCTTCAGAAAGCCCTCTCACAGCCTGGAAGCCTGAAGGCACAGAACAAGACTGAACAAGGGTGTCCTGGAAGACCACTCAGGAGCCCCCAGACTCAAGAGCGCCATTTGCATCTCCAGGGGTCTCAGGGATTTCAGTCTCCATGTCTGACAAAGCACCCTTTCCCCCACAGCCAACATACACAGAAGACGTTATCCTACCAGGGGTTTTCTCCATGCATTACCCCAGCTGGTGCCTAACCAGAATCACCTCTGTCTTATGTAGCTGAGCGTTCCTCGACCTTATGTCATTCATGTGCCCTTCTGATAAATGCAAACTTCTTACTACCACTGTCCCAACATGTGGAATGGTCCACAGTGGTTTCTTCCCTTCCATTCTGTCCTTTGTGTTACCCCATCTCACCGGCCAAACCATTTCCCTGAACTTCACTCCCTGTAGTTGGAATTACAAGATGAATCGCCTTTTATAGTCTCCACGTATAAAGCTATTTTGTGATAGTGAATATGATTTTCAGAATATGCCCAGCCATACCTAAAATAGTTAACAACCCAGATGGCATAAGCCCCAGCCTATCAGAGCTGCTGCTGGCCCTTCCAGCCCCCCGGGGACCACCACCAGAACATCAGCCCACCTAGCCAGGAGTCCCTGACACACTTCCCAAGGGCACGTCTCCTACCATCACAAATGAGAAAAACTGAAGTAGGTCCCAGTGTTTCTGCTAATGTTGCCACAAAACTCCACCAGGTGAGGAAGAAACAAAAATGGAGATTGTGTAATTCTCTTTCTCCTTTCTTTTACACACAACTTCCTTCCTAACCAATTTCTTCTTGTACAAGAGAAGAGAATTTTCAACCATGAGTAAAAACAGCCCAGTGGGCTACTGAGTGTCTGAATGAGACCTAGAGTCCATCAGGTGGCATCACCCCACTACTATTCTCAAAATGCAACTCTTAGGAAACACCAGGCTCCTGTCCAGCAGCCACCCACTTACTCCTCCCAAAGGAAGCTTGTGAAGTCATGAGGGCGTGAGGTACATGGTTTTGTAATCCATGAACATTGCCCCAGTCCTGGAAGAACAAGCCAACACCCAAGCCTGAATACTTCTGCTCTTTCTTTTAGTAGGGAGGGATTGTGGTGACACAGCAGGGAACTCGGAGGACCCGTGCTTGTCCTGTGAACACACTCCCAGCACAGAGCCTCTGGGTCACATCAGAAATGTAGAGTGCTGCTTGGCCCAGCAACACAGCAGGAGGGGCCCAAAGAGATAAGGCCAGAGTCAGAAGGAAGGTAAAAAGTTTCCCAGATATACTGCAGTCACTGAAGGGATTTATTATTAAGTGCATGTGAAACCCTCTGTTGATTCCCAGAAATAACTGGAAGGTCTTAGAAAGGACCATTTCTCCACTGAAAGATTCAGAAAGGAAAACACACACACACACACACACACACACACACACACACACACACACACACAAATAAAAACAGTGAAACAGTGCGGCCCCTGGGTGGCTCAGTGGGTTAAGCCTCTGCCTTAGGCTCAGGTCATGATCCCGGGATCCTGGGATTGAGCCCCACATCGGGCTCTCTGCTCAGCAGGGAGCCTGCTTCCCCCCTTCTCTCTGCCTGCCTCTCTGCCTACTTGTGATCTCTCTCTGTCAAATACATAAATAAAATCTTTAAAAAAATAAAAAAAGTGAAACAGGTGCTATATTTTTGTTCACAAAAAATATGGCATATTTAATTTGATATTAAATTCAATCAAATCATATGGAGAGCCTGTGAGTAAGTGAGTAAGTACTGCCAGGAATGTAAAGGCAGACTTCCATCCTCAAGGTTCTACTTAAAGCCCATCAGAAGTAAGATATTTCTGGATTCTGGGGAAGCAGAAACCTGAATGAGCAGCTCTTGAGATCTCTTGAGGATCACCTCAAATCTCAATACCTGAGCTGAAAAAGCCCCCAGATTCCCCAGTATTAACAATTTCTGGAATTAACCTCTCTTGGTCCTCTGACTACAGAGTGCCCCCTAGCCACGCGTGCAACACACAGCCTCCCTCTCAGTTCCGGGAGAGAACACACTCACAACACAAAGAAATACACTGTAACAGTATGTGTGGACTGAAACAACCCAAAATTCCAGCTGTAGGATGTTGATTATGTGTGTGGTGGCACATTCATGAAATGGAATACTAAGTAGCGTTTACAAAGATGAGTGGGAGGGGCAGAGGTAAATTTGCCTGACCGTTTAAGAAAAAATACATAAATGACTATCTCCAGAAACGTGGTTGCATTTGAGAGAGGAACATGAGGCTAGGGATCAAGAGGAGGAGGCAATATGTCTTCCAAGGTGGTTTTGGGTAGCAATGACCCAGAGTTACTTTGAAACATTTTCTATGAGGAAGAAGGGAGAAGAGAAGCTGCCCACAGGACAGCATTAGGGAACAAGGTTCAACTTCACTGAAGATGTCCTGGAGAAGGCAGAGGGGGGTTTTCTATCCACACCCCACAGAAAACTGCAGAGATTTTGGTCCCAAAGTCCCTCTTGGAACACGTGCTCCCAGGAGCTCTGCTGCTGGTTTCTCCCAATCACACAGTCAGCTCTGCAGGCCCTATTCATGCGTGCTCCTTTCTCCACACACCAAACTTCAATTCTTTCCCCTCCTTTAAAGCCACTAGATGGAAACTTTCTTCTTCAATGACCTACCGGTAAACCAGTAAATCTCTGTGTGTGGTAAGAATCATTCCACTACCCTAAAGCCTAAGAATTCCCACCATTGCTTAGTTTCTCCAAAGAAAATGAAATCTGGCTGTCCCCAGCCACCCTGCTCCCTTCCCTCCTTTGGGATCATCAAAGAACTCTAGAGTTCTAAAGTTTCTAGGATCCAGGAATATGATGCAGGGGCCCTGGATGCGTCGTGGTCGCCATCCCCATCTCCTGGCCCATGGTCCAGCTCCCCAGCTCCTCTGTAGGCCCCTCCTCCTCCCGGCCACGTGAGACCCATTGCTCACCCCCAGGTCTCCATCAATCCCTGTGCTTGATTCCCACTGGGTGTATGGCAGCTCAGGATGCTGGACTGGCTACCCTCTCTCTGTTCTCAACGCCAGGCCACTCCCTTCCCTTTAAAGCCCAACCCCCATCCCCTCCTTTCCAGCTCTTCCTTACACTGCAAAACCAACACTTCCATCAAAAACATGGTAGAGCTTAACACTGACGCCTTCCCTACCCAGAACAAGACAACGCAGAGCTCAGAACACCAATGCCTGTTTGTCCCATCTGCAAGGGGGAAAGAGGATTTACCCACACCACAAAATCCTCCCCAGGATAATTATCAACCCACTATTCTCTCATACCTTCTGCTCAATAAATCTTTGTGCTTTGTAAAGGGGAAATACTTTCTATAAATAAATAAGGATACTTTCAAAGGGAGGTAGGGGCACTTCTTAGCCAGGGTAGCTGAAACACTTTTTCTTACACTTAATTTACTATTGATTTAGGGAGAGTAGTTTTCATAGGAAAACAGCACCTCACAATGTAAACAAGCTTCCCAAGCCTTGGCAGATGAACCTGGACACAAAGAGGACTTTCCCACCTCCTGGCCAGGACATATGTGTGAGTGGGTCTTCCTCTGTGGAAGGAAGGTCTTTGGTGGAAGCATAACCCCAAGGGGTTCTGACTCAATTAACCCAGAGTGGGACCCAGGCAGGTATTTTTTAAAGCTCCCAGGTGCATCTCACATGCAGACAGGACTGAAAGCTGATCACACACGGGCCTATGGGCTGTAAATTTCCTCCAAGCTATGAAATTGGTTCCCTAATCCCAATCTCTGTATCACTGTGGTGGGTCCTCAAATAATCATTCTCTGTGTGTTCTCCAAGTATTCAAGCTCCGCACAGTCCCCAGACCAACACATGTAGATGTCAATGTCCCTTTTTAGGGTTGGGGCCCTTCCTCCTCCTGGGTCTCCCTTGCAGTAGCAGGTGCCAGAAGTGGAGCCCCCAGGCACCCTCATTAGGGTTGGAGAGAGAGGAAAGTGGAGACCCTTTGGCTTCGGAAGCCAGATAGAGTGTGGCAGGGCAGAGAGACATGCCACAGCAGGCTTTGGGAACGCTGCACTTGAGCGATCCCAAGTTTGGAGAGCTGAGTGACACAGTCTTGGCTCTGTCTAGAGGGCAAGGCCTGGACGCCCACTTCTGTGCTGCACTGCCCATGACTGTGGAGACAGACCAGAACTCCATCTCCCTCCCCTTCTTTTACCCGTTTCTGATAGCTGTGAGCTCCACCACCTCTTTCCTGCTGTTGACACAAGGCAACCTCTTACTCTTGAAGAAGACCTAAGAAGGGCCTGAAGCCCATCAGGCTGGCGGAGAATGGCGCCGTCCCTCAAGGTGTCCCTCTGGGTCCTCCTGCAACTGGATGGGCCTGGTCCCACAGCTGGCCCTTCACCTCCCCTAATGACGATGCTCTGCACCAGTATTTCTAACCCACGGGCCGTAAAAAGCACATCTGCCCAGGTTTGCGGAGGGGATTCAGAAGACTAACATGCAGCATCCCCGGACCCCTATTCTCAGCTTGCCGTGGGTCTGAGGGGCCTCAGGACGCAGTCGGAGTCAGGTGATGTTCACTCGGGACGCAAGAAAGGCTTCGAAGGTTGGGTCTATAAGACATTTCAGCATCCCGGACCCCGGCCACCAGCCGCTCACACAGCATCTCAGTTTGAGCCAAGGTTCAGACGGTCCCTCCTCCAGGATGAGGTATTCATGCTCAGAGAACACCCTGCATTTCTGAGCATTTCTGAGCACCCTCCGTTGCTCTCACATGCAGACTGGCCTTTGCCGCCACACATGCCGACACACTGGCCCACCTCGCTGGGCTATAGGGCAGGCTCACGGGCCAGCTCAGGCATCACCAGCCATGGGGTGACCATCTGCCAGCTCCAGAAATAGTTCGAGTTTTTAGTAATTCAGAATTCAAAAGCAAATCCTTAAAATTCCGCATCCTGAAAATTGTAGAGAAATGACTCTTCCACGGCCCCAAGAAGGCTGCGGTTGGTTTCTCCCCATTCCCCATTGCCTGCCAGCTGCCCAGGGGTTCCTGCTATTTGACAAGGACTTTGTTCCCCGGCCTCCTTACAGCTCCCTGGTAGCCCCATGGCTGTGGAAGTGAGGGACTTGGGCCGGGGGCGTTCCCTCTCTCTTTTAGGACCCCTCTGTTGGTCCCTCCCAGCATACGTGTGTGATTTACTAAATGGGGGATGTGTCCCCTCTTGTCTGTAC
This sequence comes from Mellivora capensis, assembly GCA_004024625.1. NCBI lineage: Eukaryota > Metazoa > Chordata > Mammalia > Carnivora > Mustelidae > Mellivora > Mellivora capensis. The sequence goes on along the minus strand of PISX010000227.1, from coordinate 189,994 downwards.
CTTCTGGTCCTCTACATTCCCAGGAGGGTACCAAGAGTGATCACGCCGCTTTCATTTTTGGCCCTTATTGTTTCTTTTTTTTTTTTCCTTACATAAGTAAGATATGAAGACATCCTTACTGTTTCAAATAATATAGAAGTCTATGGAACGATGTGGAAAACCTGCACCATCCCTCTCATGGCCACTTTCCCCCTTAGAGACCCCACTGCCCACCATTTGCAATGCACGCTTCTAGTCCCCTTTCTAGGCATTGACATCATACGTAGTACATGGATCTACGCATCTGTATCCTGTTTTATTTCTCATTTAATATGCAGATATTATTTTACAACTTTTAAAACTGGATAAGTTTTTCCCTAGGAAATCTTTCATGTTAGGATACATAGATACAGCTCATTCACATGTACGTATATATATCACACGCACACACAGAATTCTCTCGTAGCCCACATTTTTATCTTCGTACAGAAGACACTGTCTGTATACACGATTCTGCAGTTGGATTTTCAGACCCTAGAGAACTCAGGTCATGTGCCCGAGGGGTCTCAGGCACTCTTCGTATTAACAGCGGCATCCTGTTCCATCATCTGGATGTGCCAAAGTGTACTAACTGGAAGCCCACTGAAGAACACTCTTACTGCAAATATACTTGTCCCCGGTCTTCAGCCAAGCCTCATGGTCTGTGGAGGAATCACAGAACCAGCGGGTTGCTCTGTGGGGACAGAAGCAGGGCTAAAGGGGTGGGTGGGGGGAGGGCCCCTGGGGCAGCTGTTTCTTCTTGGTTCACCTCCTAATGCTCCTGGAGATTTTGTTCTATAGTTACCATCTGCTTAGATTTTTTTTTTTTTTTTTCCAGTTTCAGCTTCTTTCCACTTTACCTCAGGCACTCGGGACCGGTCACTCCCAATGGCAGCTCCACACACTCGTGCCCAGCGACCGTCTCTAGCTGAGACCAGCTGTCCTTTCCATCACAGACACTCTGTCCCTGTGATTCATGGCTTTTGAGCATCTCCACTCAGGACTAAGGACTGTTTTTCACAAGCAGCGGCACCTGGAGGTAGCTGGTACTTCTGCAGAAGGCAGTTGCTGTGCAACAGGTAATCTGAAAACACGAATTTGAGATTTGGATGTGTTGGAAGGACTTGACCTTGGTGGTTAGTTTTCCTAGAGTGCTGCCTGCCTGGAGAAGCAGACTTCGGTTATAGGGTCACTGTGGCCAAAGTACAGTTGTGTTTCCCAAGAAAGATCTGAAACTTTTTTTTTTTTTACTTTATTTTGTTTCCATGTCCTTATTTGGTCACACAGCCAATCATTCACCAAGTGCTTGCCTAGGAGCCTGAATTTCTTGTCATGGAGCATAACTTCTTTGTTTTTTAAAAGATTTTATTTATTTATTTGAAAGACAGAGATCACAAGTAGGCAGAGAGAGAGAGTGAGGAAGCAGGCTCCCCTCTGAGTAGAGAGCCTGATTCGGGGCTCAATCCCAGGACCCTGAGATCATGACCTGAGCTGAAGGCAGAGGCTTTAACTTACTGAACCACCCAGGTGCCCCTGTTTTTGTTTTTTTTAATGTGATTTTTTTAGTCCCTGCTGCTGAACCAATTTTTCATCTTCATTTGGCCATCAATTCCTCCCATTCTGCTCTTTCGTGATCTTCTCCTGGAGCCCAGGCCTGGCCGTTTCAGCCATGCGTACATATGGAAGAGAGGAGATTGGCTTCAGTTTTGGTCACACTGAGGCTAACACTTCTTAGGAACCCCCCGGGGGATCTTCTCAGTAGGGAAAAGCTGTCCACTCACGAGGCTTAGGAGAAAAGTCTAGACAACAAAAATAAATGTGATACTCCTTGGCAAACAGGTGCTAACTGGAACTACGTGGGCAGATGGACTCTTTCAAGGAGGGTGTGTGCACAATGACAAAAAGATCAAGCTGCAGGATATACCACATGTGTGGGCAAAATTCTTGAGAGAGAAATCTGAGACAGACTATCCAGAGATACAGGAAGAATTAAAAAAAAAAAAAAGGCAAGCTGCAAATAACCTTTTGAAGAAGAAAGCTTCACGAGGGGACGGTGACCTATGTGGTCAAGTCCTACAAAAGGGGGAGTCAGGAAAAAGCCTGGAACACGTTCACGTGTGGCCAAATTTCCCCAGCCCTCATCGGCCTGTGGGTCCACTCGGGGTCACACGAATAGTACCAGCCACCATTTCACACACATCACTGGCTCGGTGCCAATGCCAACCGTCTGCAGAGCAGGACCTCCACTCCCTGAAGAGAAGTCCTTGCTTCCCAGTATTTCTCTGAGTGCCTGGAAGAGCAGTGTCTGGGCCCAAGAAGAGGGCCCGTGTGCTTGTCCACACACACCAGCATCTGATGTCCGCCACACTTTGGGACCGGGCCTCCCCACAGCCCCCCTGGGATGCCCCTGAGATTAACGAGTTCCATCTCTTGAACTGCCAAAGTAACGCACCTTCATGATTCTGAGGCAGCAGAGTATCCTAAGCTCTGACCTCTTCCCTGAGCTGAAGCCACAGCATTTTCTGAGAAATGAAAAGGATACCCCCCTATTTGTCATCTGTTTGTGCTCCATACCTCACAGAGTCCCTCAGGAAAATGCCTTCTCCAGGTGTGTGCCCATCCATCCTAAGGCCTCAGACACCAGTCCGTGGGGCTGAGCTGTGGAGCAGACCACAGAGTCTCCCCCCATCCCAGGCTCTGCCCTAGGTACCCAGACTCCCAGGGGACCCTGTGTGCCGAGATCTCTTGGGAAGTTCACTCCACCAGTTGACCAAAAACTCCACACCCACACTTGTGCATTAGTCTCTCAGGACACCTGGCCACACAATGACTTAGCAAAAGAGTTTGGGCAGAAGAGCTGGTAAGGAGGTCAGATTGCAGTGCGGTGAGGAAAGAGTGGAAAGTGGAGAAACTACAGACAGCAACCCGGAACAGCTTGACATTTGACAGACACTTGGTTGTGGGGAAAGGGCGTGGGCAGGAGAGCAGGGTCGAAGGGGATGAAAGGTGGTGGTGGTTTTCAACCACGAGGGACTTGAACAGAGTTGCAACTGGCAAGAAAGAGCCCCAGAGAGGGGCAGGCAAACCCCAGACAGTAGGAAGACAAAGGCTCTGAGGAAATAGCCAAGTACAAGGTCTGCCAATGAACCTCAGGCCCAGGGAACAGAAGGCGGCCCCTGAAGAGACTCGGGGGTCCCCCGGAGGAGCTTGGCCACAGGAGCAGCAGCTAAAGAAAGGAAGTGGGCGGAAATGGTGAGAGAATCTGCTCTGTACTTAGGCAGGAGGGACATAACGCCATGGGCTGGGCAGTCCCCAGCCCTGAGCGGGACAAGCTGCCTCAGGCCCTGGCCCCTAAGCACATTCTTTTTGCTGACAGCGATCTCAGTAGCTCCCTCTCTGTGACTCGAAATCTGGGTTTCTCATTTTGCCATTTAATTTTAGGAACAGTTAGAGCTGCTTCTGGGAGTCCATCTTCTTCCCTCTGTGGATCATACCATGCTGGGGATTCCGCTGACATGACAATCCAAGGAAGGGTCCCTCCCTGGCCCTAGCCCTACCCCTCCTGAAAGAGTTTCAGTGTAAAACTTCTTGCAGAAAAGGACTCACTTTTAAAGGTGGTGGTTCCTGGATTGATTGATTTAACGGACTGCACACAGGGGGGTCAGAACTGAACCTAGAACAGAAGACTGCTCCCCCCACCAGAGACTGTGGGCCATGCAGGGGAGAACGACACAGTTTCCGGTGCCACAGCCCCTGCTTGAGGTGAATGCAGTAGCTGAGACACCAGACACCAAAAACAAAGGGGCACAAACGGAGGCTTACACAGAGAAAAAGACCCTCCTTGAACCTGCAGTTTGAAATCGGGGCGTGTGTTGGAATCTGCTTTCATGGTAAACTGATGTTCAGAGGTCCCAAATTCAAATGCTTATGGCCCTAAAGCAGCAGGTGTCGGGAAGACAGGAGCTAGCTGGTGGCCTGTAGCAAATGGGAGCCACTCCCGTCCGCCCCTAGGAGAGGACACTGCCACAAGTCAGCGTGACCCGGCTTTTCCGAGAGAGGTTGCAAGACCAGATCCTTCTGTGAAATCTCTGGATTTTTAATTGTTGGGAACTAATTCCATTAAAGCAATCACAACCACAAACACCCATCCACCGGGCCAAGCCAAATGCCCCGGGAGCCACGTCAAGATGGAGACAAAGTCCCAATTTCAGTTTCACTTCCTCTAAGGGGATTTCCATGTTTCATGGGTGATTCTGTTTCCACGTGAGCGTCGGTGGGTCTGAGAGAGAAACCAAAGACTGGACTCCTAAGAAGTCAATGCTGGCTCAGCCCTCTCCTCGGGGCTGGTCTGCACACTGGATGCTTCCCGGAAGGGTACTTTGACTAAGGCCCTCTCTGCCAAAGGGCGGGCGCTCCTGGAAAAGCTGAGGACAATGCCGACACCCTGGACGTAGCTATTGATGAACAATCAGTATGCCGTCCTCGGCATCTCCAGCTGATGAATCATACTAGGCTGAAATGAGATTGGAGCTGTCTCTTTAAAACCCCAGCACGAGCCGGGGCAAACTCCTCCTCCGGGGAGGTTCCTTTAAATGCGAGCCAGCTGGCCGGCCGCCGCTTTTACACCCGAGCGGTACCGGCAATTGAGGATTCCTCCCCAGGAGGCAGCCGCCTGCCAGCATGGCTCAAGAGTTCGTGAACAGCAAAATCCAGCCTGGGAAGGTGGTCGTGTTCATCAAGCCCACCTGCTCTTACTGCAGAAGGACCCAGGAGCTCCTCAGCGAGCTGCCCTTCAAACAAGGGCTTTTGGAATTTGTCGATATCACGGCCACCAGTGACACAAGCAAGATTCAAGACTATTTGGAAACGCTCACAGGAGCCAGAACAGTGAGTTCTCATAGGCTGGGCAAAGGGTTCTCAGATTCCCTTTTCTTGTGGGGGCTGTGCAGGGGATCAGCCTGTGCCTTTCTCTAGGACACCGCTAGGGCTCCCTCACTCAAGGCACCGCCGGAGGGCTCTGCAGGGTGGGGGAGGGTGACAAAGAGAAGACACTGCCGCTCAGGGGACCCGGCAGCTGGGCTGCATGTAGCCAGAGGTCCTCGAAGACCCTGTGCCGTGCGTCGGGCCAGCGGGCCCAGCAGCTGTCCCGGAGTGGGTGAGCTATCTGGAGTCTTTGTTTCAAGCACTACTGGGAAATGACAGTTTGCAGCTTGCAGGGCTGGGGTTGGAAGGTGGGCTACAGGGGCCTGGGTGACCTGTGCGTTTCTGTTACTGAATGCAAGGAATCCTATGCACTCTTTTTTCTGAGTTCACCTGGCCAAGCGGGATTTGCTGTCCTTCAATCTTTTCTCTAAGCTTGCTTTACCATATAACCCAATTAGCTCATTCTTCCCTATCTTATCTAAACTCCACCCACTGGAAGAATCTAAAGGCTCCTGATTTGCCCCTTTTTCTCTGAGATGCTTCCAGGCCTGTGCTAGTAGGGAGTCCAGGGGCCAGAGTTCCAGCCTGGCTCTCACAAGGGCTTGCAGTGTGATCCTGTAAGACACCACCTGGGTGATCCTCAAGGACCTCCCCCTATGCAAGACCAGACCAGAGCAAGGGACCACCAAGTCCCCTTAACTCTCAATAGACCGTGAGCCCCTCTAAGAACTGCTTTTCTCTACCTAAAAAGGGTTCCTCTACCTCGGCACCCCTGGCTTCTGGAGCGATGGCCAGCCAGCTTGCCTGAGTCCTCTGGAGCTGGGTGGGCTAGGGGCCGGCCCCCTAGCTCACCCCAGCCCACCTCAGGATGCACGTTCTTGGACACAGAGTTCACAGAAGCGCATATCCTGCTTTGGTCTGAGTTGGACTGAAGGCTTCTGTCTGGGTTCTGAGCATAAAGCACTGGAGGCTGTTTCTCCTTGCCTCTCCAGTCATAGACCAGTATGTTGGCACAGATGGAGGCTAAACCTGTTACCCTATTGCTTCCAGGGCCCCTGGCTGTAAGCTGAGGACTCCAGTGTCTGAGGGGTCCTGCAGCAGAGAACACAGTGGTCAGAGACTCCTGCTGTTCACGTCCTGAGAGCCAAAGGGCAGGGCAGACGCTGCCAAGGACCCTGCTGGGATGTGTGGGCGCCTCTCAGCCAGTGGCTCCCAAAGCTTGCTGCACATTGGCACCATGGGGAGCTTTTTAAGAAGTCTGGATGCTCAAGTCATTCTCCATATCAGTTAAATCGGTGGTAGGAGCCAGCATCAATAGTTTTAAAGATCCCCCGATCAAAGGGTACAATTTCTAAGTCATGAGATGGGGAAATTCTAAGGATCTAGTGGACAGCAAGGTGACTGTAGTTAATAATACTGCATTGTGTGCTTGAAGTTGGCTCCTGAGGAGATCTTAAGTGTCCTTGCCACACAGAGACAAAAGTTAACTATGTAAGGTGATGGACCTGTTCATTAACTTGATTGTGGTGATCATTTCAAAATGTGTACGTATATCAAATCATAGTATTGTAGATCTTACATATATACAAATTTATTTGTCAATTATACCCTAACGAGGCTGGAAAAAAAGAGTTCCTTTACTACCAAAAGAAAAAAAAAAAAGATCCCTAAGTAATTCCAACACGGAATAAATTTTGAGAATTCCTTGTCAGCCTGGTAATATCTCTTCTTTAGAGGGGGAAACCTCTTCATGCATTCATTCGGCACATTTTTTTCCCTATCTCTCCACAAAGCAAAAAATTTGTCTTCTAGTCTTTTAAGTTTGTTTCTGAATTCTTAAAAAGACCTTTCACAGTTTCTTGAGCCTGAATGCATTCCTTCAAGGGGAAGAACAGATCCTTTTATGGGGTCGGCTTCAGGTTCCCTCCCAAGGAATGGTTTACATCTGAAGAAACAAGACACTTGGAAGTCATTGCTCTTACTTCCCTATAATGACCTATGGTGATGGGCACATAGTAGGAGCCCAGCGGGACCTGACTGATTCCAGAAACTTGTGTCTTCAGTCAGGCCGTGTACTTGAAGAAATCGTTTGGGTTTTGCCATGGCCAAATCTCCTAGATCAGTACCTTCATTTATTCTCTCTCTCCTGCTCTTCCTTCATGTAGTTCCAAGTTTCTGACCCATATCATATTCCTTCTCTCTAAAGAACTTCTTTGAACATTTCCTGCAAGGCAGCTCAAAACTCTTGCTTTTGAGGAATTTACATTCTAGTAAACACAGTAAGTAAAACAGTTTGTTGGAAGGTGGTCAGTGATAAGTGCTAAAGAGAAAAAACTAGGTAGGAAAGGGAGGTGGACAGTTGGCAGCAAGGGCCAGTTTCAAATGAAGCCATCGGAGCCTCACTGATTTTAGATCTCTAAAGATGGTGAGAGAGCAATGCAGGCAGAAATTTAGCGGTAGTGTTCCAGGGAGTGGAAAGAGCTAGTGCAGAGGTCCTGTGGTAGAAATGTGCCTGGTGGGGAGGCCTGCGCAGCTGGAGCATCATGAATCAGTAGGAAAGTAGGAGATGAGGTTGAAGAGGTAATGGTGAGGGCTGGGAAGGCTTCTCAAGCTGTTACAAGGACCTGTGAAGTGGCTTGTGAAGTGTAGTGTGATTCTACTGAAGAGTCTGGAGCAGAGGCGTAACCCAAACTGACTTTGAAAAGGGCCGTGCTTGTGGGGAAAAGTGAGTGCCGGAAGGCCAGCCTGAGGGCCAGCCTGAGGGCTTAAGCTGGGAGACACCTAGAGGCTACAGCAGTGACTCAGGTGAAAATTGATGGTGGCCTGTACCAGGGACATAGCCAGGGATGGGGGGAAGAATTTGGGAAGTAGCTGAGTCCTTGGCTGAGTCCAGGCCCCAGGATCAGAAAGCTTGTTTTTATGATGGCAACTCTCTTCCTGCTCCACCGTAAGAGACTCTCAGGTTCCTGGAAGGGGTGCTGGGGCCAGGCGGGGAGGACACAGGGCACGTGCTCCTTCATCCTTCCTCAGCCAGGATCAAAAGATAGACGCTGGGTCCCCACAGCTCCCCACACGGCCCTGTGCAGCCTGTGGTCCACCTCCTTTCGGAGGTTCCAGGAACTGCCCTGCTGGAAGCGATTTTGCCGTTTGTTGCCTAGCCTAGAGCGTGGGCAGAGGGCCTTTCAGCTCTCAGGCAAACCAGCCTCTTTGCCAGGTGGGGTCTAAGAAGAGGACCCCTTGCTCTTCAGGGCACCCTCTCCAACTAATTCAAACCCTCTCAGCCCACACCCCGGCGAAGGTGGCCATGTGGCAGGCAGTGGGAGTCGTGACCATCGCTCAGTTCTTTTAGAAAATACACATGTTCAAGAGTGAATACCTCTCCTCCTTGTTAAAAGCTCAGAAGGTCTTGGGGCACCTGGGCTCTTGCTTTCAGCTCAGGTCAAGATCTCAGGGTCATGGGATCCAGCACTGCTCGGGCTCCGTGCTCGGCAAGGAGCCTGCTCTAGATTCTTTCCCCCTTTCTGTTCCTCCCCCTCAGCCCCTCCCCCGACACATGTGTTCGCTCACTGTCAAATAAATACACAAATAAAGCTCAGATGATTTCTACTTCACTAGGCAATGCCTTTAACAGAAGGAGCTTTGCAGCATAATTATATTGAAATTATACTGGGATTCTGTTCTGGTTACAGCTACCCTGACCATAGCCGGGTGTTCCTGGGGTGATAAAAGCCAAAAGACCCCCAATAATTTGGAGGAGGGGGAGCTTTGTTTCCAAAATAATGGAAGGGCCTAAGGGAAAACTTAGATGTCTGACCTCCTCTGTCCACAGCTATCCCACCAGCTGATACAAATGAATTGCCTTGATGGCAATCCCCATTTACGAGGTCCCCACGCAGCCATGGGGCAAGTAGGGCAGGCAGCACTGTCTGTGACTGAAGAGGACACGTGTGCCCATTCTCAGTGACGTGCAGTTTTCCATGCTTTTTCCCAGTCTCCAGACACAGGAGATAGCCACGGAAATGTGATGTAGATTCACTTACTATCTGGCCTTCATTTTTAAAGCTCACTCCCACCAAAACACCTTCTTAATAAAAACACTGTAAGAACTTCCTGAAGTAATTCAGCCCTCTTTCTCATCTCTCTTGTGCTTGAAAAGATTCACTTGAATTGTGATGCCTTCTGAGGAAAATCCAACGCTTTGAAAATAGTTTTACCGCCTCCTATCTTTCATGTCTCCTGCCCCTTGTGGTAGGTTGTTAGGATTCAGGAAGAGGCCCTGCTTGCTTCTCACAGTCGGGAGACCTGTACTGTTTGTTTCTTCGGGGTCACTCAGCCTTTCCTTACAAGTTGGCCTGGAAGTTGACTGGACCACAGGGAGAAGACTTCCTCCTCCCCCCAGGACTCTGAAAACACTTGGGAAGCTAGCAGCAGGGAGGGAGCCCTAGCGGGACTGGAGAGGATCACAGTCGGCCGGGGTAATGACTCCGTCAGCCTGGCTTGCCTTGGGGGACCAAACCAAACCCTTACTCCCATGAACGATAGCCCTTGGACAAACGATGATGGGGGAGGGATTGAAAAAAAAGGAGAGTCCCATGCCACCACCCCTTCCCCAGCAGAGGACAGTGCTCACAGCAGAGGGAGATGACAAATCTACTGTGAATCAACAATGGGGGACCATACACAGAACGCAAATCCTTTTCCAGCTAGATTTAGAAACCAACTGGCCTCGGGTTGTCCTGGCTCAGCCTCAGGGCTCAGGTGTGGTCCCAGCTGCAGAGAAACCAGAATTCAACCAGGGTGGTCTAGCCCGGGCCAACCAAAACTCCTTCCCTGAGATGTGTATCTTGAGAGTGAAATTCTTAAGTCATTTTGACAAGAGTCAGACAATCTCATGCACCACATTCTCCATAGGAGATACATCTTGGCTTACCAACATTCTTTAAGGAATAATTTTATGCTTGTAACTAAGTTCTGACCTGAAAGAACAAACATGAGGACGTTGCAAAGTGACGGTAAAAGATTTGGATCATGGGAAACTTTTTTTTTTTAAGATTTTATTTATTTATCTGACAGAGAGAGATCACAAGTAGGCAGAGAGGCAGGCAGAGAGAGAGGAGGAAGCAGGCTCCCCGCCGACCAGAGAGCCCGATGCGGGACTCGATCCCCGGACCCTAAGATCATGACCCGAGCCGAAGGCAGAGGCTCAACCCAGTGAGCCACCCAGGTGCCCGGATCATGGGAAACTTTTAAAGGAAGGAAAAAAATGTCATTCTTCCCAACCCGGTAGTGAAGGTCCTCACCTATCTTAGCTTGTTTGCTTTTCTAGGTACCTCGAGTCTTTATCGGTAAAGACTGTATAGGCGGGTGCAGTGATCTGACGGAAATGCATCGGAGTGGGGAACTGTTGAAGCGGCTCAATCAGATGGGAGCTCTGCAGTAATTCTAGGTGCGTAAAGGGTGGGACGCCGGCCCCGACACTGGGGAGATGGTGGCATTCTACTGGATTTTATTCTACTCCAGAGAGGCAGTTCAGCTAGAGAAAGAGTGTTGCAGGGTGATTTAAAAAACTGTGAGGTCACTAAGGAGTTTCCTATTTTACAAAGAGGTTGTGTGGACAGGGGGAAATCCTTTCACTTGACCTTCATTTAGCACATCTTTATTGAGCACTTACTATGTGCAGTGTACGAGGCACTGGGAATAGGGAGAGGAACAAAAAGATGACATAGAACCACCATTCTCGAGAGGGAGCCCGAACAAAAACAAGTAAGGGAATAATTTCTGAAACAAATTAATAGAATGACGTGACAGGACGAGGCAGGGGGTGGGAAGCCAATTTAGAGCTCATATGGTGCAGGAAGGCCTTTCTCAGCTGGTGGAGCAGAGACCGGGTTGACAAGAAAGAGACAGCCATGTAAAGATAAAGCCAAAGAGCTTTTTGGGCAGAAGAAATAGCAAGTGCGAAGGCCCGGAGCTGACAAGTCTGGAACATTCAAGGAAAGGAAAGCGAGCACGAAGAGATTGAGTGAAGTGTGCAGTGAGAAAGGAGAATAGCAAGAAATGTGGGCGGGGGCCCAGGCACAGAGGCCATGGTAAGCCATTTGGATTATTCTCCGTGCAATGTTGAAATCAAAGTAATTTTTGCATTACCTGTGTTCACATTGCAAATCAATTCAATCTCATTGGGTTCCCAAATTTCAAAACAAAGTTTTCTGCAGTTATCACCCAGAAGAGATCCTTGGCTGAATGGAAGGCCATAGGGTGATGAACTATTCAAAAATGAACCAGGGTAATTTTGGGGTCTGACGAGCTCTTCTTTCCCCCAGATCTCGTTACTGCTAGTTAGCTGCTAAATAGGCCGGTTCCCCTGACTCACAAGCAAAGAGACTCAGTGTTTTTTGGTTTTTTTTTTTTTTTTTTTTTTTTTTAGTTAAAGGAGACTTTGACTAATAAATACATGGTTCTTAGACCAAAATATTCCCTGAAGGGTATTTTTGCTCACTAACTAATAACTTACCCTTGAGTAACGTCTGTATATAATTTGTGGCGGTTACTCAAAATAGTAGTAGAAGTTAGAAAAGAATTTCTGAAAAAGTATAATTGAATACCTTGAAATGAAGTAGTCAGTACCACAAAACTCCTAGTCACAATTCCACGACACCCTCGCAGCAAGTGAACACTAAATCTGTTTGTGGCCTCACGCAGCGTATCAAAGCACTCAAACCCCACGTAACTGTGATGCCAAATGTTTTCTATTCCAAAACACTTTTGAGCAATTTAGGCTTCGGTTAAAAATGGAAGAAAACAAATGACCTTGCTGGGAAGTCAGGAAAGACCATTTCCCCAGCTACCCTGTGTCGTGGTAGGCATTAGCAGCCCCCTGTTTGCATTGTCTTTCAGCATTTTACGATCCCAGTATTTTGCTGCCAACTGTTTCTCAATGAGTCCGTGTTCTGGTAATGGGAAAAATAAGAGGATTTACCTTTTCATGAAAATCCACTTCTTTGTATTTTGTTTTTCTGGCAGAGCAGATCCCAGGATGCTATCCCCAAGAGCTGGATGACACTTCAGATGATAAGCACACTTCCTGATGTGGGGGATCATGTGGTGGATGGAGCCGGGGCTAAAAGCCACAGCAATTCTTTATTTAAAACTCTGAAGTATGTTAACAAAAAAAAGGGGGTGGTTTGGCAAAAAGAGCTTCTTCTTCTTTTGACTCGGTATTAAAAGTGGACCAACTTGCCCCAACCCACAGGTCTGAGAAGGTTGGTGGATATCTTGGGTTTCTTCTTAATTGGCCCTTTGGGTTCCAAAAGACCCTGACTGCTAAGTGGATTAGGATTCACTCAGTGACCCAAAAGGTCTTCTTTCTCTCTGGCACATGACTCTTCCTAACTGCTCTGCATATGCTAGAACACCTCTACCTCTAAGTCAGTGTTTCTCAACCAAGTTTATCCCAGGCCCCCTAGGATGAATCTGTAATTGATTTTTGGCTACTGCCTGAAAGGTACTTCATTGAGACTGACTTACAGATTTTGCATTACAAAAACAGTATGTCTTTTGAATGTGCTTTTTCAAGATACGGGGGTCTCCCCAGTCATGAGCCCCATCCCACCCCATCCTATCTTGAGAATCACTGCTCTGAATCAGTGTTTTTAACCTTGGCAAGTCACAAATTCTCCTAGGAAATGTTCAACAATGCCTCGAGGGGTCTTGAGAACCTAATTTGAGAAACATCACATGAAAACGGGTGCCAGGGAGATCACAGCTGCTGCAATCATGGGCTCCTCTGTTATGTAAGATGGCGTCCAGGTAATCCAGAATAACTGTCTATTAACTAGTTTAGATTATGAACAGAAGTAAAACACAACATTGAAAATGTTACCACAGAAAACTTACAAACCCCTTCCCCAAGAATAGGTCTGTGAAAGTGGCCATATTTGAGAAACAAGGTCCTAAATTATTTTCTCTCTCTCCTTTTTACCTCCACTCTACGAAAACTTGAGTTCCTTATTGTGAAGTTTGTTCTAGAATTGCAATTTTAAGTTAATTTTCTTCTGCAGTCTCTAGTGTGAATGGTTATTTGACAGAGATTTTTGTCTAATTCTTTTCTATGTTCTCAGTATCTTGAGGAATGGTATTAATGTGAACTACACCGGGGGGGAGATGAACCATGAGAGACTATGGACCCTGAAAAACAACCTGAGGGTTTTGAAGGGGGGGGGTGGGAGGTTGGGGGAGCCAGGTGGTGGGTATTGTGGAGGGCACGCATTGCATGGAGCACTGGGTGTGGTGTAAAACTATGAACTCTGTTACGCTGAAAAGAAATAAAAAAATATATATATATATATAAAAAAAAGGAAAAAAAAAATAAAGATCACCTAGACTTAAAAAAAAAAACCAAAAAACAAACTTTATTCGTCTTTGTCCCCTACCATTATAAATAAAGGTACATGCTATTGTCCTTTACTGATTACAAATGGTTGGTGTGATTTTAAATTTCATACTGAAATGACAAATAATTGGGATATGTCAACACAGCACTGAATAATATTTAGAATTCTGTAAGAGTTTCATTTCACATTCTGTTTTTCCATTTCTTACCTAATACCCTTCAACCAGTTGGCTGTGACGATTGTGCAGGTTACGTACTGCACAACACTGTGAATGCCCCCATGGGGGTTGTGCAGTGTGCAACCTGCACAGTCTCTAATCCCCTCCAGACCATTTGCCCACATTTGCTTTCACACTTCATCCTCAGACACCCTTTCTTCACTTTCACTTTCAAACTTCTCATTCGAGGCCTGATTTACAGATTATCTATCTCCCCTGTACCTACCCTCTCCTGCCTTCGTACGAAAAAAAAAAAAAACGCCACCGCTCTCTCTGCTGTATCCAAAAGTATCTGCATACAGGGACTTCAAAACTCTCATAAGGTTGAACTGCAGTTAATCCTCTGTACTGGTCTCTTGCCAGATTCAGAAATACTCAAAGGCAAGAGTCTCAACTTAAATGTCATAGTATGCCCAGTTTCAAGCACAGATCGTTTTTATCAAAGCAACACATCCATGAGATTTAAAATGCCAAACAATACTGAAAGTTCTTCCTTTTCCATTCATCTACAAACCCTGTTTTGACCACACATTTATCAGTTTCATTTAAGCCTCTTAAGAAATGTAAGATAAGGCACCTGGGTGGCTCCGTGGGTTAAGCCTCGGCCTTTCACTCAGGTCCTGATCTCAGGGTCCTGTGATTGAGTTCTGCATTGGGCTCCCTGCTCAGCAAGAGGCCTGCTTCTCTCTCCCTTTTCCTCTTTTCCCCCTGTTCTCACTTGCTCTGCACTCTCTCTCTCTCTCAAATGAATAATCTTAAAAAAAAAAAAGAAATGTAAGATATATTTGACCTATATAAGAGAGTGTAGAATGCATAGTTCTGTAAATGACCAGCCATATATCTGCCTCCTAGGTTACGAAATGAAACCCCTCTCTAACAGAGTCATTCTAAGGTCCTGATAAAGCACCAGAGAGGCTCATGTGCCCCTTCCCAACATGCCCCTTCCTTCCCTCCACAGAGGTAACCATGAGCTCATTTTTTTAGAATAATCATTCTTGTGCTTCTCTAGAGTTTTATGCCCTAAATATCCCCAAGCAACACATTTTAGTTTTGAAAAGCAATAAAAAACACCAACCCAGCTGTGTAAGGCAAGGGTAATAGTATGACAATCCGGTCAATGGCCCCAGGAGAAGATAAACTGAACAGAGGCTCTGAGTCTTCAACTGGCTTCTGTTTCCCTCAGAGTTTACTAGAGGGGTGGCCCCATGAGTCCTTGGGAACCCCAGGTACCCCCTGGTTGGGAAAGCTGGTGCAGGAACAAGTACAGGGTATCCCCCAGAAACAGAGTCCATGGACGTGGGCTGCTCTGCATTTTCTCCTTCCACGGGCGCCCCTCCGGCCATCAGCAGCAGGTCAAAGCCACTTGTGTGGGAAGGTGGCACGCCTGTACCCTCTCAGCTAGCGAAATGTGTGCTGTGAAGAATGGAAACATCACCAGCACACAGTAAGCCAAGTACAGATAAGGATCTGCTTTGGGTTCATTTGGGCACTCTGTTCAAGTTAGGGGAAAAAAAAAAAAGAGATACAAACTTGAGAGCCATCAGTGGCTCCAGTCTGGGCTGGCTGCCCTCTATGTCTGGGCACGGCTCTCTAACTGGGATCTCTCTTCACTACCATTCTGCGTACTTCGTTTCTCTCCTGGGCTGGATCTCCTGTTTCCCTCTCTCCATATATGTTTGTTACAGCTAAACTGCTTTAACAAAGACATATACTCTCTATCCTGACAGTCAAGAGGCAGGCGGGAGGCTTTGTCCCACAAGGTCATCAGAGCCAACCAGAAGGTTGTGTGTGCCACTGCCGCTCACATCTCATTGGCCAGAACTCGGTCTACGGCCCCAGTCAGCCCCAGCGGAGGCTGGATCATCGTGTGCCCTCTGAGAAACCCTTTGCCCATCGAAAACTCCGAGAGGCCTATACCAAAAGAAAGGAGGAAAGTTGGCAGATTGTGTCTATTTTTTAGTCTTCTTTTTTATTCTGGAAGACCCTATATTCAAGGTTTTAAAGAAAGCTTAGAAGGTAAATTTTTTGAAACCTTGCTTGTCTAAAAATGTTTTTATCCTACGCTCCTATTTGACTGAGAGTTCATCTAACTGTAGCTTCATTTTCCTCCAGAAGTTTGGAGACATGGCTCATGGTTACCAGTGCTGCTGCTAAGTCTGAAGCCATGCTCATTCTTGGTCTTTTGTAGCTGACCTGTTTGGTTTTCTTATTTGCTTTATACTCCGGAAGTCTATAAAAATCTTCCCTTTAAGCCCCAAGTTCTGAAATATCATGGTGCGATGCCTGGGTGAGGGTCTATTTATTTTCATACATTTTGGGGACTACATGGAGGTTTGGAGTGTCCATGCTAGTTTTATTGGATTATTTGATAGATAATTTCCTCCCTCCATTTTCTCTGTGTTCTCTTTCTCCAACTCCTAGTAGTCAAATATTGGCTTTTCTGGAATTGTCCTTTAATTCTTGTTCGATTTCCTCTTACTTTTTTTTTCCTCCCTGAGGGGTTTACTGATCTTTATCTTCTTATTTTTCTAGTGAGTTTTTAATTTTTTTTTTGAGTTTTTAATTTCTGATATCAGGTTCTTAATTGCCAACAGTTCTCCAGTATTATTTGTACCTTTTCTTTATAGGATTGTTTTTGTTTCATGAATGCAATATCTTATCTCATCTCTCTGAGGTTATTGTGATTTTTTAAAACTTTTTTTACTGAATTTTTTTCCAACCGTGATTTATTTATTTATTTATTTTTATATTAAAAAAAATTTTTTATAATCATATAATGTATTATTAGCCCCAGGGGTATAGGTCTGTGAATCGCCAGGTTTACACACTTCACAGCACTCACCATAGCACATACCCTCCCCAATGTCCATAACCCCACCACCCTCTCCCAACCCCCTGACCCCCAGCAACCCTCAGTTTGTTTTGTGAGATTAAGAGTCTCTTATGGTTTGTCTCCCTCCTGATCCCACCTTGTTTCATTTATTCTTTTCCTACCCCCAAGCCCCCCCACGTTGCATCTCCACTTCCTCATATCAGGGAGATCATATGATAGTTGTCTTTCTCCGATTGACTTATTTTGCTAAGCATAATGCCCCCTAGTTCCATCTACATCGTCGCAAATGGCGAGATTTCATTTCTTTTGATGGCTGCATAGTATTCCATTGTATATATACACCACCTCTTCTTTATCCATTCATCTGTTGATGGACACCTAGTTTCTTTCCATAGTTTAGCTATTGTGAACATTGCTGCTATAAATATTTGGGTGCACGTGCCCCTTCGGATTACTACATTTGTATCTTTAGGGTAAATACCCAGTAGTGCAATTGCTGGGTCATAGGGCAGTTCTATTTTCAACTTTTTGAGGAACCTCCATGCTGTTTTCCAGAGTGGTTGCACCAGCTTGCATCCAACTGTGATTCATTTCCCAGAGTTCTTTCTTGTGCTTAGTTGTTGTTTTTTTCCTCCTTGTTCTTGTATTATAAATGCAAACGCTTCCCCCCACCCCCCTTAATCTCTCAAAGATACTAGCTATACTTGGGGCTTTTCTAAAAACTGTCTTCTGATTCCTGCCTCATCTCTTTTCGCACTGAGTCCCTATTTTCTATTTTCTATTTCTGCTTTATTCCTGCCCTGAACATTTGAAATCTGGCTGTCTGCATTTTTAAGAATGAGGTGTGTGGCGAGAGCTGACTCCGACTGCCTTGAACTAGCCACTTGCTTGGAAGATGTCACTCACAAACCCAGTCAGTGGGTGACTGCAGAGGGTCACAGAGTTCAAGGGAAGAAAAGGATGGTTTACGAGCTGTCTCCCAAAAGGGAAGAATGTGGGGACAGCCTGAGACAGACAAAATGCACACCGACCAGAAAGGAGCTGTGCTTCTTTTCCCAATCCGGGAAACCCGAGGCAGGCAGCACCACAGACGGGAAAAACATGGCTCTGGGACACTTTTAAGGACAACTTACCCCCACCCCCTGCATCCAGGTATGGCCCAATGGCTGATAGACTGTCCCTAATATAACCAGAAAAATTCCCCTTGTCCAAATGAGGGATGGAGCCACGAATGCAAAGTGCCCCTTCAAACACACCCTGAGCTGGCAAGAGAAGAGAAATCCCCCTTTATAGGAATTTAGGGGGTAAGGGATATGTGTTCCCCACTAACAAGATTATCCTCAGTATCTTCCTTCCATTGGTTATTCTTTGACTTCAGGAGAGTGGGCCCTGTGAGCTTCAGAACCTGGCCTGGTCTCAGGGCTATCAAGAGGGTTAGAAAATATACACAGATCGTCCCATCTTCCACAGGTATATATAAAGTGCCTTTGCATGTATCTTTTACTGCATCTGTTTTTTTCTAATATTTCAATAAACGTGAACAATTGGTTTACCCAGTAAGAAGTTTTTCTTGGTTCATTTTCTTGTATGGCAGCAGGAGTAGGGAATAAAATATAACTCATCTAAAGAACCATTACATGTACATATAATTATTCAAAATACTTAGTTTACTTAATTATATATATATATATATATATATATATATATATATATATATATTTACATAGGACTTGAACTCACAACCCTGAGATTGAGATCTGAGCTGAGATCAAGAGTTGGACCTCCATAGGCTGAGCCACCCAGGCACCCCGATGCTTAATTTGCTCTTACAAAAAGAGCATCCCAGCATATACAGTAGCTTTTGATCATTACTGTTTTCTTAGTCAGTGGTTAAAGCACAACCACTACATGTGAAGAGGCTGTGGTCCACCCCATCTTTTAATACTGAAAACATGGGGAGGGTGGTGGTCCACAAGTTTGGAAATATTAGAAATTGTTGCCCTGTAACAAAGAAATGGCTAACACCATTGGTCCTTGGTCTTTCTGCTTAGATAGATCAGAATCTAGAAAACAGCTGCCATGTAAAGGTAGTATCAGATAATGGTTAACTCATCCCAAAGCAAGTGTATAATGAATTTTCTCCCATGTTTCCCAGGCATTTTTGAAGGGCTGCAGAATCTCCCCTTCAGCTGAAATAGAATATAAAAGTCTGTGGTTTTTTTTCCTAAAGATTTTATTTATTTGACAGAGATCACAAGTAGGCAGAGAGGCAGGTAGCAGGGTCCCCACTGAGCGGAGAGCCCGATGTGGGGCTCGATCCCAGGACCCTGAGATCATGACCTGAACTGAAGGAAGAGGCTTAACCCACTGAGCCACCCAGGTGCCCCCAAAATCTGCGTGTTTTGACAAAAGGAGCTTAGAGAGACCCAGCTGCTCCCACCAGGTGCTACACTCATTCTAAGTTTTGAACGTTTTCCCCCATGGGATCCTTACAACAGCCCTGTGAGCCAAATACTGTCACTGCCATTTTCCATTCTAAAGATATTAAAAAAACCAAGACACAGAGAGGTTAACTAAGTTGCCCAGAGTCTCTCAGCAGAGCCAGGATTTGAACCCAGCAGGCTTCCAGGAGCACATCATGATACCATGCTGCCCTTCACTAGCCTTTCGTTGTAAAGAAGACCTACCTGTGTTTCCTGGGCCTTCGCAGACCTCTGGGCACCGAGGCCCCAGCCATAAGACACGATCTCACTCTTCTCCAGCACGGACTGCCTCTTAGCTCAGAGATTCCCAGAGTGGGTTCTAAGAACACTGCCTCCGTGCCACATTACTAAATGTTACATGACAAAAGCAGTTTGATGGTCATATGAGTTTGGGAGAGGCTGGGATACACAACATGCTGGCTGTGAGCCTTGTACTCTTTTTGAGAGTCTAACCATTTTATCTGATGGACTTTAAAAACTGATGTCCTTGAGGACCTCCAGTGTCCAATTCAATATGTAAGAAGCTTGGAGGTTGACATTCCATCTCAACAGCCCTTAAAAAGCTGAATCAACTGAGACATTAACAGTGTTCCTTAAATCCCGAAGAGGAACGAAGTCACAGGGTAAACCTCTGCCCCCCAAACTGGAAAGACTGAGGCCAACACAGTGTGTCTCAAGTGACCAGAGCCAAGAGCTCTGTGAGAATTAGAGCCGGGGAGGAACACCTGGACCGTAGCTACTGAATCACAGGAGGCTCAGTGTGGACTATTTGGGGCCCCGTCATCAAGGGGCCCCCACGCTTGGGCAAGGTTTACTTCCTGGAGTTCAAACAAGGGTCTTACAGTGAATATTGGAGAAAAGTCCCCTCTTGCTTCCAGCAGGGGAAGGGTGGGGGAAAACAACTTTGAAATATATCAGAACACTTTGTTTTTCTTAACAAGGTCTATTCTCGGGAGTGAACTCTAACTGGGGCCTAAACTGCTGGGCTTTTATCAGAAATGAACTGACCTGGGGGAGGGGAAAGCCCAATTTTGACCCATGTGGTCTTCCAGGAGGGAAAATGGAAATACCCAATTCTATTCTAGCCATCCTTTCCTACTTGGCGTGTGTGTGTGTGAGAGAGAGAGAGAGAAAGAGACAGAGAGACAGAGACATGTGAAGCACAGGCCCACTAAAACCTGATACCTACTCAAGGGACTATGGAAGGCTTCCCTCCTTCCACACATCCTACCACCACTTTACTAAAGTCTCATTTATCCCAGTTACCCAGAACATCGTGAAAAAAGGCATAAAAAAATTGGAAGAGAGGGAGAGAGAGAGAAAGCATCAAAACCAGATACAGATAGGGCAGGGATTATGAGACTGGAAATTTAAAACAACTATGATTCATATGCCAAGGGTTTTAGTGGACAGAGTAGACGCACACATGAACAAAGGGGCAATGTATGCAGAGGGTTGGAAATTCCAAGAAGGAACTAAAAAGAAATGCCAGAGATCAAAAATACCATAACAAAAATAATCACTTTGATGGGTTCATTAGTAGACTGACATGCGCTATGGTCTAAATGCACCCCTTTCCAGATTCACAGGTAGGAATTGTTATTTTTTAATATTTTTTTATTTTTATTTTTTAAAAAATTTTATTTATTTATTTGACAGAGAGAGATCACAAGTAGGCAGAGAGGCAGGCAGAGAGAGAGGAGGAAGCAGGCTCCGTGCTGAGCAGAGAGCCTGATGCAGGGCTTGATCCCAGGACCCTGAAATTAAGGCAGAGGCTTTAACCCACTGAGCCACCCAGGCGCCTCTCACAGGTAGGAATTCTTATGCCCAATGTGAAGGTGTGAGAAGGTGGGGCTTTTCAGAAGTGATTAGGTCATTAGAATAGAGCCCTCTTGAATGGGATTAGTGCTCTTATAAGACCCCCCAGAGCTCACTAACCCCTTCCATCTTGTAAGGATACAGTGAGAAGTCAGCAGATACTAGGAGGAAAGTCCTCATCTGACCATGCTAGCATCTTGATCTCGGACTTTCTAGATTCCAGAACTGTGAGATATAAATTTCTGTTGTTTATAAAACAAAACAAAACAAAACAAAACAAAACAAAAAAACCCAGTCTACGGTAATTTGTGAAGCAGCCCAAACAGACTAAGACTGAGGAAAGAAACTTTGAGCCTCAGGGTATCTCAATGGAAACTTCCAAAACTGAAAAGCAAAGAAAAAAAGATGGGGGAAAAAAAAATACAGAGTAGGATATCCAAAAACTATGGAACAACTACAAAAGATAGTACATATGCTCAATGGGAATACCAGAAAGAGAAGAAAAAGGAAAGGAACAAAAGAAGTATTTGAGACAATAATGACTAAGAATTTCCCCAAATTAATACCAGCTACCAAACCATAGATCCAGGAAGCTCAGAGAACATCAAGCAGGAAAAATGCAAAACAAAACAAAACAAAACAAAACTATATCTAGGTATATCATTTTCAAACTACAGAAAATATAAGAGAAAGAGTAAATCCTGAAAGAAAACAGAGGAAAAACTATCTTACCTATAGAGGAACAAACATAAAAATTATATCGGGCTTCTCTTCATAAACCATACAAGCAAGAAGAGAGTAGATTAAAAAATTTAAAATGTTGAGAGGAAAAAGCCCACCAAACTAGAATTCTCTACCCTGTAAAATTACCCTGCAAAAGTGAAGGAGAAATAGAGATTTCCCTAGACACAGAAAAATTGAAGGAATTTGTTGCCAGTATTCATAATTGAGCTAAGAGATAGCAGTTTATTCAAAATAATAATAGCAACAACGTATTTATTACATATGCTTAGGTGTATATATATGGACATATGTAAGCTTATATATAAGTGAAGTGAATAACAGCAATGATATAAGGGACGGGAGGGAGAAACTAAGATGAGTTTGTTAGTTACCTATGAAGGAGTACTGTGTTATTTGAAAGTGGATCTGGATTAGTCGCAAATGCATATTGCAAACTCTAAGGTGACCACTGAAAAGAGTAAGAAAAAAAGAACTGATATGTTATGAAAGGAGAAAAAACTGAATCTTATAAAATGCTCAATTAAAACTACAAAAGGCAGAAGAATGGAAGACAAAAATAGGAACAAATGGCAAAAAATAAAAAGTAGTTAACAAATATGGTAGACATTAATCCAAGTGTATCAGTAATCACTGAATGTCAGTGGTCAAAGTACACCAATTTAAAAACAGAGATTGTCAGAGTGGATCAGAGAACAAGGCATGTACTTTAAATATAAAACACATGAATTAAAAGTAAGTGGATGGAGAAAGATATATCATGTTAACATTAATCAAAAGAAAACAGATAAAAGCTATATTAATTTTAGGCAGAGCTGACTTCAAAGACACAAAAATTACCAGGGACAAAAAAGGGCATTACCGGGGTGCCTGGGTGGCTCAGTGGGTTAAAGCCTCTGCCTTCAGCTCAGGTCATGATCCCAGAGTCCTGGGATCAAGCCCCACATCCGGCTCTCTGCTCAGCGGGGAGCCTGCTTCCTCCTCTCTCTCTCTCTCTCTGCCTCTCTGCCTATTTGTGATCTCTGTCTGTCAAATAAATAAATAAAATCTTTTAAAAAAGGGGGGACATTACCTAAATATAAAGGGGTCAATTCTCCATGAGGACACAACAGTCTTTAATGTGTATGTGCCCAACAATCATCTGTCAAACTACATGAGGTACAAACTGATAGTACAATAAAGAATAGATAAATCTATTATAATTGGGGAACTCAATACCCCTCTGTCAGACATGGACAGCTCTAGCTGGCAAAAAGTCAGTAAGGACAAAGGTGATCTCAACACCTTCAAGTAGATGGATATCATCAGTATGTATAGACTACATTCAAAAATATTCCTCTCAATGTTATGTGAAACATTAACCAAGAGAAATCATAAAACACACTGTAACAAATTTAAAAGAATAGAAATCATACAATATCTGCTCTCAGATCAAAATGTAATTAAACTAGAAATTAATAACAGAAAGATAACTTAGAAAATCCCAAACTAACGGGGATTAAACAACACACTTCTAAATCACACATGGTTCAAAGAAGACATCTCAAGAGTAGTTTAAAATATTTTTTTAAAGATTTTATTTGTTTATTTGACAGAGAGAGAGATCACAAGTAGACAGAGAGGCAGGCAAAGAGAGAGGGAGAAGCAGGCTCCCTGCTGAGCAGAGAACCCGATGTGGGGCTTGATTCCAGGATCCTGAGATCATGACCTGAGCCGAAGGCAGAGGTATAACCCACTGAGCCACCCATGTGCCCCTAAAATATTTTTGACATAAAAATGAAAAGAAAAAATGATAATCAAAATTTGCGCGATGAAGCAAAAACAGTGTTTAGAGGGAAATGTATAGCATTGAATGTATATATTAAAAAAGGAAAAAAATCTAAAATCAGTCATCTAAGCTACCTTAGGAAACTAGGAAAAGAGCAAATTAAAGCCAAGTTGAGCAGAAGATAAGAAATAAACAAGAGCAGAAACCAATGTAATTGAAAACAGAAAATCAATATAGAAAATCAACAAAACCAAAAGCTCATTCTTTATAAAGATCAGTAAAATCAATGAACCTCTAACTAACCTACCTAAGAAAAAAAGAGAGAGGACACAAACTACTAATATTGGAAATGAAAGAGGGCACATTATTAAAGATCTCATGGGCATTTCAAGGATAATAAAGGAATACTATGAACAGCTCTATGACTGTATCTTTGATAATGTAGATGAAACAGGCCAATTCATTAAAAGATACAATCTGCTAAAATTCACACAAGAAGAAATAGACAAAATGAATAGGCCTATATCTGTTACAGAAATTGAATCAATAATTAATAAGCTTCAAAACAGAAAGCATCAGGTCCAGATGGGTTCACTGGTGAATTCTACCAAACAAGTCTTTACAATCTCTTTTGGAGCATAGAAATAGAGGGAATATACTTCCTAATTCATCCTATGAGGCCAGCATTACCCAATAACAACAAATACATCATAAGAATACTACAGACCAATATCATTCATTAACACAAATGCAAAAGTGCTCAACAAATTATTAGCAAATCAAATCCAACAATGTACAAAAAGAATTACACACTTTGACCAAGTGGATTTATCTGCCTCAGGTATGCACAGGTGATTCAATATTTGAAAAATCAATTAACATAATCAATCACATTTACAGGCTAACACAAGAGAAATCACATGATCCTATGAATAAATTCAGAAAAAACATTTGACGTAATCTAGCACCAATTCATGATAAAAACTCTCAGTAAACTAAGAATAGAGGGGAACTTCCTCAACTTGATTAAGAATATCCACAAAAAGCCCACAGCTAACATCATACTTAATGGAGACAAACTTGAAACTTCCCCAGTAAGATTGAGTACAAGGCAGGAACATCCCCTCTCACTACTCCTTTTCAACATCTTCCTGGAAATTCTAGCTAATTCAACGAGACAAAAAAAAGGAATAGAAGGTATATAGATTGGGAAGAAAGAAATACAACTGTCTTTGTTTACAGATGACACATTCATCTATGCAGAAAATCTAAAAAACATACCAAAAAACTCCTGAACCTGATAAGCAATTATAACAAAGTTGCAGGACACAAGAGTAATATATAAAAGCCAATCACTTTCCTATATACCATCAATGAACAAAAGGAATTTGAAATTAAAAACACAATACCATTTCTATTAGCACCCCCCAAAAGAAATACTTATGTATAAGTCTAACAAAACATGTAAAAATCTATATGAGGAAAAGTACAAAAGTCTGATTAAAAACAAAATCCAAGAAGAACTAAATAAATGGAGGGATATTCTATGTTCATGGATAGACAGAGTCAATACTGTCAAGATGTCAGTTCTTTCCAACTTGATATATAGTTTTAATACAATCCCAGTCAAAATCCCAGAGATTTTATTCTTAGATATTGACAAATTCATTCTAAAATTTATATAGAGAGGCAAAAGATCTAGAAAAATGAATATAATATTGAAGAATGAATATAATATTGAACAAAGCTGGAGGACTGACACCACTTGACTTCAAGAGTTAATTATAAAACTATAGAAATCAAGATGTTATAAGAATAGACAAATAGAAAAATGGCACACAACAGAGAGCCCAGAAATAGAGCCACATTAATACAGTCAACTGATTTTTGATGAAGGAGCAAAGGCAATGCAATGGAGCAAAACAGTCTTCAGCAAATGGTGATGGAACAACTGGGCATTGTTCTGCACATACAAAACCAAGAATCTAGATACAAACATTACAAACGTCACAAAACATAATTCAAAATGAAGCACAGGCCTAGATGTAAAATGCAAAATTATAAAACTCCTAGAAGATACCATGGTAGAAAACTGGGTGATCCTGGGTTCGGGGATGACTTCTTAGATACAACACCAAAGACACAACCCACAGGGGAAAAAAATTGATAAGCTGGACTTAATTAAAATTAAATGCTCTGTGAAAGACACTGTCAAAAGAATGCAAAAGCAAGCCACAGACTGGGACAAAATATTAGTAAAAGATATATCTGATATAAGATTGTCACCCCAAATATGCAAAGAACTCTTTAAAATTCAATATTCAGAAAACAATCTGCTTTTAAAATGTGCCAAAGAATTTAATACCTCACCAAAGAAAATGTACAAATGGTAAATATGCATACAAAAAAATGCTTCACATCATGTTATACAAATTAAAATTAGAGAAAACTACACAACCATTAGAATGGCCAAAATCCAAAACACTGACATCACCAAATGGTAAGGATGTAGAGCAAGAACTCTCATTCATTGCTGGTGGGAATGCAAAATGGCCCAGCCACTTTGGAAGACAGGTTGGTGGAGTCTGACAAAACTAAACATACTCATAACATATAATCGAGTAATGGCACTCCTTGGTATTTACCCAAAGGAGATGAAAACTGATGTCCACACAAAACCTGAACATGGATATTTATGGCAGCTTTCTTCATAACTGCCCAGTTGGGAAGTTATCAAGATGTCCTTCAGTGGTGGTACTGAAAATAAACTGGGGTACATCTAGACACAGGATATAACTAAAAAGAAATGAGCTATCCAAGCCCTGAAAAGACGTGGAGGCATTTTAGAATTATATTACTAAGTGAGAGAAACAAATATGAAAAGGTTGCATACTAGAGGATCCAATTATATGACATTCTGGAAAAGACAAAACTACGGAGACAGTAAAAATGTCAGAAGTCGCCAGGGGTAGCAGAAGAGGGATGAACAGGCAAAGCACAGAAGATTTTTAGAGCAGTGAAATGATTCTGTATGATACTATAATAATGGATACATATTGCTATACATTTGCACAAATGCACAGCAAGTACAATACCAAGAGTCTTGAAGTCTAACATAAACTATGGATTTTGAGTGATAACGATTTATCAGTGTGTCCATCAATTGTAACAAATGCACCACTCTGGGAGGGGGTGTTGATAATGGGGGCAGCTATGAGTATGCGGAAGAAGGGGTATATGGGAAATCTCCGTACCTCTGCTCAATTTTACTGTGAACCTATAACTACTCAAAAAAACAAAGTTTATAAAACACACACACACACACACACACACACACACACACACACATGCTCTTAGCCTCATCAAAGCCCACATACATACAAACTTACAACCTCACTCCCTTTGCTGAGATATAGGAAGAAGACAACAAAGGATCAATGGTGAGGAAACAGTCCTGAGAGGCGTCTCCAGCTTGGGGGGATGAAATGGGGGAGGTCACTTAGGGTCACAACGAGGTGGGCTCAACCATGCTCTAAACCCATTTAACCAGAAACAAAATTTTTATCCAGTTTTTCTGGTCTTCACTTAACTCATGGCATACAGTGGTTACTGGATCAGTTAGAAAACATTTTTTCTAACTACTCATGTTTTATTTTCCTTCTTGTTTCCTTCCTTCCTCCTCCCCTCTCCAGCTCTCTAATTATTTCTTTTTTGAATTGTCCTTTCTTATTTCCTTTCTTTTTTAAAAGTAACTTTATTTAGGCATGTTTTATAGCCTATGTAATTCACCCACTTCATTCGTACAGTTCAATGAAACAATGTTCCTCAAAACTGTAAGTTTCCTGTAGGAACTGGCCCAAGACCTGAGATTGCTACTCCAAGGACAGATTTTTTTTCTTTCTTTTTTTTTTAATGGTTTAGGAGAAACACGGACAAATTCAAATTCTGGTTAGGCTATTTCCTAGCTGTATGCCTATGACTAAGCAAATCTCTTCAGCTTGGGTGCTGACTATGAGAATCAAAATGAACTAATCAAAATTAATTAAAATGCAAGAGGGTTACCAGAAACCACAATCTGGCTGCTGGGATTGAATGTGGTCTGCAACCAGCTGCCTTTAGCTCTGATCACTTCCTACCAGCACATGCAGATTGTTTTCCAGTCTTCAACCTTGGGTTATTTACTCCAAATATTAACCGCAAGGGTGCTATGTTAACTAGTCATAGCATTTGAAGAATCGCGATCAGATTAGACCTTGGACTAGTTTCCCGGGACAAGGATGGGAATGCTGTTTGCTATTTGGGCTTTGGAGTAAGGTCTCTGTTCTTCCCACTCTGCCACTTATTAACAATGTGACCCACCTTAGGTTATTACTCCTTGTGCTCATTTTAGGATGGACACACTGACAGCTTGTGGCCCATAGAATTGCTGGGATGATAAGATAATAACAGTTAAAACTTAAGAGTGTTAAGTTTTAAAACTTAAAACTCTGTGCAAGTCAGCATTTTATGTGTATGACCTTACTGACTATCCCATGATTCTATGAAGTTGCTGCATCCATTAGCTCCATTTTATAGATGAACAACGTCCAGAGAGAAGCCGTTTCTCACGTCCAAGGTCACATGGTAAGAGGCAGAGCTGGGATCTGAATCAACCCAGGCAGTGGGCTTCGTCACCCACACTGACAATCAGCCCACCAGACCACCTTCCTCTGTGCCAGTGCCTCTTCGAAAGGGAAAAACGTATGCAGAACTTAGTAAAAATGCAGTAAGTGGTAATGGGGATATAACAAAAGACATGTCAATCTGCCCAGGCCTCATCAGCCTACAGAATTCACACAAACTGTAGTCACAGAAATTTCACTGTTACACGCTTGCCTATAGGACATGGGCCCCAGAATCTCCCCAAGTTATTCCTGGGTGTCTCCTGGACTTCCACACTGGCCCCTAGCTGAAGGCCCTGCCCTTAAACTGGGGTCTTACCCAGAATCTGTTGTGGGTGTCTCTTGTGCCCTTCCCCAGGGCCAAGACCTCTGGTCACTAAGCAGAAAGGGGACACCTGGGTCATAAGAGTCAACACAGTTGACTTGCACCCAGTATGTCTGCTGGGCTCTCCATCAACTGTGTCCTCTTATACTCAACACATGTTTCTTAAGCAACTGTTAATGCTTCTGGAATGTGCTAAAAGACATAAAAGTATGAAAAAAAAAAAGACATAAAACCCTCAGGCAATCAGTATGTCCATTATGGTACCTTATAGCAGTTCTAGGACCCCTGGTCTTTACTAAGATCCCATACAAGACCAGCCTTTCTTAACATAGTCATTAACAGGAGTAAGCGTTATAAAAGACAAAGTTTTCTTACTGGTAGTGGTGTACAGCTTAGGAAACTATCCAGACAATTCTTTACTATAAATTCCAATTTACTTTATCTAAATGATCTGCTTTGCACTTGGATTCTTGCCAAGGAAATATCTTAACTTTTGTTTTCCATCTATTCAAAGAAATCATTTGAACCTCACCTGGGCACTGCTATTCTAATCTGCCTTCCTACCCATTACCAGGGGTTTTATCTGGGGCTTCTCAGGGAGTTTGGTCTGTAGTTAACTCTACACCAAAATGTCCTTGTTTATTCTGAGGCAATTCATTCCTCAGAGGAATTTAGAAAACCAACCCTACTCTTCTTCCAACCAAGGAGACATAAGACCCAAGAACAATGATGTGTCCAGTTACCATGGTGACACATGGGGAGACTATTAGACAAGAGATTTCTAAGAAATTAAAAATGGCCTACATAAATTTTATGAAAACTGAAACACAAAACTGTAGTTATTTTTCTTCAGCTTTAAACTTATTAAAGTAAAGGCAAAAGCAAGACTTCCATTCAGGAGGAGGAAGGGAAAAGCACTCAGAACTTTGAAGCAAGCCTGTGTGAGGGGGACAGTTGTTACTCAGTAACTCCCTGCCACCTGTGGGAAGAATTCCTGGGACTCACAAAACCGGTTTAACCAAACTTTGACCTTCTAGGACCTGCCGTTTAAAAAAGATCATATATGATTATGCTCCAAAATTGCTTCCAATTCTTACAGCAGCCGAACATTCTTTTAAAAAATCAGAGAAGACAACAAAGAAGTAAACAATTTTCAGGAAAAAATGTATACCGTGAGATAGTAGCAAAATCTGAAGGACTCACATTTCCTGTTTAAACTCTTCCAAGAGTAATATATAGGACTGTGTCTAAGGCCTTCGGGAAGTTAAGTCTACTTTCATTCTTTGAGAGTTCAGAACCCTGAATTATCTCTTGGCCAAGAAGGTCAGAGACCCAGCACACAGCATAAGCACAGAGAGACCTGGAGCTCCAGGGGAGACTGAAGGTCAACAGCAACGTGGGGTGAGGCCTTTGGGAGGCTTAGTGTGTGATCTTTTTTTTTTTTTTTTAATATTTTATTTATTTATTTGAGAGTGGGAGACAGCATGAGTGCAGGGAGGGTCAGAGGGAGAAGCAGACTCCCTGCTGAGCAGGGAGCCAGAGGCAAGACTTGATCCTGGGACTCCAGAATTATGACCTGAGTGGAAGGTAGTGGTTTAACAAGCTGAGCCACCCAGGCGCCCTTAGTGTGTGATCCTGAGTGTTTGAGTCCAGCCCCTCTCCCCTGACTCATCACCTCACCCCCCCCAACATCCCTCCCCCCAATAAAGAGAAATCATCGTGGAGGCTCTGCTCTGATGGCTACCTCATAGGCTGAGGCCTCAGGGGAAACTGTTGGCTTTTGGTCAAACTCTTATGAAGCAGAATCAGAAAAATGAAGGGAGGGTAACAGAATTAGAAAACCTATCCAGGAGACAGAGTAGGGGCCTGGGTCTGGAGGTCAAAGTTCAAACAGAGAGAAGGGGTTTGGGGGAGGGCCTGGACTGTCAGATGCCTCAGACCCAAGAGAAATAGAATTGTTTGATGGGTTCTCAAATCATGTTCTGTGTAACTTTTGGCTGTTGGGGTTGCTCTGCTTGGACATGGCATGTCAGAGACTAAACCACTGGCAACTTTGGAGTTGGAGAAGTTATACATATTAAGGGAAGAGCGTTCCAGTGGTGATGTGGTCATTAGAGGAAGAAGTAGTAAGATAGAAGGACACCCGTTCTCACGAACAGCACAAGACAGGCACTGAGTCATAGATGAGGAGCTAAGCTCAGCCTCTAAGAACACTATGCTCTGACAGTTAAGCAGGACAACCAGGAATTTGAGAACTAGCTTCGCATGCCAGGGAAATCGCTTACATGCAGTTAAAGAATCGTTTGCATACAAACATTACGTGTAACACTGGGAGCTGTTCCCCCTTCATTATTCACCACTGAAACTCTTCTGTTCCCCCAGCTCAACTTTCTGCTGACTTTCTTTGGCAACTCCCAGGCAGGTGTCTCCAGGGATCACTTGGTACATGCTCTGCACCCACCTCAACAGTCCAGAATTCTCACTCTTCCATTCTGGTCACCAATTCCCCAGAGAGCCAACCACCATGATCACTCCAGGTCCCACATGCCAGCTGACTATGGTGACTCCTGACACAGGGCAAACAAAGCTTCAAGTGGGAGCATACTACTCACTCGCATTTACAAGTTTTTGATTACTGTTCCAACAGAAGACATCTAGCCTTTTCAGTGCCATTAATGATACACAGTCTATATCAGTCCCATGCTTGTTGAAGGGTTAGGGAGGGGCCATGAAGATAAGTCAAGACATGGTCCCTGCCCTCAAGTTACAGCTAAGTAGAAACCACTGATACAGAAATACCTAAAATGCACTAGTGCCGTTAGAAAGGTGTGAATAAAGAGCTGAGGAAAGACATGTGCGCAAGCAATTAATTCTTATTCACATGCAGAAGCAATTCTTCAGTCCTAGAGAGCAAGAGAGACATGTGGAAGCGGGGTTCTTACAGGGCATGCAGGAGTCTGCAAAGGAGCCAGGGAATGGCAAGCCGACCCAAGGCACGGGAAGAGTGTGAAGTGTGCAAATACGCCGTCGGGGCCCGCACGTCAAGGCAGAACAGGCAGGGCTGCTTAGGAAAGGCCGTGATGGCCGCGAGGACTGTGGAGGTTCTTCTACGGGTAACTGGGGTCCTCTAGAAGAGTGTGTCGCTGCTCAGGTATGTGTCTGCAACATAATTCCAGGGGAACTGTGGAGGCCTTTATGAACTTCGTAGAATTTACTAGCAACTGGTAAGGGACTGTGGGGACTGTGTGCTATAGTGCATACCCCACTTTCATATTATGATTGCCTTGTCTTTCTCTCTCTTCATCCGGCCTCTTCTGCCCTGGAAAGTTCAGGTGCACAGATAGAGATTCGATATCTGTAGCTACTGCAAAATGTTTACCACATTCTCGTTACCATCCATAACCACACAGTCATGGATTTTTTTCTTGTGGAGTATTTTGAGATCTATTCTCTTGGCAACTTTCAAAGGAACAATACAGGATTAACGAGTCACCATACTGTATATTACACCCAATGATGACATCTTATAACAAGAAGTTTATACCGTTTGACCTCCCTTTGCCTATTTCACCCATCCCCAACCCCCAAACTCTACCTCTGGCAAAACACCGATCTGTCCTCTGTATCTATGAGCTTGGTGGTTCTTATTGTTGCTGCTGTTTTAAGATTCCACATATAAGTGAGATTCCATGGTATTTGTCCTCCTCAGTCTGACTTATTTCACTTAATGTAATGCTCTCAAGATCCATTCATGTCACAAGAGGCCAGATTTCATACTTTTTACACCCGAATAATATTCCATTGTATATATACACCACATTTGCCTTATCCCTTCACCCATTAATTGAGACTTCGGTTGTTTCCATGTCTTGGCTATTGTAAATACTGCTGCAATAAACATGGAGGTGCGGATAGCTTTTCAAGTTAGTTTTTTCTTTTTCTTTTTTTTTTTTCAGATAAATACCCAGATGTGGAATTGCTAGATCATACGGTAGTCTCATTTTTAATTTTCTGAGGACCGTCTCCACTGTTTTCCATAGTGGCTGCACCAATCTACATTTCCACCAGCATTGCATGAGGGTTCCCTTTTTTCCGTACCCTTGTCAACATCTGTTATCTCATCTGTTTGATAACAGCCATTCTAACAGGTACCAGGTGATGCTTTTTCATCGAGGTTTTGACTTGCGTTTCTCTGCTGAGCATCTTTTCATGGGCCTGTTGACCATGTCTGTGTCTTCTTTGGAAAAAAAAAATCTCTTCAGATTCTCTGTCCATGTTTTATTTTGCTTTGTTGCTACTGAGATGTATCAGTTCTTTACAAATTCTGGTATTAACTCATTATAAGTTAAATGATTTGTATTTTCTCCCCTTCAGTAGCTTGCCTTTTCATTTTGTTGGAAACTTCCAACTTCTTAACCCTTTTTATGCAGAACAGCTTCTCTATTTCCCAAAAGTCTTGGCTCCAGCAACACTCAAGCCCACAGGGCTCACGTCTATGCTAAACAATTATCAAAGTATTTTTCTAAATAAAGACAGTTATTTTGTGAAGAGAAATTCTGGTACCAGCTGGTAAAGGTAATATAAATGTCTTTGATCTCAGGCATCTACAACATCAGCAATGTTCTACACACCTTACGTGTAATGGAAATTATCTGTGAAACATAATTATGCTTGAGAAACACAGGCAATATTCCCAAATTTATTCCAACATTTCAACATCTGAGCTAAAATAATTGCAGGACACTGTGTTAAGCTTGTTTTAAAAAAGGTTTATTTGTTACAAAATGTTAAATACTAAAACTAAAAACATATAAATTCAGGTCAGGCTATATTAAAATACACACATACCCTTCTTAGCAAAATTATTAAAGATTGAATTAAACAGATGTTTTAAATAAAATAAAGTATTCTCGAGGAAATTTTGTTTTTCTAATTAAGTATGTCAATGTAGTGTAGTTTTTAAAATTGGAATTGAAAAGTTTAGCTGTCTTGGAAGTTCCATTTGTCCAACTGTTCGGTTTTCTGCCGCTGCCCAGTGTGAAGCTGCCAGGCTCTCTGGACAGGGTGTATTTCACTTACATTACTGAAACTCCTATTTTATAAGCCTACTCTCTTATAATAGGAACAGAGAGCAGTCAGAAGTATACAAAGGGTTATATAAGGTGAAAATCTGGCCCAGAAAGAAGAGGCCTTACTTCTTCTCTAATTATCTTCTCTAATTAAAATGATTGGTAATTATATTGAAGCAGAGATGAACACAAAGCATACATTCATCTAGAAATAATCTTTCAATTTAAAAAAAAAAACTCAAAAAGAGCACTCATTTCTCCGAGAGAGTTTGTAAGTATTTCTAAATTTCTTATTATTTTAAATTGAGTTAATTCAAAGGTACTGAAGAGTCTAGGTTTAAAAACTAATTTGATTACTGT
Organism: Mellivora capensis; assembly: GCA_004024625.1. Classification (NCBI taxonomy): domain Eukaryota; kingdom Metazoa; phylum Chordata; class Mammalia; order Carnivora; family Mustelidae; genus Mellivora; species Mellivora capensis. Next base: position 156,385 of record PISX010000227.1, on the reverse strand, counting down.
TCTGACTAGCTCTGAAAAGCCACAACATCAGGGTGGTGGAGTCACTCACACAGATGGTAAAGGACTTTTCATAATAAAATCTACATGCTCAACCCCCACGGAGCCCCAGCTTTCAAATTCAACTTCCACTCTGGTCAAACAACCTCAAAAGTATCTATGATCTATGTAAATGTGAAATAGTATTTTCAAGCAAATACTTTGTTTTGCTTTAGAACTTAATGTTTTTTCAATTTCCTAGATCAAAAGTTACTGATTTAGAATTTTAAGTGCTGTAATTCACATAGGGGAAAGACTACCTTAAGAAGAACATAAGGCTATCACTGTGTTTTAAAAGATCTCAAATGTGATAAATTTCTAGAAATCTACTACAGTATTTATTCTTTACAATGTTTATCCTTATCAAATGGGATTTGCCAAGGGTTGATTAACTCAAGTGGTTAAGATACAAAAAACATAAAATGCATTCCGGTAACCTGCAGCAATACAATCTAATTAAAGTCAGGGTTCTTGGAAGATATATATAGGGTGTTTTTACTGTTTTACTCTAACAGTGTTGACATACATCCAAGGACTAACTGTATACCAGTATGTCTAATACTGTGATATAAAACTATTTAATCAAACCTTCGAATAGCTGGAAAAATTCGGTGTTCTTGAAAGTCATTACAAATTAGAAGAAAAATACGTCCCAATACTGAATTACAGATGAAAATGATGTTAACAATAAATAGTAATCTGGTTTTCCATCTCTCAGCTTACGAGCTTCTGATGTAATTATTTCCATTGACATGCGATACAAGAGAAACTATAATTCTGTCCTAGTACCATTTTCTCTCTATATACTGAGTCTTTGATTTATAACCTTTCTCTTAACTTACTGGGTTATCTTGAATGACAAGATTCCTGCTACTCCTCATTAAATAACTCTGCAGTCCTCAGAAAGAATTCAAACAATTCAAGCTGCTGGTCTCCTAAGCTTAGTAAGTACACGAAACAAAAAACTCTTAAGCCACTGATTACAATTTCTCTAGAAGGCAACTCTTCCTAGGAGCATCTTTATAAATGCGTTTTAAATTCACACTGGTCAGTCGCTTTAACCAACATCCCGGTCTTAGAATGAGCAAGAAAACAGTTCTTCCACTGTGATAGAGCCAGAACTGTGAGTGTTTTAAAGCTGAGTAAACACAAGGCATGTCTCCCTTGCCCGCTGAGGTGGCAGCAGAGAACACCCCCTCATAACCCCACACTCCCGCAAGAGGTCCTCAAGGTTGGGAAACCCCTTGTGATCTCTTCCCTCAAGCAAGCCTCCTTCTGTTCCCTCTATGTCAGTGCCTCTTTTTTGCTTTCAGTGAGAATGGCGGTTAGCAAGGAAATATAGTACATATCCTGCTAGGAGACACACATAATTTGGGGAGCCCAGTATAAGGTGAAAATGCAGGGCCTTTCTTTAAACCTTATAAAGAATTTCAAAATGGCAAGAACAGAGCCTTGAACCAAGCACGGGGCCCTGTGTGACGACACAAGTTACACGGCCGTAAAGCCAGCCCTGTTTAGGTTTCCTGCCCAATCAGAATCCCACAGAAGAGACAAGGTGGTTCAGTTCGGTAGTCCACATTAAAAAAAAAATTTTTTTTTCATGATGGTTCAAACACTCACTGATTTGAAACCATGTGGCGTTTCACTTTCAAAATCCCATGCAAATTTCTATTCCTAAGATTTCAGATTGATTAGCTTTACCCTAGATTTTTTGTTATTGAAATAGTCATACTGGGTCTTTAAAATGCCCCTTATTTTAATAGAGCAATTAATCAGACATAATGAAAAATTTTAATTAATACTACATGATTTTGTTTTTAAATTTAAACATTACTTAACTGGGAGGGGTAGTAATATCACTAAAGCAACAGGGCATCTTAAAGGGAAAAAGAAGCTGTAGGACAGCTTTACATACTAGGATGGTGAAGCCTTGGTTTTAGCCTATGGTCTATTTTGTTCCCTTTTAAGATCACAGTAGTAGTTTTTTTCAGAGAACTAACAAACATACTAAGCTGTATGGTAATTTTTTTTAACACCCATATTGGTTTCAGTCACAGAATTTTACTGGAACACAGAGGTATCCCATTCTTCTGCTTCATAATGATAATAATAATAATAATAATAAGCGTATGCATATAAAAGCTCTGGGTTACATTACTAAGCAACGACACTTCCGGGAGTGAATATACTTCCTGTATTCCGCAAGCTGCTTCAAGTACATATTCGAAGGCCATCTGTGCTTTTCAACAAAACTGCGTTCTTCCACTAAAATTTTTAGAAAAAGAATGTTAATTGCATATATTTTATTTTGGATCAAGTTTAGATATTAACTATTGCTGATTTCCTATCTGATAGAGGAGGTCTGAGCTCGCCTATATATCCCCTACCTTTCCCTCAATGCTTTTGGTTAAATCAGTCATCAGGATTTAAATTATTACGTGATTTTCAACACTACACTGCTTCATCAAGTACTATGCATATTCTTTTGCTTTTTCCAAATGCAACTCATTTGTTTTTGAGATGATAACAGACTTGTTTTTCATTTAGTTTTTTTTTTTTAATTTTTTTTTTTAAATTTTTATTTTTTTATAAACAATTTTTTATCCCCAGGGGTACATGTCTGTGAATCGCCAGGTTTACACACTTCACAGCACTAACCATAGCACATACCCTCCCCAATGTCCATTACCCCACCCACCTTTCCCGACCCCCTCCCCCCAGCAAACCTCAGTTTGTTTTGTGAGATTAAGAGTCTTTGTAGCCACCTCACCCTCCCAAACTCTAAGGCCCTCTCAAGTCTATCTTCCACCCAGCCACAGTCACCAGGCAAGCTAACCACTCCTGAGGCAGCTGCTGGCCCCTTCTCCTCACAGCCCCGCACTCTCCTGCTTTCTAGGCCTGCTTCCTGCTTCCGTGTTGGATCACTCTGCTCTTGGACTCCAGGCCCTTCAGTTTATTTTCCCCTTCTGGTGAAGCACAACCTTTATTAGCTCCCTGAAAAAGGTGGGAGGGGGGGTAAGTCTGAAGTATTTTTGAGACCCTGCATGTGATGAAACATCTTTATCCTCTTCACACACGACTGATAATTTGGTTTGGTACAGAATTCTAGGTGGAAAACTTTCCTCAGAATGTTAAAGACAGAATTCCTCTGCATTCTATTTTCCAAGGTTATTAAACACTCCTCTACCATTCAGATTTATAGCTCTTGGCAAGTCATCTGTGTTCTTTTAAAACTTTCATATTTTTCTATTTATAGTCAGTGTTCTTGCACGTCCCAGGGATGGACTAGGATAATTTCTTGTATTACTTCCTTGATATTTTCCTCTTCACTGTTTTATTCTGCATTAATTTCCTTAACTCAGATACTTCACCTCCTGGATTGAGCCCCAAATTTTTTAAAAAAACTTTCTCTCCTCTTAGTCTTTTTGTCTCACTTTTTGGAAGATGTTCTCATCCTTATCTTTCAACTTTTATGTACTTGTTTAAACTCTTCTATTTACTTAGGGCTTTTTATTGTTGTTGTTTTTGGTTTTCTGCTACTACGTTTGTAATTTCCAAGAACAACTTTTTGTTTTTGTACTGTTTTCTACACTATGATAAAGCATACATAACATAAAATTTACTATCTTAACAATTTTTAGGTATATAGTTCAGTATTGTCATGTACATTCACATTATGGTATGACCAATTTCCAGAACTCTTTTAATCTTGCAAAACTAAAACTCTATACCCATTAACAACTCCCCATTTCCCCATCCCCCCATCCCTGGCAACATCATTCTACTGTCTTTGTGAATATTATTTCTTTTTAAATAACATTCTCTCCTGCTTTATGAATTTGTATCTCTTATTCATTGACAATATTAACATCAAGATTTTTAAAGGATTTTTTCTATTCTTTGTTTCTCTAAATTCTTTCTCTTCTGTTTTATCAATTTTATTTTGGTTTTGATATCTATCTTTCCTGTTAGATATTGCCTAAAATACCTGAAGATCCTCAGTTATATCCTTATGTTTAAGACTGAGATACTAGATAGCTGTTTGGGTATCTTGTGGTCATGGGTAGGACTTACTGACTGTTGGAATAATTGAGCAGGTATCTGTTGAGTTCACAGACAGAATTTCCAAATGATTGCACCTACATATTTTTTCTCCAGGGTCAAAGAAAGATGCTTCAATTTCATGCTCAGAGTGTGGGAGTCAAGGCAGCAATACCTGGTGCCAGAATTCTAAAACCTGGACACAGGAAGGAGGTTGGCAGCTTACTATACAATGTGTACACTTTTGCATGATCCCCATGTTTTCAGTTAAGCTCTTTATTATTTTTTTTTTTTTTAGATTTTATTTGTCTGACAGAGAGACAGCAAGAGAGGGAACATAAGCACAAGGAGCTGGAGAGGGCGAAGTAGGCTCCGCACTGAGCAGGGAGCCTGATATGGGACTTGATCCCAGGACTCTGGGATCATGACCTGAGCCGAAGGTGGACACTTAATGACTGAGGCACCCAGGCACCCCTCCCATTCAGTTTTTTAACCTAATCTCAGCTATACCTAGAGTTTGTGATTCTAGAACTCTTTTGGTTTAATTTCTCCAGGAATAAATCTCCCATCTCCTATGATGATGAAGGAGAAGGAGTTGCCTGCCCGAGTGTGATGGGAGTGCAGCAAGTTCATAGTTCATAACTTTCTTCTTCTTTTTTTTAAAAGATTTTAATAATCTTTAAGGATTTTATTTATTTATTTATTGTACAGAAAGAGCACACACGAGCCTGGGGAGAGGGAGAGAATCTCAAGCAGACCTCCTGCTGAGTGGAGAGCCCAACAGGGGGATCAACACCAAGACCAAGACCCAGGCCAAACCCCAGAATCTGATACTCAATTGACTGAGTCACCCAGGCGCCCCCTTCTTGACACCTTTCAACCAATTCTACTGCTTTCATCCCCAAGCCTTATTCTGCTTTCTGAAATACCTGGTCCCTCACATTCCTAAGGCTCCTTGGTACTCTACTGAGTGGTACTCAGCTTGCTTCTCATCAGCATTCCCTTCTGTGGGTACTTAGCTTTCCTTCTGTTAAGTCAGTTCCCACCTCCCCATTTACTGTTCGACTGCATATATTATAATTTGGACTTATGAGATCTTGATCCAGGCTGCAGGACTTGGACAAAAAGAAATGACCTAGCAGCTCAGGGAAGTTAGTTGTAGGGTTTGTTAGTAAGCAAACGTGACATAAGACTACTCTCTTGGTTAAGATTTTAAAAAAGAGAGAGAAAAGTTATCACAGATGAGCTCTGGCAGCCAGCAAACACACTGGCTCCACATATATAATATGTAACATAATATTGAGCTAAATTAAACCGTGAGAATAATGAATCCACAAATGCCAAGAGTAACTTATATTCCTATGCATTGCTATTTGTGTTCAAGAGTCAGTCCAACATACAAAACATACCTAACACTGAATGAGCTCTTCAACTGAGTTCTGCTGTATCAATGCCAGCATTAACATGACATCTTGTCTAGTCTCAGTTTTCAATTCCTAAACACCTCTGAAGAAGAATTCTCAGGTAAGAGAAAACGGTTCACAGAATTCCAATGATAACTTGGTAATTTTTGAAACTGAAGATGGGAAATCACTGAAGGGAGCTGTGAACAGTGACAAGAACCCTTCCAACTTCAAGTGGCCACGTGAGGCAGTTCAAGTAAGAGACAACAGGGAGGAGAGCGGGCTAGGACCTTCGGGAGGACACATGTTCCTGTAAATGGGCTGAGTTACTGCGCAGGTCCAGGTTGCTTCCACGTGGGAAGATGGGCCCAGGGCAGTCAGAGCTTCCAACTTTTCCAAAGAAACCAGAAATTTTATTTTTAAGATGTGCCATGTTACAATTTTTAAATGGTGACATTAAAAAAGGTAATACCGTGTGGCCCAAATAAAACCCCTTGGCAGTTCCTTTCAACCCCTAGATTCCCAGTTTGTGACCGCTCAGACTATCTAACTCTTCCCTATCTGCCAGGGGCTTTTGTTCTCTGCCCCCAAGGACACATCACAGTAGGTCCTGAACATAAACAGGTACCAATGAACTGGAACATTCAGAAGACGTTTCTAGTTCTCATCAAAGGAACAGAAGACAATCAAGGACCCAGCCTCAGCTTCTTACCCTGCCTTCTCAAATTACACCTTGGAGTCCGGTTTCTCACTATGCCAGGTGGTCATAACACAATTTATAGTCAATTGTGTAAGTAATAAAATAAAATAAAATAAAAATTTATAACGCAAAGGATTTACAGAGCACATTCTCCTAAGCTTGTACTAGAACTCCATGTGTAGCATTCATCTATACAAGACAGTAACTGGAAAATAATCTTATTTTTCTTTTACAAATGAAGGGAACCTAAGGCAGCATAACAAAGGTGGTTCTAAAATCACAATGTCCACTTGTTTCATTTTGAATTGATTTCTGAAAAAATGACTGTATTAGAATGTCCCTACTAATGGCAAGAAGCATGCCTTCTCTTTATGACTGGAATTAGTTTTTTTCTTTCTTGCACAGAGCAGATGGCTAGTAAATATCTTTATTCTGCTTTACTATGTTTCTCTACGGCACTAACAATTAAGTTCTCTATAAGAAGGCTCTCAATAAGCATACGATGTTTGTCAACCAACTGAATATATCCGCCAAAAACAGACTGTTTCCTGGTTTCCTTATCTGTCCAAGAAGATGAGCGAAACCAGAGACTTTCAAATATTTTAGCAGCAGATTATCTTTTACCAGTAAAATTTTATGGAGAACAGCAGATAAAACAGAAGATAAAAACTACAGGCTAAAGGGCCCGGGGGGTCTAAGAACGACAAACTTCAGCCTTCTCTTCTTCCTTCCCTCCTCTTCCCTCAGCCACTCCCTGCTCTCAGCCGCCACCTCAGAAAACCTTCAGGTGTCTGTATGGACATCCCTGTTTAGAGTTTAAAACTACTTAACTAGGCGATTTATAAAAAATTATTCCCTGAGCCTATTCTAAGTAACATGAGCAAACCATTGTATCTAAACTGACCGTCTACTCTGATGACTATTCTGTTCTCATTTTCTTTCTTCCTTTTTTTTTTTTTTTTTTCATTTTCTTTCTTCTTAAGCGACATTCAGGAGCTCACACTTTGGTTGGTTTTAATCTTCACAATTTACCTTAAAAACCACATTATGTACACTTTCTGTTCAGTAAGTTTTGCAACATTTTCTGACCAATTAAAAAACTGTTATTCCCGAGGAATATAATGGATTCCTATACAGATATGCTTAAATAAATGCACATATCAGAACAATTGAACTACATATTATAAATAATAAGTGACAGTTACAACTTCCTTCACAAGAAAAAATTTTAAATCTGTACTGTTAAAATTTTGCTTCTGATTTAGGTAGTTAAAACCAAAATATTTTTTGTCACAATCAAATTTCACCTGAGGCCACCTTATCGCTTTACAAAGCTTCTTGTGTAACACGGGTCAAGCTATTTTTATAACCAGGTGACTGTAAGTTAAAGTGTCCTCAATTACCATGCTGTGTAGTTAAGAGGAAGGTATTACACTGGCCTTTTTTTTTTTTTTTTACTTTTTGTTTTTTAACAACTACTATTCCTACAAACTACCTCTTAAACCCAACAGCAAAGGACGAAGTTTTCTTTTCAAAACAGTAATTGGGAACCTACCTGAAAGATCCTGAAATTCAGGCTTTTGGCTGAAGATGAGGTAGTTAGTAGCAATGAAATGAAGCAGCCAGGTTGAAAGGCAATCCGAGTGGTGAAACTGCAAGAAAAATGGAAAGTGAAACAATGTTGTACTAATAACTGTCCAGACATCCAGACAATGAATAGGTGGAGAGAACGGTCTGGCAGGATTTGTGGAGAGCAGGACTCCATATAGGCAGCCTTTTGCCTACTCTGAGAGCAGAAAGGAAAAGGGAGATTATATGCATGTAATAATAAAATTACATCAGTGAAGAGACCAAATCAAATGAATAACAAGCCACTGGTGCTTGAGCATCTCAATGTCTTGAACAGAGGCACACTGCATCAGTGGTTAAGAGACTCTTTGAGGTTCTTAAGGATTTCCTTTAAGCTTTTAATCTAAGGTCATGGCCGTCACTAATTGCACTTACAGCTGTGTAACAGAGACAACATTATGGTTAGCGAAGACGCATCCTTGGCTATATCTAAACAAGTCCACCCAAGGGGCAAACTGAAATATATTTGGTGGAGGAAATGTCATCAACCTAAGGGCATGGGTTCCAGTGTGTACATACCTCTATGAGAAGGTTATGTCTGAGCAGTTGCTTTTATCCAGGATGTAGTTAAAAGGATGCTTTTAACTAGGATGTAGTTATATGCTCTTACGGTGAGCAGGATTTCCAGCACATTTCTCATTCTGAATTTCAATAGCTAATGGAAGGGAAATTGAGAGCACCGCGGCCATGACATCCTCACCTTGGTGCCTGTCGCCCAGTGATCCTCACCGATCCATCTAACCACTCAATCCAGACTACACAACGTGCTGGCAGACCATTTTGATACATGAGTACAGTTCTTTCTTTATTATTGTGGTTAAAATGCACAAAACATAAAATTTACCATTTTAATCTTCTTTAAGGGTACCAGTGGCATTAAGTACATTCACATTATCATGCAACCATCACCATTATCTATTTCTAGAATGTTTTTATCATCCCAAACTGAAACTCTACACTCACTAAATAATAACTCCCCTTCTACCCCTTCCCCTAGTCCCTGGTAGCCACTATTCTATTATTCTCTCTCTGAACTTGACTATTCTAGGTATCTCACGGACAATGACTTATACAATAGGTATGCTTGTTCTGCCAGGTTTATCGTACTTAGAATAATGTCCTCAAGTGCCATCCAGGTTGCAGCACATATTATGTCATTCCTTTTCAAGACTGAGTAATATTCCACTGTATGTATATACCACATTTTATTTATCCATTCATCTGTTGATGGACATTTAGGTTGTCTGCATCTTTAAGCTAAATATAGCTCTTTTAAGGAAACTCTAAAGTACTATATAAGAAATAATGCTAAATCAAAGAAAGATTTATAATCTCAAATCTTAAAGAAGAAACTCACGTATTGCTCTTTTAAAAGGTTATAATGTGGGAATATTTTCGTATGTTAAATCCACAGGTTCCTCTAATTTTCATTATACAAAATCAGAATCTTTGAATTGTAAGGTACTTTATGGTTCATCAGATCCCACATCACATTTTACCAATTTTTATTGACCTTAACTTTAAGCCGATAAATGTGAGTGATCTCGAAGAGATAGAACAAGAATGTACAGCTATTTTAACAGAAGCCACCAGCACGATCAGATGATTAACCCAAAGCAGATAACCTACAAAGAAAAGTTCAGGCCATCACCTAAGTGCTGTGACTTTAAAGAGAAGGATGATCACAGAAATGAATAGCTAGCTACAGAAACATGGTTAAAATGCAGAATTTTAATTTTTTATTTATTTTTTTTTTTAGATTTTTTAAAATTTATTTATTTGACAGAGAGAAATCACAAGTAGGCAGAGAGAGAGAGGAGGAAGCAGGCTCCCTGCCAAGCAGAGAGCCCGATGCGGGACTCAATCCCAGGACTCTGGGATCATGACCTGAGCCGAAGGCAGAGGCTTAACCCACTGAGCCACCCAGGCACCCCAGAATTTTATTTTTGACCAAGATTCGAGGTATCATAACTGTCACACTCAAGCACAAGTGGAGGAGCAGAGGAAGAGGGACAAAGAATCTTAAGCGCAGACTCCCCACTGAGCATAAGTCCGAAGCTACTTAGGGGCTTAATCTCACAACCCCAAGATCACAACCTCAGCAGAAACCAAGAGTTGGATGCTTATCTGACTGCGGCACCCAGGCACCCCTGACAAAGCAGGTTTAAACTGAAATGAACAACAAAATAAAAAAGAAAGGCTTTAAAAATACCATAAACACAATGCATTTAACAGTTCTGTGAAGAATAATAGTGGTGGAAAAAATACCCAGAAACTCACAAGGAAAAGATCAGAAAACTGATGGCCTGAAGCAGCCAAATATAACATACAGATTATAAGATATTGAGTTTTTATAAGTAAGATATTGAGTTTGAAACTTTAGTATGGTTAGCAGGACTTCAGAGGAATCACCAAAGTTTGGCTAGTTAGGACAGAAAAGGGAGCAGAGATAAGGAGATGTCTACCTGAGTTCAAAGGACTGAATCTGATTAAGGGAAAGAAGCTTCTCTTGCATGTTCAAGGTCCAACTTGGGGTGCCTGGGTGGCTCAGTAGTTAAGTGTCTGGCTTCAGCCCAGAACATGATCCCAGGGTCCTGGGATCGAGCCCCTTATCAGGCTCCTGCTCAGCAGGAAGCCTGCTTCTCTCTCTCCCACTCCCCCTGCTCGTGTTCCCTCTCTCACTGTGTCTTTCTCTGCCAAATAAAAGTCCAACTTGATGGAAATAGATGAACTTGAAGGTAGAATCATGATAAAGAATTGAGAAACGTTAGGGGAAGGAGGAAGCAGAAGTGAGAGAATACCAAAGCGCTCCACTGTATCAAAAGTATGAAGGATGCTTTCCTGATAAACAAGGAAAAACTAGCAGAGATGACAATAGAGTGTTTGGAAATTTTGGTTATTCAAAAAACTACTCCAAGTCTAATTCTTCTAAAAGACAGTTTCACCTTCCAGAAGTTAGAGAAACAATGAAGGAAAAATTACCTAAATTCTAACCAACAGTGTGAACTGGCTAGTGAACGAAAGCCTCAAACTAGGAATTTCCAAGAGAACTGGCAACGAAAATGATCCTGTTATCTTGGATTTGTAATTGCCAAATTGGGGACCACCAGGAATAGAATAAAGGAAAACCGGTAATTGGAGACTTAATCCTAGAAAATAAAAAAGTCTTCAGAAACAAAAAATAAAATTCAAAAAGGGCTGGTATCTTAAACTTTTAAAATTAAAGAGAAATAAATAAGGATAATTACACAATCAGAAAGCACAGAGTCAGGGAAAACAGGTCAGGAAGAACCCCTGACAACACATTCATAAACACCACCAGTGAGGAGACGTGTGCGCATGTGTATGCGTGCGACCTGAAACATCAATGCAACTGGACAGGAAGTTCTCGGATGCAGCAACTAAAAGGATACGACGAGATAAGGAAAGAGAGGCTTGTGATCATTCTTTTAAAGCATGACAGACTTGTCATGTATGAAATATGATGAATAGTATGAAAATGATAAAACAAAATAGTATGAAAATGATAAAACAAAATGAACAGAGGCTGTAAAAAATACCAGAGAGAATGAAAAAGAAATTTTAAACTAAATCTAGAGGTTAGCTATTTATCCCAGGCTCAATGTAAATACATTACAAAGAGAGATCAAGGTTACCCAGTTTTGTTTTGTTTTGTTATTTTTCTGGTTTTGTTTTGTTTTTGTAGGAAGAATTACTATCACACTGGACTCACTGGGCCAGAGGCCCTTGTGGTGTTAGCAAACGGCTCAGCCCTCAAGTGCACACTGCCTACACTTGTGAGCTCAATGGCCAGCCAGTGACCTCAGCTCCAAGCTCCAACACTGTGCAGAAGGTTACTTATTTTTTTTAATTTGTTTTATCCTTAAAATTAAATATATAAGGTCTTAAGACTCGATTATGAAAGAAACGAACTCCAAAATAGTTAAGGAGACAGTAAGAGAAGACCTAGAGGCTTTAAATGAATTCCCTTCTTTGCCCAGAAATACACATTATTGATTTATGAATTCATCTCAACGTGGAGGCAAGCTTTTAGCAGTCTGTCCTTTGCCACTTTATGTGGCTCCATTTCAGCAACTTGAAGACAGAATTATCCTATTTTTCTAATTTCTCTCCAAGTTGATAGGGATAGCCAAATGCTGTATGACAGATAACATTTTACAAAGTCCTGATAGTCACCAATGATGGATCATATATATTCCTGTAAAAAAGTCCTAGAAGTTTCAGCTTACGGCAAGTTCACATAGACCATTATATTTCATGACAGCCGGAAGCCCTAAAACTGTCACAGGGCAGAGGATGGAACAGTAGAATAATCAGGGGTAGGATGACACGTTTGAATAAACTTCCTGCCCCCCTTTAGTGGGAATGAGGAAATAACCAATTTTTGACTGGCACAACATCTGCAGACTCCAGAAGACTTCAAGACCGCAAACCTACTTTACTTATAGATCAACCCAGTCCTTTGTCAGATTCAGATTCTAGGCTCTTTGGGACTGCAGTTCCTCACAATTAGCTTAACCACGCAAACTCTGTTCCCTAGAATGTGGAGCAATGCAATTCTTAAAAACAAAAAGGCCCCAAGCTTAGAAGAAGCCAGAAAGTGTGGTTCTCAACTCTGCTTTTACTGAAGGTACATGAGACCCATCAACAAAAGTCATTTTGAAAGGATTAATGAAGTACACCGATACCTCCTACAAACAATAGAGAACTCTCAAACACGTCCATGAAGTGAAAGATGAATGAATGCATAAATGAGTTTAGCCTAACCATCTCTGTCAATATGCATGGACCAGTTCTGTCATTTTTCTTTCATGAACCCTAAGATGGGACTGCTCTGGGGAAATTCAACCTAAGTTCCATTTCCTACAATGCCCATATGGCACAAAAAAGCACCACACTCAGATGAGACTAAAACAGGCTGCCATGCAGGTGAAAAATTTCCTATCAGCAAATTCTACCACCTTGGAAAACAGTGCTCAAACATCTGATGCTTCAAAATGATCCAGTCCCAGAAACTGTTGTGAAGGCCCTTTAACCTCATTTGGCCAAACTTGTAAACTGAGACAAACACAGATGTCTCGCTCAAGAAACAGAATCTTTTTTTTTTTTTTTTAATCCAACAAGCAGATACAAAGGGGCGAGTACCTTGGCTTTTTTGAGCAGGTCGACGATATCCAGGTTCATAGATGCAAGCTCCCTGCTAGGCATGCTCTGCAGCTGCGTGATAATGAAGAGCTCACAGATGTGCTGCAGCCTGGACACCTGGTACATCTCAGCACAGATCAGAAGACACATAGCCTGGAAAATGCCAGCTGACGAGGAAGGGGAAGAAGAGAAGGTGGACAGTGAAGCCAGGCCACGAACTCACAACCCTGAAATCCAGAGTGGCACCCTCTGCAGCTGGAGCCCCTATCAGCAGGTGCTCCTTTCGTGCCATTTTAGAAAGAATTAATTCAGGCCTTCACACTCTAAAGTGACTCTTTTTGTTGTTGTTGTTTTTAAGTCTTCAGAGAAGGCAATTCGATGATTGCCCTTAAATAATCAGTCTTGAGGCTGTTACAAAACTCTGTGCCAGCTAAACCAAATTCCTGCAATCTTCCTTCTCTTTAGTTCCCAGGTTTGTTTGTTTTTGTTGTGGTAAAACAAACATGACATAAAATTTATCACTGACCACTTTCAAGTGTACAGTTCGGTGGCATTAAGGCACATTCACATTGTGATGCAACCATCGCCGTCTTCCGTCTCCAAAACTTTTTTCTTCTTCCCAAACTGAAACTCTATATCCATTAAGCAATAACTCCCCATTTCCACCTTCTCTTAACCCCTGGTAATCACTCGGGTTTTGTGTGTGTGTGTGTGTGTGGGTGTGTGTGTGTGTGTGTGTGTTTAAACATGCCTAGAAGTGATTTGTAACCTTTTTCTAAGGTAACTCTTTTTCTAAGCCCTCCTTAAATTCCTTGCATTGTTTTTTGTAGCCAGGAACCATGAACACTGTGTATGATCAATCCTTAACACAATGAATAGATCACCTTTGTGCGATTTCTCAATGCAAACATTCTAATACTGATCTTCTTTCTGATTATTCCTTTTGACTCATTTTCTCCCCACACCTTTTACCAAATTTTAAAGGGCTCTGTCCTACAGTTATTAGTGCTTCTCTGAGCATTTTTTTCTAATTAGCAAGAGAAGACCTAAAATTTGAAGCTTCAGTTACACTAGTTGGAGGACAACTGAGCAACCAAACTTTATTATTTTATGTCTGGTTCAAAATTTTTACTTGACATACCGTACAAATTTGCCAGTATTAAATATAAAATAAACAGTAATACACATTTTGATGAGAATCGATGCTTTCATTTTTATTAAACACATATAATAAGCCAGTCTTTAACACTGACCATAACAACTCTAACTGGCTGCAAGACCAGAACTAGCTCAGTTAAAAAAAGAATTTTCTTTTTTCTTCTAAAACCTTTCAGTAGAGGGCTCCTGACTTGTTTAAAATATAAGAGGTTTTAATGACAAAGATTGGAAATCTTCCTAATCTAAAAGTGAAAGTAATAAATCTGAAGAGAGGGATGGTCTGAAATGTGTGTTTTCTTTTTGTATTTGCTAGAGTACGTTGTGAGGTTCTCTAATCAAGGTCTTGGGCTCCCTGACTGAGTAAACCGCCGGGGACTTAGTCTAGGTGTTTTTGCGGTGGGAGCCATCTAGTGGCCAGAAGATGAAGATGAATTCAAGGGGCTTCTGTGCGGGTGTCCCAAGGCTCTAGGGTGGTAGAAAGGATTTCGCAATTTCTCCAAGGAGAACCCCAGCTAGGAAAAAAAAAGAAAAGAAAAAAAAAAAACCCTGCAAGATCTGTTTCAACCTACAGCTACCAAAGATGATTAGTTTTTAGTCAAAGATAGTCCTAAGTGTATGAATAGGGAAATAAATCCTACAGTCCGGTGGGCATCCTAAACATCTCAGGAAGTTTTTGGAGAAGTTAATTTAAGGACAGTATAACTTTAGGAGTAGTCAGAAGAAGGCTTTAAAAAAACCCACATTCTCTGAGCTACAGAGATGACCAAGGAGTCTCAGAATATTCAAAGTCCTTAAAAGAGCCTCAATCACAAGTTAGAGTCATAAAAGCAGCTGCTCAAACCTCTTCTCTTTATGGAAGGGATGTCCCAGTCTGTCAAATTAGTCACTGAGTACCACAAAACACCTCCATTTCCAGGGTGTCCACATAATCACCACACTGTTGGGGCTAGCTGGGATGTGAAAACTGACTGAAAATTAATTGTTGTCCCAATACTACCTCACCTGACTAGCACATTCCATGATGTCAACTTCGATCAATCTTAAGTGAAAATAAATTTCATAGAAAGCAATGCATCAAAATGAGTAACAAGGAAAAGAAATTGTGAGATATTATCTAATATTCAGACTGCTCACCTGGGCAACAGGAGTCTGTGTATAGGTATTCTAAGAATGACAAGAAAGTCTCTTTGGAAACACCGTAAACTGGAATCAGAACACTCTTTGCTTCCATGTAGTTCCCATTAAACATGGCTGCCATCACTTCACAGCGGGCCACCAGGATAGCCCTGTGGGCTGGCACCGTTGTACCTGCATGGTTCAAAAGTTACATAAGCTACATAAACT
This sequence comes from Mellivora capensis, assembly GCA_004024625.1. Classification (NCBI taxonomy): domain Eukaryota; kingdom Metazoa; phylum Chordata; class Mammalia; order Carnivora; family Mustelidae; genus Mellivora; species Mellivora capensis. The sequence continues at coordinate 140,908 of PISX010000227.1, read as the reverse complement.
TGCAGAGCCGTTATTCTAACACTCTCCCTGTCAATTAGTGGGGTATGGTATTAGGCACAGCTAAGCCTATGTCAGAAAGCAAAGTCTGGGGAGATGACCAGCATTAACCAGAAACTTTTTAGTTTTTAATTGAAAAACAGAGAGTTCAAAAGTTGATTTGGAAACCAACAATTTATAAGACAGGCAATTATTTGTTACTCAGTTTGTATTTTCTGAAGATAAAAACACTGAAATGAAATATTTTGCTTCCTGTTTTTATAATGAAACATGTATCCTTTGCAATTGGCTTGAAATCACCCATTCTTACGCATGTACCTCCCAAGGAAACAGTGCCACTATGCTTCTTGGACACACTTAAAGAACAGGTCCTGGGCCCGCTTCCCCTTGTGAGAAAGAGGAAACTGTAGAATGTATGTCATAGCAAGCATGGCAAGGGACTCTTTTGCAGAGCCAAGAGGGGGTTTCAGATGTGATGGAAAATTTGGAAGGGGATGACCTAGTCCCTGGATGTCTCTCCAGGGTACCACCTCCTCAGGGAACATGGCTGCTCTGGGAAAGCCAGAGCTACTTTAATTTTAAAGGCCCCTCAGCCCATACCCTTCTCTGAAGCTCATCAAACTAAACTGACTCTCTAGCACAAGTCTGCTGAGCTCTCCAGCTCCTGGGGTGTCCCACCAAAGCAGCACCAGATGGCACATGTGTGAGGATCAGTTCTCACCATTGCCAGCACCTAGGAAACCACGAATCCCCAGGGAGCCTTCAGTTCAGCCTAGATCAATTTGACACATCGTTACTGAGCACCCACCATGTGCTAATCACTATGTTATGCATTAAAGATACAAAGATGAAAGAGACAAAGTCCCCTGCCTGGGAGCAATCAAACTTTTAGTCTGGTGGAAGACACCACAGCCAATGTGAATGACGAAACCTTCCAAAGAGTAACTCTGTGAGTCAAATCACTCTGCTCTGTTCAAGAGTCCTCACCTATACATCCCTACAATCTCAGACCTCTCAGAAGCATACATTCTATGCTACATGAAGTATTCTAAAATATTTTACAATGAGGGGCACCTGGGTGGCAGAGTCAGTTAAGTGTCTGAGTCTTGGTTTCACGCTCAGTTCGTGATCTCAGTGTCATGAAATCGAGCCCTCCATCGGGCTCTGCACTCAGCATGGAGTCTGCTGAAAGGAGTCTCTCCCTCTCTATCCCCCTCTCCCTCTCTCTCACATAAATCAATAAATCTTTTAAAAAGGTTTAAATAAATATTTACAATGATTGGATTCTTCAGCTTCTTTAAATCCAAGTGAAACATCTTCTGATTCAAAAAAGAAAAGGAGAGGTCCACCTAAGCCCGGGGACTTCCTCCAAAGCCAATAATCCCTTAGGATTCACAAACAAGGCCCAGCATTGCCAACTCTGAGCTCAATGCTTAGAGCTATGATATGCACAAATGCACCTTCCAGAGGAGCAGGAAGAACAGACTACCTACAATGAACACTGCTGAGTCATCACACACCTGCTAGCAGGCGTCATCCTCCCCACTCTGGGCTCTTTCCTCTTTCTACGCTTCTGCCGTTAGGCCACCTGCTCTCAGTGGAGCAGGGTACACTGAGGGGGATGACCAGTTTTCATGAATAAATATGCTGGTTATCTTTGTGTGCATCAATTCACAAAGAATTCAAACAGGTAATGCAATTGGGCTTGTCATTCTAAGGTTTTAACACCTGAAGTAGGACTATTGAAAAAAAGAAAAGGAAAATGGAAGCATGGCTTAAACAAACTAGACAGCCTCTCATTTGGGTTAAGCAGAGGAATTTTGGATTGACCCAAAATACCAAATGGACAGTAGATGGGGAAGGAATGTGGTAAGTAACCTTGGAATTTTAAGAAATTTTCCATTGATAAGGTAGTTACAATGGAGTTACAAGACCAGCAAAGTAAATACCAGTACCTGAAAGCACTTCAAACTTGATCAAGCTTTGCATTTGTTTGGAAAACCATTATACCTCCAGTTCAGAAAATCATTGCTTCTGTTTCTCACCTTCGCCGACTACTGTTTGGTATCAAAAACTGTTCCATTATGAAACCATAATGCAATATCTCAGTAAAATCACATTTTCAACATAGTATATATACTGTATAAATACATAAACTCTGTATCAAATATGCCAAATGAACACAATCCAGTGTTCTTATACCAACCGGCATTAAGATAAAGCTGAAGAATGAAAGGGGGGGCATCAATTATCTACTTTAAAGATAAACATGTTCTTTGAAAATGTCAAGGCCTAAAGTATCTTTCCTTTGTGGAATTCAACTGCTGTTACAGTTTTAGAACTTTTTTTTTTTAAAGGAAAATGCTTAAGAATGAAATAGAACTTGAAAGCCCAAGTTTCCTAATAAAATCCTGTATTTGTCGTACCTTCTTTGCATTAACTTTCCAAGTTTCAAAGATGGAATTTTTAGCATTTTTGTTTTGTTTTATTCTTGTATAACAGGAAACTTGCCTAGTTCAAGAGAGATTTGGAATCCGTACCATCAAGTCTTTATATATACCCTTACATGCAGCGTCCCTATCCTCACGACCAGTCTACCAGGTAGAAATCAGTATCCCCGTGTTACAGGCAAAAAGATCAAGGATCGGGAAGGTAAAATAGCACAGCCACAGCAGTACGGTATATCTGCACCCACACAAGAGCCCAACTGGGTCTTTCTAGTCCTGGTCACTACCGCTTCAGCAAGCTTAACACTAAAAATGACCTTTTAGAAGCTATCTGGTTCACTTTCTTCACTCCGGAAATGAGAAGACTTCATCAAGGGAGCCACATTAAGTGACTGGTCTAAGGACACATGTGGTTGGAAGGCAAAGCCAAGACTAATGCCAGGTTGCATTAGCGAGCCTCCACAGCGAGCCTCCAGAGGAGACAACAGTGCTCCGTTCTGCACATTAGAGCTCCCTCCCCAAACTCCAGAAGCTGGGCTCGCCTCTCAGTCCACACGTGGCAGAGAAGCTGCTGCTAGACCCAGCTTCCACCTCTGCTGGCTCGTCTCAGCTCCGGATGTTGGAAGGCCTTGGTTTCTGAGCTGAGGGGGCTACAAAGAGCAGCACAGCAGCTGAACGTCCACACATTGTCTAACCAGCCCGTGCATGCCCAGCCTCCACATAGCTCGGGGACATGGGCAGGTGTCCGCAGAAGAGCTGGCAGGTGAGATTGTGAGGGGAAAGCACAAGATTATAAGGAGAAACAACTCTCCACATCACTGGTTATTTCTTGGCCCTCAACAATATTTTCATATGTGGCATATTCCTTTTGAAAAGCTTTTCAGTAGGTTACACTAGTTTGATGTTTGGTGTGAAGGCCTCCTATGCAAATTATAACCAAATACAGGCTCTTGTTAGCTTTCTCTCCCCACCTCCCATCACTTTTTACGTGTTCCAAGGTCACTCTTATTGTCCCATTCTCAGTGTCTCATGCTCACATATCAAACAGTGCTGACTGGAGCTTATCAGAGGGCACCTGGGAAGTTTCCAATTCACTGCTTATCTTGGCAAGTGGCCAAAGTTAAAATGAACCTTTCTGAGGAAAATTTTAAAAAGCAAACGACTGTTAGTTGCCATACATTTCTATCATAAAATTATAATTTTATCTTGCTTCTAGTAATAGCCTACTTGAAATTCTACTTAATACACGTGGAAACAACTCCTAGCCTTCTTGCATAGTTGCAAGGTACCTGCCAATTCACTGGTAAGATTATGCTTTCGATCTACTGAAGTGGCAAAATTACCCAAGCGAATAATCAATAATGGGCATTAAAGCAGCTTATCATTATTAAAATTAGGTAGCATTACTTTCCTACAGAGATAAAAAGCAGCTCTCAGTTGCTCTGGTGATAATTCTCAGAGTGCCGTGAGGAATAAATGTAGCAATACCTACCCAGGCCTAATGTGAGCCAGGCATGACCCTCAATACATGCTTAATTCCTTTTGTTCAAACAGAAAAAAGAGAACTGAATGAGTTACAGGTAATAAATGTGAAGAGGGCTGGTTTCAGATGATTCAACAACTAGTATCTTAAAGAAATACACGGACAAAAGTAAACAATGAGGTGATATTATAGATCATTCCATTCCACACTGGTCCCTAAGAACTAATGAAGCATATGGTTGGGGGAAAAACTAGGAAAATATAAACTGCTTTCCTAGTCTTAAAAAAATACTTCATTTCCCTAGATTTTGCCAGTCATCTATATCCTGCATTAGAGAATAGTATTTTCTTCAAAAATATTCAAAGCTGAAATAGAAAGCTAGGTAAGAAAATAAGAAAGAAAAACGAGTATTGAACTTTGTAAAAATGGAACCATACCTTGTATTTCGAAGACAACATCAGCAAGCATTGGTTTATTAAGGAAAAACTTGAGGGAAGTGTTATAAAACCACAGAGGTTTTCTGGCTTGGTAAGTTTTGCAATTCCTTAGACAATTAATCTATAATGGAAAACAAAAATACAAGAGGAAATGTACAATATGCTCTGGTAATAAATATATAGGTTGGTTAGAGAATTTGGAAAACGGCACTAAATGTCTAAAGCAATAATGATTTCCTCCTCCACAGCACCTGTGCTCATAGCTGCCGTGGGAACTTGTCCTCAAGAATGACGCACTACACGAGAGGCAGCAGCACGGCTCTGTGTCACATTCTCAGCAGTGAGCGAACTAAGGGCAGACTCAGTTTCTCTGGCTGAGAAACGCAGGGTTCTGAATCCACACACATGCCCGTTAGCTGGGAAGCAGACAACGGTCAACCTCAAATGAATGCCTAGTAACATATGCTCACATATACAACCTGTTAGTGTGTTCACTAACTAGAAAGGTACGCACACACAAATTTAATCTGTCATTTAAAAAAAACATGCATTTCCCTCCAGCACATCATGTCCTACTACTTACTAGATGAACATTAAAATACCGGAGAGTGATGAATTGATTCATCTCCATCTTAATGTACAGTCTTACAATCCTACCCACAGCTGGGATTCCTGGAATCAATCAATGGTTGCCTGGATCTCCACTCCAGCATTCCAGACCACACCTATCTGTGCTCGCACACCTGCTCACTCTAGGGGGTGGCCTCCCGTAATAGTGCCTAATAGTGCCTCTGCCTGACTCAGCGGTCTCCAGCCCCTACTACAACCCAGTTCAGCTTTGGGGCTTTGTTTATCCTTCCTGTGATCTTCCAGACATTCCTTTGTTCCAACCCCAGAATTCGAGAGCCAGCCCCTCTTCCCTCATCATTCCATTTCCCTAGATGAATCTCAGGACCTCTGCCTGGATCAGCACTCTAACCTCTGCTTGGCTATCCAGGGAATATGGAAAGCTTCATCCCCCCAAAATAATCAAGCATACAACTGCACCAGTAAGAATAAATGGCACCTACTCTCCACTCAGAATTAATCCACTCTGGTGGGAAATTAGAATCTTTGGTAAGAGGGAAACAAAATATGATTCTTCCTCACAAGGAAGAAGAAAACACACTCCAGAATGATTTCCATGAGCAAGGCAGAGAAGCAAAACAGGGTCACACAAATCCTGCTCCTATAAAGCACGTTCTCAGATCCTGTACACAACCTCCCTTAACACACATCAGAGGAACTAGTGGAGAGGATTCGGGCGAATGCCACATGCAAAGCAGAGCAAGTCAAAAAGCAGCACATAATCTGAGAACCAGCAAGGGCTTTAGAAATCATCATCTCTGCCTCATTTTACAGAAAGTCCTGAGGAGACTTGCTCAAAGCCAAGAATAATTCGTGGCCAATTCACAATTCAAATGCACATTTCCTCATTCTTAACTCAGGGCTACAGCTCAATGCTGTACACAGTGAATGAGAGAAACTTTAGCCCAGGAAAGCACAGGAAGAAAGCGCAGAATTCATCTCTCCTCCTGTACAAAGGAGGCAATTTAGTTCAGTATCACAGAATCGTAGAACCTCCAGCCTCTTCCCCAAGAATTCATTTTTTTCTCAGTACTCAAAGGAATGACCGTTTAAAATCACACTCAAGGAAAGGCGCAGATTTAGAACAAAAAGCAACACTTCAGTCCTCACCATTCATATAAAGGTTATAAATTTGTATATCATGACTACTATGTAGATGTATATTATTCATGAATAGATAGATCGATCAACCATGAATCCTTTGTCACCTATGCCTTGAATTTGAATGCAAAAAAGACAGGAAGATAGTAGTTTGGACACCACACTGATATACATTTTCACTGGTCTATAAACAAGTAATCTAGAGAACTTTCGGTAAATAGGATGCAGGTTTATGTGCACAATTCTATGAAAGCATTATTTAGTTGAATTAGACTGCTAAGAGAGAGCTACTACTCTGCCATCCCCTGGAAAACTGGACAGTTCTGTGTGGCTGCTTCTGTGTGTGATGGAGATGAGAAAAGGCTTGCCCCTTAATTTCATATTACTCTGTTTACATTTTTTTCTCAAATAAGTCAGAAATCTTCATTAAAAGCTAGTACAGTTTTAAAATATTAACTTAAAAATAAAATAATAACTTAAAAAGTCTTAGGTTGTAGAACTGACAAAGTCACCCATATAAAATAACTAAAAGAATAATAATTTCTCTTACATTTAACGTAAGTCTATTTTCTGCTATGCACTGCACATAGCTTACCTTTTTGTCTACTGTAGCCAATTTGTTTAGCACAGAATCTGAAATAAGAATACACTGGCTCAACTGTGTAATGTAGTTGTCTCTAAAACTAACAAATGTATTTTTAAAGCCCTTACAGACTGGACAGTCTAAGGGACTAGAGTTTTACTATGCATACATTTAGGACTGTATACAAAGTCTGTATTTTGTAACCTTTGACCTTGTTTATAATTTTAAACCTACAAAAGATGAGAAATCCTTAACTGTCCACCTGATCAAACGGACTTCTCAGAAATCTTGAAAAAGGTACCCAGAGAAACTGCCTTGCTCCTAAAAACTACTTGGACTTAAATTTGGAGAAGTGAGAAAGCATTCCCTTTAACAAGCTTAACTGGAAATGGACAGATTGAACAGCCCTTCATTCCTCACATAGATTGCATATTCCTGGAGCTCTACAGGAATGTTTCGGAGGATGGAATTCACAAACCAACATTTTAAAGACATGACTCACACATATTTCAATTCTTAAATGAATTAAAATCTGAGATAGTGAGAAATACATGTTTGTGTTTAAAATATTCAAATGGCAAAAAAAGACTCAAGAAAAACACATTTCTATACTGTTGACTCTTCTCATGACTCAATATTATTACTTTACTATTGTATATTTGTTAAAATTCAGAGAACATCGAGGTAAACTGATTTTCAATAAAGGAATTTACCTTTCCTGGTGTTTTTAAAATGCATTTAACTTTCTCAATTACACTTGAAATGTCTCCAGAATCTTTCACTTTCTTTCTGATGTCATCTTCCAATTCTTCCCACTGAAAAGCACCTGTAAACAAATTAATGTATGTTGGATTTTTATGTTAAAACAGGAAGTAGTAAAATAAATATCTTATTACTGTTCTTTCTTTTATTATTTTCTTTTTTCCTTACCAAATCCATATCCTTGTAATTACACTAAAACACTTAAACAGTTCTCATATTTTAAAAAAATCAGTTTGCCTTCCCCTAATGTACTTCTTGAAACCTGAAGTCTGCCTCCCTGGACAGCTGCCACCTCTTTATAATAGATGGTCATCTAAAAATGACAGCAACAGAATATAAGTTGCCATCACTAGTAGTCCTTCCTACACTCAAAGTATTTATTTGCCCTGGGTAAGAAGGCAGATGTAGCTTTTCCAAATTAAATTAAATCATACGAATCAAGGAAGGCAGCGACTAACATCAGGTAGAAGAATGAGCAGCAGGAACAGAATGCATTCACAAGATCTCGTGCATTGCCAGGGTCAGATAAGGATGTTTAACAGCCACCTCTACAGACCCAACCTGAAGAAGGGAGGTATACTGTCCTGATGAACTATATGACCATAGCACTGGAGTGAAATCACAGCACCTGGTCCCTTCCTTCCTTTGTCCTCACCCAACCCACTTCCAAGCTATCTCCTCTTAGGCTCATTTTATGTCTGTCTACACTACCAGCCCCTGTCCTCTGTGTCTTACAAAACTGTTTGAAGGTCAGCAGAAGTTCTCCTTTCTCCAAGCACTTCTCTCACTTGGTTTACAGCAGTCTTGTATACAGCCTACCTGCTGCTCAGCAGCCCGCTCCTCACTAAATCAATCCCAAAACTTAATGCCGACAAGTTTCCAAAAGTACAATTCTGATGATGATATTTGAAGAGACAATCCCTGTCTATCCCATAGCTTACACAAAGTCCTAACTCCTAAAAATAAAATTAACCAAGGTGTAGGGTAGGCAGGCATAATTGGGAGACCTAAGCTGTAGTTCTACCTCTTCCATTAATTGCTAATGTGACTTGGAACAAATCATCTCACCTCTATGTAACTCAAAATCCTTTTTAATCTCTCAACCTGTTTCTTCTGATGTCCCACTTTCTGTATCCAGAGCTTTGCCAGATGCCTTCATGGACATCAGGGATGGGGAGAGCTCATAATAAACATGTACTGAACCAATTATATCAGGCAATTGCAGCCAGCCTGAGCCAACTGGATCCAAAGCTACTCTGAAGAGTCAAGTGATAGTCGAGCCCTGTAGTACTGGGCACTCTAGAGTATCTTTGAACTTCTCCTCACCTAACCTTCATGATTAGTACAGTGTATGCTGAGGAGTGGGGGAAGGGGAAGGAGAGCCCTGATCTGGGCCATTTGCTACCTCAGTGATAGATAAACACAATCAGCTCTCACAAGGTGGTGCCTCCAGCTCCAGCAACCCAGCAACCCCACTGTTTCTTCCTACCTCTGATGCTCTTTTTCTGACTTCACTGTCAACTCCCCTTCCTCCTCAAATTCCCAAAGGTTTGCAGTCTAGAAATGTCCAGGGTTGTTTTTTTTTCATTTTTCGGCACTAAGGTTTTTTAACTTTAAAGTCCCGCACTCTTTGCACAATCAGATAAATTCTTTGCATCATCTCTCCAGGAAATTTCCCATACACACACAAACATTACAGTCTACATTAAAATGTCAGAAGTGAAGGAACCCCTGAGACGCCGACAGAACCCAGACCAAAAGAATTTATGCCAGTGGTTCTCAACTATAGCCGTGCATTTCATTACATTTACCTGGACATCTTTCATAAAACAACATCAAGAAGGTATCAGTCCCTGACCAATTAAATTAGAATTTCTGGAGCTGGAGTAAAAGCCTCCCAAGTGATTTTTAAGGTGCACTGATTGTTGATCACGACTGCTCTTCCTCCAGACATTTCACCCCTGATCGAAACCCAGGATCAGTGGTATGCAGCAAACAGTAGGTATATTTTGATCGTCTACACTTACACAGGCTAAAGGAGAACAGATACTAGCTGTTAAAAATAAACTGTATTAACTAACGAATACCTACACGATATCTCCATTCAGAATATTAACTGAGAGAAAGCAAGAATTAAGTCGAAGTACATGGGATGAACAGCAGGTAAATCCTTACAGGCCATTCATTGTCTGAGAACAGACACAGAAGGATCCAATAACTAAAAACGAAAGTAAGACTAGTTCACAGGGTGCTCTAAGGATTGGGCTGTTCATAGAATTAGAAATGCTAACCAAGTCGTGAAAACATTTAACATGTGGGGCGCCTGCATGGCTCAGCTGGCTAAGTGTCCAACTCTTGATTTCAGCTCAGGTCATGATCTCAGGGACCTAGAATTGAGCCCCCATCAGGTTCTGTGCTCAGCGTGGTGTCTGCTTGTGGATTCTTTCTCTCTCTCCCTCCACTCCTCCTCCCACTTGCTCTCTCTTTCTCCCTCCCTCTAAAATAAATAAATAAATCCTTAAAAAAAAGAACATCTAACATGTGATCTATCTTTTTGACAGAATTTTAGGTGTATATTACAGTACTGTTAACAGTAGCCATGACACCATACAGATCTCTAGAACTTCTCTTGCATAACTGACTGGGATTTTCTCTTCAGTTAACTTCTCAGAGCACTGATGGAGTTGACTGAGGTTCTTGGGGAGCATGGTGTACTCATGCACACAAGCTGTGCTTTTAGGCAGAGCGGAAAAGAGCATACCACAGAAGAATTCCAAGAGCTGGAAGATACGAGGCAAGCTGAAGAGGAAAGCTCCTTTCCACATGTTCGTTTACTCTGGCGGCATTTCAATAAGCGATGTGAAACTCTAAGGGCCATCTGCGGTATGAAGAGCTCAAAGCAAAATTCTTGAGGCTCTGACATACATTTCAATTCCTAACCATCTGAAACTGTGTGCGTCAGGAATTTGCAAGCATAAGGACTATCGAGTATTGTAAGAATGTCACAACTGTATGCCAATAAAGGATGACTTGATGGAGACCCAGAACCTGCTGGCCTCGCTCCTTCTCTCTGAGTAACAGACTTTCAGTAGTTACACAGTCTACAGTGTTAGCTGTTACCCATGAGAAAAGTAACGTACACAAAACACATACTTTTACTGTGTCTATTTATTTAGGAATTTGCATAGGAGAATAGACCGAAGCTTTATGTTAACTAGGCCATTATCCAGACCCTTCCTAAATACAGGACCCAAATGTCCATGGTGACACAATATATACAAAATTTGAAATTCCTAAAAATTAAAAAGAAGTATGCTATTTAGAGGAAATTAAGACGTTCTTTGTAATTTAGTTTTTTAAAAAAAGCAGGAGATAGACTGAAGACGGTTTTCCAGTCTATGTTTGCTCAGGGCAAATATTCCTGAGCATGCCGTGTTGTGGAGTTCTACCTCTGCACAGACCCAAAAGATGCGAGTACAAACAGCTCCTGTCTTCACTGCCCCCTAACATGATCTGTGGGTAAGCCAGGGCTTCTGTGAGGAAAGCTCTGCATTACTGGGTCTTAAAACTTGTGCTTGGTTCAAAAGTTTTAAAGTGCTCAACAACAGCAAGAAACAAAGCAAAACAAAAAATTCCATAAGCCTGTCCTCTTTACTGAAGTCTCTCTCTTTCTATATGTGTGTGTATGTATATATATATACACACACCACAATTATATAAGCATATATGTAATAATTGTTTAATATATATGTTTAAGACCTTTCTTTAATTTGATAAAAAAATATTTTCTTTTTTTATTTACTGAGAGAGAGCGCATGAGCAGCGGTGAGAGGTAGAGAGAGAGAGGGAAAAGCAGACTCCCTGCTGAGGAGGGAGCCCAACATGGGGCTCCATCCCAGGACCCCAGACTATGACCTGAGCCAAAGGCAGATGCGAAACAGACTGAGCCACCCAGGTGCCCCCGATAAAAAAATATTTTCTAAATAAATGGTAATCCTAAGCACAAAGACTAGAGGATAAAACAAAACATCAGAATGTGTTTCAATATCTGAGAGTAGGAATTGGGTTGATTTTTTTTCTCTTAACAAATTTTCTCAATTTTTTCAAAATGTCTTTACTGTACAAATACAGCTTTAGTATCTTTTTAAACATAATTTTAAAAATTATTTATTTATAATACTTTATAATTTATATATACCTTTATATAATTTATATATGATATATATAAATATATATATATCATATATAAATTATATAATTTATAATCCTTTATTTATTTATTTATTTGACAGAGAAATCGTAAGTAGACAGAGAGGCAGGCAGAGGGAGAGAGTGAAGCAGGCCCCCCACTGAGCAGAAAGCCTGATGCAGGGCTCGATCTCAGGACCCTGAGATCTTGACCTGAGCCGAAGGCAGAGGCTTAACCCACTGAGCCAGAGCCATCGAGGTGCTCCATAAACATTATTTAAATGCAATATAACTTTTGTTTGAGCCTGAGGTTATACTCTATAAATGCAGAGTAACAGGTACCTGCTGAAGCATTTCATTTTCCTTCTCCTCAAAGCATCAGCCTCCCTGCAGCCCCAGATCAATGGCCAGTGGCCCAGCCCTTACCTGACACCACCTCTTCTCTGGGTCTTGACATACAAGGAGAGAAAGAACAGAGCAGAAATGCTCTGTTCAGGTTAGGAAGGTTAGGTCAGCTCAGTGTCAGGTTAGGAAGCCTATGCTCTGAGCTGGTCAAGGGCTTGGAGCAAGCTCTGCGTGCCATGATGCACCTCTGCCTCTCACTGCTCTTCCCAGGCTCACTTTGTTTCACCCAGCCACAGAGCATCTCCCGCCCAACCCTCAGGCAGAGGCTACCCGGAGCACCACTGACTGCTCCAAGTCTGAAGAGCTCACATCAGTCAGTCTTGCAGCTGACCCTATTTTGACTTTGTGCCCTAGGACTGGTAGACTGGGTTCCTCCCTGGGCCTCTGGACTGAATGCCAGGCTCTTATCCCCCTGGCCATGGCTGGCGTGTGGTTCTTCTGAGAGCAGGTGGCGCAGCTGTGTGTAGTCCCGAGCAGCAGCCTGACCTGGGAGACTGCGGGAAATGCAGACCTCAGGCCCCACCCCTAGGCCTACTGAATCAGAATCTTCACTTGAGAGGTACCTGGGTGCCTCAGTTAGTTAAGTGTCTGCCTTCAGCTCAAGTCATGATCCCAGGAGCCTGGGATGGAGCCTGGCATTGGGTTCCCTGCTCAACGGGGCATCTGTTTCTCCCTGTGCCCCTCCCGCTGCTTGTGCTCCATCTCCCTCCCTCTCACTCTCAGATAAATAAATCAAATCTTTAAAAAAAAAATCTGCACATAAACAAGATCCCCAGCTGACCTGCATGCACACTGAGTTTGAGAAGCACGGGTCCAAATGATGGACAAGCTGTAGCACCAACCACCTGTTGTCAGAATAATGTCCTTTGGCTGATCTCCAGAGTAATGGAATTTCCTTATTAAACTCTGTCTTGCCTGCTCTATTCCGTCCCTCTACCATCACCAAAGACGGGCATGCCAAAGCCCAGTCTGATCATGCTCAACATTCTGGAACAGCTTTTATGAGCAGCTTCCAAAGGCTTGCCAGCCTCATCTCCTGCAAGCCTTCACCTCCCACTCTCTGCTCCAGCCAGTTCCCAGAAAACAACACTTACTAAAGATTACATTTTCCTTAATGTATAGAACTTTATTTTTCTTTCCCCTTTTCTTCCATCTGCATATATTAATTTTGCAATTTAAAAGATCACTCCCTATGAGAAAGACAAGTAGGTTCTGTCACTGGAGACACAGCTAGCTATTACTGCTACCTTATTAAAGAGGATATAACTGACTTCAAAGTGTTCATGTGTCTTCGAAAGTATCCGATAGATATTGTTGTAAACTTACTGAATAACTCAATAATCTCAACAGTAACATCGCTAAAAAGAAAAGCCTAACACTTCCAGTATAATTCTCTAAACATCATTAAATACATTTTTTAACATGTAAGTATTTTTGTTTTTCAGATCTAGCCTTAAATTCTAAACTGTGAGATTCAAAGTTTAAACATAAAAATCTGTAGTAGTAAATGAAGTGTTTAGTCTGCTTTATTCATATGATGATTCACAGCTATTGGAGTCTACTCACTAATTCAACCAACACAGAACCTGCCATGCTGAATGCACTGTGTTGGAGTGCTCTGTGGGAGTGGTTATTTATGCCTTCCCCAACCCAATATTCACTGAATAATGGGTTTAAGGCCTACCACTACCGTTCTACTTCTGTATATGTATGTATATAGAGAGCTGTTTTTAAAACTTTTTTAAAGTAATCTCTACACCCAACCTGGGGCTTGAACTCATGACCCCGAGATCAGGAGGCACATGCTCTTCTGACTGAGCCAGCCAGGCACCCCCATATATATATATATATATATATACATTTCAATACACTTAAATCTTCATATTGCAACTGTACTTTTCAAAAACTTTAAATTTTACTTTAACTTATAGTAAAATTATATAACCACAGCCCAAATGAGAAAAAGTAAAATCTTAATTTCAATTATTTCAACTATCCAAAAGTTTCTTATAGATATGAAACAGTGCTTTATCTGCAAACCTTTGTAAACTTACCTGACCCCCATTCTGAAGTCTAAAAGCAGATTATGATGTTTCTCCAGAGCCACACTCCACAGGAGTTACCTTAACTTAATATTTCATCAGAACATGATTCCAAGTGAAAAATTAAAGAAGAGAGACATTCTTGGAAAATTTTTACTTAGATGCTTACTTTATCTTTTTTAATTAATTTATTTTTTTAAGATTTTATTTATTTATTTGACAGACAGAGATTACAAGTAGGCACTAGAGGCAGGCAGGGAGAGAGAGGAGGAAGCAGGCTCTCCGCGGAGCAGAGAGCCTGATGTGGGGCTTGATCCCAGGACCCTGGGATCATGACCTGAGCCGAAAGCAGAGGCTTTAACCCACTGAGCCACCCAGGCACCCCTAGATGCCTACTTTAAAAGTCATTTACATTAATTCTTTTCCATTCTTATATGGGACACTTAGATGTGACACCCTCAATTCACTGGCTATATGACTCAGATAAAACCTCTATTTTTTAAAATGTAGTAGCTATAAGTATTTAAAAGGCCAACAAGAAAAATAATTGAGAAGCTCTATGTTAAAAAGATAAGTGCATGGTAAGAAAAAATAGTAAAATCTAAAATAGTCAAAGTCAGGGTGCCTGGCTGACTCAGTTGGTGGAGCGTGTGACTCTTGATCTTGGGGTTGTGGGTTCAAGCCTCACACTGAGTGTAGAGATTACTTAAAAATAAAATCTTAAAAACAAAATAGGGGCACCTGGGTGGCTCAGTGGGTTAAAGCCTCTGCCTTCGGCTCAGGTCATGATCCCAGGGTCCTGGGATCGAGCCCTGCATCGGGCTCTCTGCTCATTGGGGAGCATGCTTCCTCCTCTCTCTCTGCCTACTTGTGATCTCTGTCTGTCAAATAAATAAATAAAATCTTTAAAAAAAAACACCAAAATAATTAAATTAGATCTCAGACTAAACTAACTTTGGAGACTGTTTCCAGTTACAAAAAAAAAAAAGGAAATTGAATGTAAGGACCCTGCTAATTTCTCTCAATTCCCTCCAAAACCTAAGAGTAAGACAGAAAAGTGAATAAATGGTCAGCTTTTAAAATACAGACACTGGGGTACGTGGGTGGTTCAGTCTGTTAAGCATATGACTCTTGGTTTCAGCTCAGGTCATGATCTCAGGGTCAGGATCTCAGGGTTCTGAGACCGAGACCCCCCATTTTGGGCTCCCCACTCAGCAGGCAGTCTGCTTCCTCTCTCCCTCTGCCCCCACCTCTGCTCATGCTCTTTCTAGCGTAGGCTCCTACTCTCTCTCGCTATCTCAGTCTCTCTCTCTCAAGTAAATAAATCTTTCCAAAAAAAGATGCAGATACTTATTTTCATTCACACTTTGAAAATTTTGTTTCTTTAGAGTTAGACTAGACAATAAATTCTCAAATTTTCACATTTTGGATATTTTTGTTTAAATAAAATACTAACACATCTGCTCAGTGGGAAAAGAAATTATTTTCACAAGTAGATTTAAAACCAAGGCAAGTAAACTTAATAAGGAAGATGGAAAGCTTAGACCAATTCCTGTATATAAAGATTTATATTTCATGTATAATCCTTGTATAATAATCATGTATAATTTCATGTATAATATTTCATGTATAATCCTTACCTCAGATGGTAGAAAGAAGATAAATGTGAAACTAACCAATACACCTGAGGCCCACAGGCACAGTTCCTTTCAAAAGCTTAAGAGAACCTACCAGAACCATTTAACAAGATACCTGAATAAATGAAGCGCAGAATGTCGGACAAACAAGAACAGAAGAGGGCGTCTTTGACAACAACACGTAATGGCGGGTTGCCTGGAGAATCCTGGCTAGCACCTGGAAATGCAGGGTCTCTGTTGATAGCAAAGAGGTCCTGGGTAGTTCGGATGATACTGGAATCCTGAATGTCGGCGGGACTCTTCACATTGAAAAGGAGCATGAAAACATGGCTTACGGCACACAGAACAATCTTGTGGGCCTCGGCAACTTCCTTTAAATCTGGGTTGTAAAATACCACATCCACACACTGGCAGCAGAACAGCAAATTATTTAAATCAGAGTTATAATGCGATGCTTCAGCCTTTAAGACAGGCATTTTTTCTGTTTTGAAAAAGAAAATAAAAGTGATAAATTATTCTTTAGGTCTATAGACCCAGACATTTCAGGTTTCTTTTAAACACAAGAGACTATTTTCTTAATGTTATTAAGTTGAACCATATAAAATTGCCAACACTTGACCATTTGTGACCCTATGAAAACAGCAATTTTGTATAACCTAATCTAATTATAAACACATATAAATTATCCTGAGATAACAGTCACAAAATTACATAGTATTTTTTTAGCGAAAATGAAAATTGTATTAATGCCATTAACAGCAATATAATACTACTGCTCACTTTTTGTGTGTCCCCAAATAAAATCTCTCTCCAAATATTACATTTTAGTACGTTGGTAGTTATAGTTCCTTACTTTTACCTGATAAAAAGTTCAAATAAATTACTGAAGAAGTTCTGAAGAACCTAACCTCACATTTGAAGTCACTTTCCTCCTGGGTTTGGAAATGGAGGGGGGAAGAAATTATTAAAATTAAATTGTTAAAACTGTAATCCCTCAAAGCCAGGGCTCTGAGTCTTGGGACTCCATTGTTGGAAACCATCTTGACCATTTTATTTTGATCCTAAAATTAATACTATTTTTTTCCTCCTAGTAAAACAAACACCAGCCTTTCCCCTCAGCACACCTTAGGTAGAGTGTTGGTTAGCCTCCCTAATTTCCAAAAAAGGATGCAACCTTCCATTTCCTAGTTTGATCACTAACAAAGATAAATTAGCCCTCATTTAAGTCAGAATATCCCCACAGATCAGACCCTAGGCCCTCATCATAGACCCTAACTGTAAAGTATATACTAGCTAGCTTTATTCCAAACTGAGCTGAGGAAAGTAGAATTCAACCTTGAATTCAGTAGAAGTCAAATTGCTTTAGGAATGAAAACTCTTTAAAGCAAAACTCTGGTCTCTAAAACTGATAATAACAAGGTACTTTGGTGGCTAGGCTTTTCCTGAACTATACCCCCACTCACCCTTCCCTCCAATGCCGAAGGTATCTCACAGACCCTTAATGGCTTAAGAAGAATCTGAAAGCCACATACCCCAGAGACCAGCATCTATCCTTAGAACAAATGAGCACCAGAACGAACGTTCAGAGTGATACCTAACAGAAGGGCACGGGGTACCACCTGTGAGAATGAAAACAGCATTTGCTGACCAGACACTTCGGAAAGGCCTGTCCATTAGGTCACCTAGTGCCCCAAGCGGAACCCACATGAGAAATTTTTCCTACTGCTAAATGGCATGAACAGCTTTGTTTTCTCAGAGGTACTATTGTGTTTTCTCTTCTTGAACAGTAAGAACCAAGAAATTATCTATCTTTGTTGTTTATTTGGCTATTCCTCACACATCTTCTCATCCAGAAAGTACTTAAAGCAGCAGGTTTGCTATATAACAGACCAAGTCTCCCCTCTTCCTTTGCACACCAGGAAGTTCAAAGCCAAATTGTGTACCATCACTTAGGATCTATCTGCCTTTAAAAAAAACAACCACCTGGAATTGACTTCCCATACTAACTTATGTTTTCCTGCTTTTTAATTTATATTGATTTATTTAACAAGTACTTAAAAAGTACCTACATTTTAAAACCATTTCCATGACAAATTGGTCTGCATAGAGTACTACTATATTTCTATGACATAATTATTCAAAAATTTTGATAAAAGTTAATTTTGATAAAATTGTATTTATGTTTTTTAACTTTATTTTCCACTAACCTTGGGTTGTGAACATTTTCAAACATTCAAAAAGTTGAAAGAATAATACAATAAGCACACACATATCCTTCACCTGGATTCTACAATTAACATTTTATGTTTGCCTTACCTCTAGCTAGATACACATGCACACACTTATTATGCTGAATCACTTAAAAGTAGGTTGTAATCATCAAGATATTTCAGCTCTAAATAATGTCATGTTCATTTCCAAAGAATAAGGATATTCTCCCATTAATCACAGAACCATTACCATACATACAAAAAATTAACAATTCCCTCATGTCATCTAATTTCCAGTCCATATTAAAATTTTACCCAGTTGCTCTAAGAAAGTCTTTGAGATGTTTTTATTGAACCAATTAAGGTTCACGCATTGCATTTGGTTGTTATTTCTCTTAGACTTTTATATAGGACAGCTCTTCACCATACAAGCTATTTTTTAAAAGAAGCTATACACTCAAGTTTAAGACAGTATTCCTCAAAATGGGTCCAACTACCACTTGCTTCAGAATCACCTGGAGACTTATTTTAAAAGCAGATTCCACACCCTACCCCAGATATACTGAATAAGAATGCCAGGTGAGCCCTCAACATACTCAAATTTGGGAACAATTGCTCTAAGACTTGTGAAGTGATCTATAACAAATATCAGTTGAATGTCTAGACATTGGTTAATAAATGCACCTGGTTGTTCAAGCTGAGGTGGTCTAATTCCATGAAATGAGTTGCTCATTTTCCTTTTCTTCATTTTTTCACTTGTCTTCTGATTTAAGGCTTGAATCATAAAATACTCCAACTAAAACATGAATTGAATTTAAATTAAAGCTTCAACAAAATTATGTCTCTGACAAGATTTTTGGTACCCCCAAATCACATTTGCCAAATGTTTTTAATGCCAGTACCATCTACATGTAAGCTTTAGCAAACACTTTTAAATAATTTTTTATTTTAAAAATGTATTAAGTAGAACAGACTGTGCCTTGTCTAAGCATAAATAAACTATTCATTCAAAAAGGAACTGTTTATTCTCTTGAATAATCAAGAAAGCCCAGCAGTGCAACTACGTGACTATCAATAACCATCTCTTGGGCAACCACAGCAGTTAATACTAGAGAAACTCAAGGCAGGACAGATCTGGCTCGATGTCACAGATGCTCATATGAACTAGGAGTGTTTGCACGTGCTCTATTTTTTTCTTGAATAAATTTCATTGAAGTATATCCTTTATGTAATAAATTAAAAATCTTGGGGCACCTGGCTGGCTCAGTTAGTAGAGCATACAACTCTTGATCTTGGGGTTATAAGTTCAAGCCCCATGTTAGGTGTAAAGATTACTTAAACATCAGGGGCACCTGCATGGCTCAGTGGGTTAAGCATCTACCTTAGGCTCAGGTCATGATCTCAGGTTCTGGGATCCAGCCTCATGTCAGGCTCTCTGCTCAGCAGGGGGCCTGGTTCTCTTTCTCCCTGCTCTCTCCCATGCTTTCTTTTGTTATCCCTCTCTCAATTAAATAAATAAAATATTTTAAAAAATAAAAATAAAAAAATAAAAAAATCTTTAAAAAATCCTAATCACATGTTCTTGCACAGTACCAGGCCTATGCCTTACGCTGTAAGGCTTGGGGCAAAAGAATAGATAGAGGTCTATGTACCACATACACAAATATTCAAACTTTGTAAATCAAGAAAACAAACTATTATGTAGAAGCCAGACTTAACTTTAAAGTCTCAGCCTTCTCAGAGCTTCGTGTAGCACAGGGAGAACTGGCACCTGACTCCTGGGCCCCAAGACTGCCCCTTCTCTTCTCATCCCCTGCTCTAGCCCATGCCTTGAGGAGCTTTATGTGTACACGAAGATTCTACTCTCCCCTTCCCCAGTCCTCATATGCAGTCATCCTTTGGCCACTCTTCAGACCTAGGGACACACACACTACTAATGCAATTCACCTTCAGAAGGACTGACCCAGGAAAAAGGCCTGCACAGGCCTGAGAAACAGCCTGAGTGTCGCCGGTCAGAGACTTCTGGGGTCCTAGGTTTTGGAACACAGTTGTAGCACTACACAATAGAACCTTCTGTTCTGTGTTGATGAAAATGCTCTGTATATCCGTGCTATTGAAGAGAGGAGGCACAAGCCACATGTAGCTATTAAGGACCTGAGATGTGGGTAGTACATCTGAGGAACTGAACTTTCTTCAGTTAAGTTAAACACAAATAGCCGCCTGTGGCTAGTGAGCACCATCATGGACGGCGCAGGTCTAGAAGGGCTACTAGCTCCAGGGGGCATACCCTCCTGGCTCCATCAACTTGTGTAATGGGGGTGCAACTGGAGGAGGGCCAGATGGGGCTCTCTAGAGCTAAAGGGCCCACACCCCTCTTGCCCAGGCCTTCATCTCTGACCCTTAAACACAAGATTTTAAATGCTCCTTTCACTCTGACATTATCATCTCCATCTATATTCCTGCAAATGCCACTATTTCTTACACTCAAGATCAAAGCTATACTTAACTATTCAACAATCCCATAAGGGATCATTCTCATCTTATTTCCATATTCTCACCAAGTCTTAGGGGAAAAAGAAACTGCCGTGTCTTTCTTCCAATCCTTGACCACATCTTCAATCCTTATCAAGTGTCCAACTCTAACTGCAACACCAAGTGTTAGGAACAAAGAGAAACAAGGAGGAGGAAACAGAAGCAAGCAGAGAAAAGTGGGAGTTGGCAGGTGGGAAGAGTGACCCTGAGATTTCAGGTTCAGGAAGTGGAGCAGGGAACAAGGAGACCACCATATCCCAAGAGAACCAGCCCCCTCCTCTCCAACAAATGAAGCCAAACTATCATTTTTCCTCAGTTTCCTAAATATTTCAGGGAAATGCAAGATTCTTAGACTAAAGTAAGATTTTTTTAAAATCCACTAAAATATAATGTCTTTGACAGGAAAATTACATTTCAGTCCTCTCTACCTTTCTACCCTTTCTATTTTTTAATTTATCACTATAAAAAAATAAGACAAAAGTTTCCCACAATTATTATGATACCAATCTTGTGAGTATATCTTATTTAATGCTATATTATTAATGTTTCTTTTCATTACTGGGCTACATAATAGCCACATATACATGACAGAAATCAGAACCATTTATATTTGGGTTTTATTTTATCTTTGGTTCTTATTTGGAGTTTGGTAACTGTCCAGAACAAATGAAATTTCTACAGTCATCTGTGGAGACCTCAACATTTTGACATGAATCTACATAATGAATATTCTAGGATAATGAAAAGTGTACTTGACAAAGAGCCAGGGAACTAATGGAGAAGTTCAAAGTGCTCCTGCTTAATGCAGGGTTTACTTTGGTTTAAACCTCTTATCCATGTTTACCAAATTTGTCCTTGAGTGGAGTCACTTCTTAGAGGGTTGAAAAGATAGCTCCAAAGTGAGTTAATACTTACATGATAAAACTCCACAATATTTCCCAAGGACCATGCAGTCCTAATAGTGTAAGGTAGGTGCTGTGTGCTAAGACAGGCCTCAAAATGCCTATAGGACCCAATAAATGCCATAGCTACAGACTAAGCAAATTCCAAATGTATTTTTTTAAGATTTATTTATTTATTTGAGAGACAGAGAGCATATGAACGCAAGCAGGGAAAGAGGCATACGGAGAGGAAGAGGAGAGAAACAGTCTCCCTAGTGAGTGGAGGCTGAGGGCTGGATCTCATGACCCTGAGATCATAACCTGAGCAGAAATCAAGAGTCCAACACTTAATCAACTAGGCCACCTAGGCGGCCCAACAAGCTATTTGTAGGAGTAGTTGCTATGGATACTTCTGAGTGGAATCATTTAGGAGTATACAAAATCTTGCCAAAACACACATAGAGGAAGAAAAATCATTCTTTTCAAATAGTAGATAGAAATGAAGGAGAACTTGCATGGCCCAATGGTTCAGGCTGCAAGGCTCATTGAACTACACAAAGATTAGGAGTAAAACTGGAATCACAGATTTGTGTAAGTAAGTAGAGTTTTGATATGTTCAACAAAAAACAACAGTATCACCAAATGGAAAATTCTAAACTATCCTGTTAGACAATAGAAAACGCTTCATTTGGAGAGAAAAATAAAATTATATAATTTTATTCTGACAAAACCCGACTTTTACTCGGTTTGTTTCTCAAAGTCAAGACCAATCATGCTTTTAAAACTAAAGTTCTAATTGAGGGTCTAGAAAATAGCTACACAGCCAGCCTGACAAATGACTTTAATTTATGTAACAGGGATTACCACTCACCACTCCTCCAAAATATTTTCCTATATAGAAGTCATCAAGGCTGTGTAGTTCAAGATAGGTAGCTCCCAGTTCTTTAGCAAGTTGGATTCCTTCAGTGGTACTGACACAGCTCCCTCTGTCGGAGGTACACAGCGGGCATGTACAAGGTAATTCTTCTGAGGAAAGAAATAGGAGTAACAAAGAGCTTTGAAATTTAATAGGAAAAGAAATATACACAGGCAAACTGAACATTCAACAACAAATTAACAATTCATACAAGAACCAGAGTTCAGGGGCATGTGGTACGTCCACTATCCACCAGACTCTGAATAAAAAGCATCAGTGTTAATAGAAAGATCCTTTAAGTAAACAAGCTTTGAGTGCAAGAAGAATAAACAGTATTTTAGAAAACATAAGAACTTAAAAATAAATTAATATATATTACCAAGGTTTTTATAGTAATTAAACCAACCAGCTAGTAATGGAGGACATGTTTCCCTTTATACACCCCTGACATCCCGAGTATCAATACAAATTAACAACCTAATTGCCCATAGAAACCATGGAAAACAGTGGGTTAGCTTTTTATTTTCTTTTTTCTTTTCCTTCCTTTCTTCTACCCTTTCTTCCTTCCTCTTTTTTTTTTTTTATAAACTTGAAATACATTCACCAAGTTGACTAGATCTGAATCCTCAAGGCTGCAAAATTTTGTAGATTTCATATGAAGTACATTTTTATTCTTATTAATCCAGACATTTCAATTATTAGACTCTAAAGTATTCAACTGCAGAAACCAAATTGAGTCACTTATCTTTCTCTTCAAGACTAAAAAATCATAAACTAAAGGAATGAAAAGTATTTATTCAAAATGTGAACTGTCCTAAGCGTCATGGTTGTGTACACATGCACGGCTGGGCAGGTGAGAGACCAACGTACCTATTAGGACAGTCATCAATAAAGTTAAAAATTTATGTTCAACTCTAGATTCAGCAGAAAGCTTTGTTTTGTTTCATGACACATCAGATATATCATTGTTTAAATGGCAGCCAAATTAAACAGGGATAAATCCATTTTTAGAAATGCGTGTTGTTGTAGTTTCCCTGGGAAGCAGAAGCTAAAGTGAAGACTGGAGTGCAGGAGGTTTACTGAGGGAATGATCGTGGGAACGAATGTTTTCAGGGGTGAGGGAAGTGGGACTGCGCAGAGGAAAAATTCAAACTGCAATATAGCTATAACAAAGATCTTAGCAGATCTTACTGGGGGGTCTGGAGCTTAAATGGCCTTTTAGAATGGTTCCCCATTTGGGGAAAGGCAGCTGTGTCTTTGTGCCCCTTCATCAATCAAGAGAATCAGTGGTTAGATGAGGGCTGCTATGGAGGGGGCAGAACCTTGAGCAAGCAGCTTCTATGAGCTAAAGGTAATACCTGGCAAGGGACTCTGCTGTGCGCCATGAGCACCCAACAGTCTGGTAACTGAGAGAGTAAGTACAGTGGCCCTCAAAGGGCATTTGTGGGGCACCTTCGTGGCTCTGTTGGTATAGCATCTGACTTGATTTCGGCTCAGGTCATGATCTCAAGGTCGTGAGGTCAAGCCCTATGGAGGGCTCTGCACGCAGCATGGGTTCTGTTTAAGATTC
Source organism: Mellivora capensis (assembly GCA_004024625.1). Classification (NCBI taxonomy): domain Eukaryota; kingdom Metazoa; phylum Chordata; class Mammalia; order Carnivora; family Mustelidae; genus Mellivora; species Mellivora capensis. Next base: position 117,090 of record PISX010000227.1, on the reverse strand, counting down.
TTCCCCCTTCCCTCACCCTCTGCTTTTCCCTCTCCTCTCTCTAAAATAAACAAATAAAATCTAAAAAAAAATTTTTTTTGAAAAGACATTTGGGCAACTTCCATAGCCTACACAACAAATTCCTTACCAATGAACTGCATACAGGTGGGCCATATATATGTACACATAGGATATTCAGTGCATGCATGTGCTACGTATGTAACTATGTAGATAATTTTAGCCTCATTGAAAGCTTTTAGAGCTCAGAAACCAGGAATTTACAACCTCCTTCTGCAGAAGAGGAAACTGGGGTACAGGGAAGATAAGTGACTTGTCCAAGTCTCTTTGTGTGTCAGAGATGGAAAAACAATGATAAAACTGTTACTTGCTCTATTTGATAAGTAAAGTGATATCAAAAGATAAGATAACAATTCAATTTAAGTAAAGACACAGTGATTTAAAAGTTAAGCACTGGTTCTCAAAATTAAGCCATGAATTTTGAGTTTTTGCTTTTACTTTTTCCAAGATCATCTTGGTTTGGAGCACATAAAGTTTTTGTACAGAATTTAGCCTATCTTGAAAAATAACACATTGGTATTTCGCATTCTTCACAAAAATTCATAAACAGTGCCTTTGATTTTCTGAAGACAGAGGCATTCTTATGCCTACAAAGCTCTCCTTATGTTGATGGAATGGGGTGAGAAGGCAGTCCATCTTATTAAACTGTATTTCTAAACAAAAATAAAGCAAAGTGTTTCAAGTGAAAAATTAAATGAACATAATGTAAAACAATTTTTAAGAAATAATCTTGATTTGAAGGAAAATCCAACTAATTTCAGGTTCAACCCTGCTAAGCATGGTTTTCCACTGTGTGTAACCATGGCCCTTTACAGACATACACGCCTAGAAAATCCCTCTTCACATTTAGTCTTCACATCTCCTCTGTGACACAGAAGACATTGCTTTTTGTTCACATGTACACAAAAGGAAAAAAAAAATGTCTCCTCATTATGTGGTGGGTATAGCAGGAAAAGCAACAAAACACTTTTAGAAAAAAATAAACATGTATTATGCATTTCACCAGCAACCATAAAAGGACTCAAAATAATTTTAAACTGCGGTGCCTTCTTCAGGATATCACTTCGTGAGCCCACCTCCGGGACACAGCGACTCTGGACATCAGTGTTACACTTCTAGTTAACACTGTAGTCATTGTTCTTTCTCTTATGCAATACCTTTTAAGGTGTTATCACAAATGTCTTTTTTTTTTTTTTTCTAAAGCAAGCGCGTTGTAACTCTGGAATTCAAATGAATTGTATCTCTTTCAAAGAAGTGGTTTTCAGAATCTGTAGGGTGATTCTTACAATGTTGCCAAGTGCTTGAAAATTTTAGAAATCCTTTTAAGAATTCTAGCCTAGTGATGTACTCAACTCTATCAGAACTTCAAAAAGAAAAGAAGAAAGGATGCCCATTTTGGGGAGCTTAAGGCTATGAATACCCCTAGGTGTGTTCAGAGAAAAAAATTCTCTTTTAAAGACGGGTTCAATATTTAGTAAAAGCCAAAAATTTGTTCAAAGCCGAATGTGATGAAAAAGACATACAAGTCAAGCTTGTCAAAACATATGTAACAAAGGAAAATGATGAGACTGATTGTGTTTGCTGAACTAATTCTAAAAAGAGCTCAAGAGAGGAATTATCAGGAGAACACACAGCACAGCTTCATGTACTACAAGGGACTGGGGGAGGGAAGCAATAAAAATCCTTGGGTTGAATAACAGATTTAGCTTGGTAATTACTTTGCAATCAAATCTATATGTGAAATGAATTTCATCTTGTCTAAAACCATTCATCCACTAACTGAACAAATGTTTCTTGAGACCTACCATGTATCAAACAAGAAATATACATAGATAAAAGCTCATAGTCAACTAAGCCAACATAGACATGACTGCAAATTATAATATAATAAATATAATAAATACTAAAATAAGGTATGCAAAATCACCATGGGAACAGAAGGGAAGAAATTAACTCTGCCTGGGGATTATGGAAGACTTCACAGAAAAGGTAGTGATTTACTGGATAGGTATGAATTTGCCATGCTGATATGACAAGAGTTGTGCAGGGCGGGGCACTCCCATTAGAGGGCATAGCACATGCAGAGGTCTGGATGTAAGAAAAAACAACAACACATTAGCTTCCAGTTTCAAAATGGCAAGCTAAGCCCACATTGCAACTCTTCTCCCTGTCAAATCAAAGAAATGATTTAAAAAAGAGGGGAGGGAGAGGGGAAGGAGAAGGGAGGAGAGAGAAATGGAAGGAAGGAAGAAAGGGAGGAGAGGGGGAAGGAGGAAGGGAGATGTGCATATACAGCAAGACTCAAAAATTAAGAGGAGCGGGACGCCTGGGTGGCTTAGTTGGTTGAGCACCTGCTTTCGGCTCAGGTCATGATCCCGGCGTCCTGGGATCGAGTCCCACGTCGGGCTCCTTGCTCAGCAGGGAGCCTGCTTCTCCCTCTGCCTCTGCCTGCCACTCTGTCTGCCTGTGCTCGCTCGCTCGCTTTCCCTCTCTCTGACAAATAAATAAATTAAAAAAAAAATTAAGAGGAGAGAAACTCATCACCCAGAAAGGAGGAGTGCCTAAAGGCTGAAGGCAGATAGCACAGGACCAAAGAAGGAAGCTGAAGCTCAGAGGACAGGTGGGAAGTCACACACTGGGCAACATCAAGAATACTCACTGCTCAATCATGGGGGAACAATAAGGAGGCCCATGGACAACTGAGTGGAGATCAGTTGCAGACCCCAGTGGAAGCAGCGAGGCTTACAGATCTCATATGAGCTCTCACTCCCACCCCAACCTCAGAAAGCAGCTGGGCAGAGGAGGAGAAAGGCGTTAATCCAACAGAGAATCTAAACTGCAAACTAGGCAATTTAAGAAGTGCCTATCAACAGATAATGGATAAAGAATATATGGTCCATATATACAATGAAATATTATGTCTCTATCAGAAAGGATGAATACCCACCTTTTGTATCAACATGGAAATGACTGGAGGAGATTATGCTGAGTGAAATAAATCAAGCAGAGAGAGTCATTGATCATATGGTTTCACTTACTCGGGGAACATAAGGAATAACACGAAGGACATTGAGAGTTGGAGAGGAGAAGTGAGATGGGTGAAATCAGAGGGGGAGATGACCCATGAGAGACTGTGGACTCTGAGAAACAAACTGAGGGTTTTGGAGGGAGGGAGGTTGGGAAGTTGGGTGAGCCTGGTGGTGGGTATTATAGAGGGCACGTATTGCAAAGAGCACTGGGTGTCGTGCATAAACAATGAAACTTGGAACACTGAAAAAAATAAATTAAAATTTAAAAAAAAAAAGAATTGCCCAACATTTAAGAAGCCTCCATATTATGAAATAAAATCTCATCAAATGACAAGACTTAGATTGTCCTCCTTAAGGCAAAACTTAATAGACCTACCAAAATAGGATCTTAAAATAAATATAATTAATTGAGAGAGGTTTTCTTCTTAAAGTATTTACATGCTTAAAACAAGTAGAAGAAATTATGAAATAACAACCAGCTAGAGATCTTGGATATAAAAAGCTATGGGAATTTTTTAAAGCGTAATAAAGCAAAAGAGTAGGACAGACCCTGTGGAAGTGATTTGTGAGTTGGGAAAAGAAGACCACAGAATTCTACCCTAACACAACACAGAGGAAGAAAGCTTAGGAAATATAAAAGAAAGATAGGAGAAACAGAGGAGAGATCCAGAAGTTTCAGCGTGAGTCTAATAAGAGTCCAAAAAGGACAGAATAGAAAAAAATGGAGGGAAGGTGATATTGGAAGAAATCATGAAGTTGAGACGTCCCCAGATCTAAAGACAGACGTTAAGTTCAAGATGTTCAGTGTATTGGGTAAATAAGACACAAAAGACTGTGCCTACAAGGTTGCAAAAGCAGTCGGGAGATAGATCATGAATGATCATGACTTTTAGGTAAAACATTACAAGAGAAAATTACTGAAGAGAGATACAATACTGGATTGGAAAAAGTATCAATGGGAACTCATGATTAAAAGACATATATTTAACATATCTGTATATCTATGTATCTATCTCCAATGAATGGGCCTTGAGGCAATGACAAAGTTATAAGCACCCCTAAAGCCCCAATCTTAGTTTCTTAATGTCACTGCTCACTAAATGGAACCAGGGCTCCCTGAAGAAATGACTGATTGATTCCAGGTGAGCCTGGGACATCTTATGCCATAAAATAAGGAAACACTCAACAACTAATTGGAACTAGATTGAAAAGACTCCCTCCATGCAAATTTGGAGTAATATGAGCAACAGAAAGGATAAGGATAAGAACAGATTATAAAATATTGAATTTAAAAAACAAATCCACGAATTATAATGATTCTAAAAGAAACGTGGGAGCAGAGAGAAGGATAAGCTCTATTTACAGAAGAATACCAACTATAAGTGTAGGTGGAATGACAGAAAATCACTATTTTGCAACCACTACAACTAAAGGAATTATGCAGAATAATGGGCTTAGATTCTTTAAAAATGTCAGTGTCATGAAAGACCAAAAAAAAAAAAGGCTGGGGAACTGTTCTGGATTAAAAGAGACCAGAGAGATATTAGAGACACATTACGTTTAAATGCAATATGTAGTCCTTAATTTCATCCTGGATTAAAAAAAATAGCTTTGGAACAATTGGGAAAATGTGAACGTGGGTTATGTTTAAAATAATAGGATCATAGATAATAGTATGTCACATATCTTGAATGATGGTTGGATTATGGTTGATAGGAAATTGGCTCTGTCTTAGACAATACATGCTTAAGTAATTAGCACTGAAGAAATACCATAATTTTATAATTCACTCCCAAATGAAAAAAGAGAGAGAGAGTCTGTGTGTGTGTGTGTGTGTGTGTGTGTGTGTGTGTGTAATCTCTGGGGTTCACTGTTCTGTTCTGGTCAATTTTCTTGGGTTTGAAATTTTGCAAATAGAAGGGAAAAAGAAGAAAGTTTCTAAAGAATTGAAAGCATTGACTATCATGATCTGACCTATATTCTAGGATGATTATTCTGAGTGGATTTATTTTAGAAAGAAGCAAAGATGGAACAGGAGACCAAAGGTCAATTCACCACAAAGTTGATGAAGCCTAACTGTCAGGGCCCTTGTGTGTGAGTGTTTTCCAAAGCCTTGGGAGAAACATAGTCTATTGCTTTTGTAAGATTTGCAAAATAAGATCCTCTAACTATACTTGGTTAAGACCACTGCCTCTTTCCACTCCAACTCACTTTTATGTCAGGCAGTCTGGGAGTAATGACAGGCATTTTTGGGATCCTGCTAATGGGAATTTAAGTTTAGGTTTAGTGAGATATTATTTGTGGTCTGCAGTCACTTCCTTGTACAGTTAAATGTTTGAGAACTGTCCTGGTACACGAATAGCCTTGAGGAATGCTTCTGCCACCCACATTGTAGACTTGTTTGGTGTTGCGAAACAAAGATGCCAGGCTGAAAGAGGAACACAACACAAATGACAGTGCCCATCACCAGAAACATACGAAGTGTGAAGAAATACACTGGAAGAAACACTATAATTTTTTTCTCTATATAGAAAATAGCAAAAGTGGTTATCATATGAAGAAGTAATCAAAGACTATGCAGCTAACAAATAAAAGAAAAATTAAAGAAATGTCAAGCTATTAAATAATAGAAATATTTTTTAAATGTTTATGGTATTTGACAGCTTTTTTTTAAAGATTCTATTTATTTATTTGACAGAGATCACAAGTAGGCAGAGAGAGAGGAGGAAGCAGGCTCCCTGATGAGCAGAGAGCCTGATGTGGGGCTCGATCCCAGGACCCTGGGATCATGACCTGAGCCAAAGGCAGAGGCTTTAACCCACTGAGCCACCCAGGTGCCTGGTATTTGACAGCTTTTTATTTATTTTCTTTTTCTATTTAAATTCAATTAGCCAACACATAGTACATCAGTAGTTTCAGATACAGTATTCAATAATTCATCAGTTGTGTATAACATCCAGTGCTCATCCTTAACACATCCATAACAACACATGCCCTCCTTAATGCCCATCACCCAATTACCCCAACCCCTTTCCCTCCTCCCCTCCAGCAACCCTTTTTGTTTCCTATGGTTAAGTCTCTCATGGTTTTTCTCCCTCTCTGATGACTTTCCATTTAGTTTTCCTCCATTCCCCTACAATCCTCTGTGCTGTTTCTTATATTCTACATATGAGTGAAATCATGTAATTGTCTTTTTCTGATTGGCTTATTTCACTCAGCATAACAGCCTCCAGTTCCACCTATATCAATGTAAATGGTAAGTATTCATCCTTTCTGATGGCTGAGTAATATTCCATTGTATATACATACCACATCTTCTTTATCCATTCATCTGTTGATGGACTTCTTGGCTCTTTCCACAGTTTGGCTATTATGGACATTGCTGCTATGAACACTGGGGTGCAGATGCCCCTCTGAATCACTACATTTATATCTTTAGGGTAAATACCTAGTAATGCAATTGCTAGGTCACAGGGTAGCTCTATTTTTAACTTCCTGAGGAACCTCCATACCCTTTTCCAGAGTAGCTGCACCAGTTTGCATTCCCACCAACACTGTAAGAGGGTTTCCCCTTCTCTGCATCCTTACCAACATTTGTTATTTCCTGTCTTGTTAATTTTAGCCATTCTGACTGGTGTAATGTAACATTTCATTGTGGTTTTATTTGATAGCTTTTTAGATTTGCAAACTGTCATGCTTATTTGTGTGTGTGTGTGTGTGTGTGTGTGTATCTGTAATGTTGGTTTCTTTCCCTTACAAAGGACCTCTAGAACTCTGTAAGTTTCAGATCCTACAAGATCAGGAACTGCCCCTTTAAGCCAAAAAGAAGGTTACTATGACAGATAATTAAATGACTAGGATCTGAAATCCAATGAAGATAAAGAGAAAGCAATGAATTTGAGGTTTATTTGAAATGTGAAACCAAGAGAGCTTCTAGTCCACTAGATATGGGGAATGGGAGGAAAGCTGGGTTGGATGATTCTAGTAGGGGTGAATGGATAGGTTTGACATCATTCACCAAGACATGGAATTCAGCAGAAAGGGGAAGATTTTGTGGGGACACAGGTTGGAAGAGAAACTAAAGCTGGAGAAAGAGACTGGGTATTCATCAGTGTCTATACAGGGAAAGGGAGAACAGGAGATTAACAGAGTCAAGGTCAGAGTAAACAGCAAGAAGAGGTGAAGCCAAAGGATGGAACCCTGGCAACAACTAAGGATGTAGTGCTTCAATATGTGTATGGGGTAGGGAGTGTTGACCAGTAACAAGACAGAGATTTGGAACAACCACGAAAGAAAGAGTAGCTTTTTTAAATGGAGGAAGAGATGTGTTAGAATAACCTCAAAGGGTGAATTGTTATTAAAATATAAGTCAGTAAATTAAGTGGAAAGGGAAATCAAATTCGGCAAGAAGCATTTAACTGGTAACCCTGAGTGAGAACAAATACAATGTAATTGTGAAAGTCAAAGTCAGACTAGAGTGGACTGAAGAATAAATGGGAAGTCAGGAAGTGGACTCAGGAAGTGTGGATAACTCTTTCAAGAATCAAGGCCAGTAATAAAAAGAAACACAGGGAAGTAGAGGGGATGTGGGGTCAAGGAAGGGTCAAGCCCACTTTGTGTCTTCTAATGCTAAACATATACCTACCCTATGACTATGACCCAAAATCCTATTCCTATGAAACAACCATGAAAAGGAGAATGAATAAATGTAGTACAGCACATTGACACAACTGAAAAATACACAGCAAAATAACAAATTGTAGACAAGCACAACAGGGATGAATGTCAGTATTATGCTAATTGAAATTAGACACAAGATACTACATACAGTATAATTCCAAGTATGTAAATTTCTAGAATAGATAAAACTAATTTATATGGTGAGAAGTCAGAACAGTGGTCATCCCATGGAAGGGGGTCTAGTGACTGGGAAGAGGCATGAGAGAGCCTTCTAAAGTGAGGCAAATGTTCTCTATCCTGACCTGGAAGATGGCTGCAGGGATGTATATATATTTAAAAATGCATTAAGCTGCACTCATGGTACCTCATGAACTCTATGTCCTTTCCTTTGCTGTACCTTAATGAAAAGGAAAAAAAAAAAGAATAAAATTTCCAAGCCAGCTTCACTGAGGAAACACCACTAAAGAGAACTATCAAAATACCACCAAATCAAAGTGACTTCTGTGTCGGCCTGAGGATATCTGACAACAATATGCATAGCAGCAATGGCTGGAACAGACTGAACCACCTGAATCCATCGGCCATGGAGGAAATGAGCCCCTCTCTCAGGCAGGAGTGTCAGTGTCTCCACCGCACTTGTTCCTAGCTATATAAAAATCCTGCTCCCAAGCCCAATCCTTTTGCAGACAATCTATCCTTCCCACTGGACAGGCCTTTAGAACGTCAAAAAGAGTCTTCCAGAGCTCAGCACCAGCCTAATACCTCTCCTAGATCAAAAGAACACAATCACTGACTTCCTTCACTTCTGTAAAAGAGCAATTTAGAAGACAAATTTGTACCCATCAGAATCCCAGCAGTCGTCTGTGACACTTTCCTTTGATGTCTCACTATCATAACCAGTGATGAAGAGATAACAGCTGGCATTTGAACACAGTCATCTTTTCCCCCCAAAAAACCCATATCAATCATTAATAAACTTAACACTATTTGAAATTAACATGGTACCTGCACTCTTATCATAAGAAAAAAAAATTAGATACTTACCATTTTGTCTGGTACCAACAGCGGCAATGATGACTGGAACTGAATTTAATGCCCTTTTTATCACTGGGATATAATTATCCTTTACTTCGTGGAATGAGAACTTGTCATTTACGTTGTATTTGATCACAATGATGTCGGCACTCCCGATTAGGTTTCTAGAGGTGTACCAATCACTGTCAAAAATGTCCTAAACCAAAATGCAAAGAGCACTCGTTAGTCTACTTGTCTTCAAATCAGTCATGAAATAAAATGGGACACACACCATTTTTTGCTATAGTTTAATTTTTGGAATTCATAAGAAGAATTGATTTTTAAATAAGTAATTACCTAAAATAAAAATGCCTGAAGCCTACCAACTCTTCTATTTTTGTGTATTCATTTAGCCTAGACCACAGTGTAGTTGTTGTACTATAAAGGAGATCTAGAGAATTATTAAGAGTACAAACAAGCACTTTGTTTTCAAATTATGTCATACTTTTATAACCTAATAATTTGGAAAATTTTTTTTAACATTTTTATTTATTTCTTTGAGATAGAGCAAGAGCAAGGAGGACGGGCAGAAGGGGAGGGAGAAGCAGGCTCTCCCCTGAGCAGGAATCCCAATGCGGGGCTTGATACCAGGACCCTGAGATCATGACCTGAGCTGAAGGCAGAGGCTTAACCAACTGAGCCACCCAGGCATTCCTAATTTTGAAAATGTTAACACCACAGCCTTAGATACCAGAGCATCAGTATGAGTAAGGAAGCTTTGAAGGATTTTCTGTGACCCAATTAGACACTGCAGGATTGTTCAGTGTTTTAAACTGCAATACACTGTGAATTCTGTGGAGTTCCACATATTGTATACATATTTTCAAAATGTCTGTATACTTTTCAACTTTATCCACCCTTTGGACAGTAGTGTACACATACAGTGTATATGTATGTGAAGGGATGTATGTTTCATAAAAAGACACTGTATATTATAAAGTGTGAACATTGTAATGAACCAATTTTTCAATTCGTGTATTTAGCTTATATAAATTAAAAATTCAGGATAAGTCTTTCAATTTTAAAATTTTTACTTCTGGACTACAATTAATAACATTTATATTTAGAATCAGGGCCAAAAGTAATTTATTATGAAGCCTACTCTTTAAAAGCTTTGGTATTTTAAAAGTATTTTTTCAAAGTTTCTATATGAGTAGTAGCATAATAAAAATATGTATCTTAATACCATTGCTAAATATGCATTAGTAGGTTTCTTCTCATATTCTAGTTAACTACTAATCATTATTTGTCATTTCATGCAGCCTTTGGTATGTATTTCCAGGATATATTAAAGCTAGATTAAGAAAACAGTTAGATGTGGCTAAAAAGTCTAAAAACTGCTGGGCTATGAAAGTTCACACTTTGAAATATGAGTTCAAAACAGAATAATAATGCTGGAATGAGTCAATCAAGAGCCATGTGACAGAGCTTCTACTATATGATGGAAAGTTCTAAGAAGTGTTACACAGCAATCCCCTTTTGCAAAGAGAGCTGCTTCTCACCAGTACCTCCACAGTGTCTAGCAAAGCCTCTCCCAATCCCTATATCCTCCCCAATTCACCCACTTCCTACAAGTACATTCAGAGTAACAAGAACAGCAAGATTTTTAGATATAACTACCCTACTAAAAACAGGAGCATTTAAAAAGGAAAAGTAAAAGGACCAAAAAAAGAAAAATAGGCAAACTACAGGAATATAAACTCCAAAGGCAGTCTTGAACTTGAACTTAGCCGGGGGAGAAGTGAAGTGGGACACAGATCAAGAAAACGTGAAAGCTTCCCAGCAGAGCTCTACCCTAATTTCCAAATCCCAAACCACAAATCCATTCAGTTCCAATTGTATCTGTTGTAATATCCAATCTCAAAGTATACAAGCATAACAAGGGTACACAAGTATAACAAAGAAAAAGAACAAAGTCAGATGAATGGAATAAAAAACAGAAACTAAACAGAGGTGGGACCAACATTAAACAGCCATTTAACTGTGAGAGAACGAATCAAAAGTAACTACTCTTTGCATTCCAAAAAGTTTAAAATTCCAGAGTAACTAGAGAGGTGTACTGGGAGGAAAGGAGACATCTAGAGGAAAATGGGTGAGAAAATGGGTGTTGGCAACATTATCACTGTTGTATTGAGGATATTAAAATTAAAAATAATTTTGTTTTTAACACAAATCAGAGTTTCAAACCCTGCACAAGAAAACTGTGCATGCATTACCTCACTGCTTTTTGTGGAATATTTTTGGTAAACAGGAAAATATCTAGAAATAAAATAATGTAACTGCACAAAAAAAGGGAGGGTGGGCTTGAGAGAGACATAATAATAATAATGAATTACATAAAATGAATTTGAAACACATTTATGTTAAAAGTGTCAAGTATATACGGCAAGGATCCAGAGTGAGGCTACAGATCTACAGAAGAAACTAGAAAAGAGAAGCAAAACTATCTCATTCTGATTCCAAGGAGGAACGAACACCACATTTCTAATCAAGCTATGTCAAAGAAAAAATGCTCTCCTGGTTTCTAGAAATACGAAGGAAATCAAATTCTCCCACCCCTTGTAAATCAGTTCCAGGATTTCCTCTGGGAGGTTATGCAATGCAACACTTGGAGCCACATTGGGAGAATGGAACTCATCTTCTTAAAAATAATCTAAAATTTTACAGCAAAACAACAATTTTATTCAATATTTATTTGCTGGCGCTGCAAATACAGCACCTACTAAGTACCAGCACTGCTACCCCAATGTATTGTATTTGTGTAAATCTTGAATGATGTGTAGGAACACTTTACTTTTGCTTAGTATAAGGGATACGTGGTTATACTGACATTGTAATAAACATTGTATTACTAGAGTAGCTACCACCTGGACTAAGTACTATAGCATGTCAGTTTCTTTTTTTTTTTTTTTTTAAGATTTTATTTATTTATTTGTCAGAGAGAGAGGGAGAGAGAGCGAGCACAGGCAGACAGAGTGGCAGGCAGAGGCAGAGGGAGAAGCAGGCTCCCTGCCAAGCAAGGAGCCCGATGTGGGACTCGATCCCAAGACGCTGGAATCATGACCTGAGCTGAAGGCAGCTGCCCAACCAACTGAGCCACCCAGGCGTCCCAGCATGTCAGTTTCTATCTTAAGAACTTTACATGTATCATCTCATCTTCTCTTCAGCGCAGCTCTAGGAGCCAGGGAGTCTTTAGGAGGCAGGGAGTCTTATTTTATACAGAGGGAAAAATAAGGCTAAGAGAAAATAGTGACTCACCAGGAAAAACCACTAAGCAGCAATATGGGGATCTGAAATCAGGTCCTTTTGCTATCAAAACCAGTGCTCTATCTGCTTTGCTATACTGAATATTCTGTTCCGGTACATGTCAAGTATTAGCTGATAAACACAATCAATTTGAGTATCTCTGAAGGACTTTTAGTTACCACCAAGAAAAGAAAAGCACCTTATAAAGAGAAGGTCTACAAATGTATTCCCTTATGTTTGAAGATTATTATAACCCAAAAAAGTGTACCAAAACTCAATGCTTTAAATAGGAGCAGAATCTAAACAAACAAAAGATGATTAGTACAATAAAGCACAATAATCAGTATATGGCAAAAATCTAGACTACAGAGGCTTATTTTAATCCTTTGGAAAATTTCATTTACTACAGTACCTGGCATCACAAGTATTGTTTTTTGCTAAATTAACAACACGAACAGTAAAGAGTTAACAGCTTGAAGAAAAAACAGGAAAAGTAATTCTAACATCCTAATTCAGCTTATTTTATTTTCCTTAAATTTATTTACTCTATTCACTCCACATTTCTTCAACTGCGTGTAAAACCGGTAAGTTTTCAAATTGTACCATCTTTCACAATGAAATGACCAAAGTAAAAGAAGTGTTTCACTTGTTTGCATGGACTCCAGCCAGTAAGTTCCTTACCGATGCTTCTTATGATTGGCATCGTCACTGTGATAAATGGGAGTTTAAACCTGGTTATTGAAAAAAAACCCGTTTTATTTATTTTAGCCCATTAACATAAATATCCTTTAACTGAAAATTTCTTTGAGCTAGTGATCTTTTCATCCCATAATTTGCATAAGTAATTTTTCTAGGCACATTCCATACATTCCTTTAGAAAGGTGTATTAGTTCCCCATAGCATACAATTCAGGTTTTTACAATTGATGTTTAAACATAAAATCTCACATGATAATTTGTATTCTTTTTCAGACACTAAGCTTTCATCTGTTACAAAATATAATCTTCAGCTTTAGTTATGCTATTTTAACTCTAATACCAGTATAGAATCAGAAATTTTCAAATAAAATTAAATGAAAACATTAAAATAACTACTGTTCTTGTATATTACATTATAATTATATTATAATGTACCGAAAATATGTATGTGTCAGAGAGTAGATTTCTTTCTCCTTTTATCAAGCACTCAAGAATCAGACTAGAATCTTATCGACTTCATTACAATTTCTTTTCATTATTATAAATTTTAAAGCTTTTTAAAAATTCCAAGCAGTATTATTATTTCTGATTTATGAGTCACTGAAAACAAATGGCTACTATATTAAGAGTATCTGCATTATCAAACTTAAAAACAAGAATTAAAATTTTCAAAAGTGCATAGTGTTGTAAATGAGTGGTTTAAAATTAATTCTCAGTCCCTCTCTCTTCCTCTCCTTTCCGGGGGTCCTATTCCTGAACTGTCCAAGTGAAATTTATTTTTGCTTGTGTTGAGCTTTCAGAGGACTTTATTTTTAGAACACTAATATTACACTCTCACCCACAGGGCAGGCATGAAAAAACATTGCTCTCTGCTGGTGAAACTTAGTGACCCCGTCCCTTGGGGTTGTCACATTCAACTGCCAGCTACCAAGGGACAACCTACAGTCCTGAAGGCTATGAGTAAGTAAGTGCTCCTTGTTGCCACTGGGGCTTCTGCCTTCTAAGAGTGTTCTCTGACCGGGCTGCCCCCTGCCTAATAAAACAAAGGAAAATAAAGATTTCCCCCCAAATGTTTAAAAACTCTACGCAGGTGACCCAGACGGTCCACATCATGAAAGGGGGAAAAGGGAGAGGAAGGGGGAAAAAAATGAAAGAAAAATCTCCGTCAGCCTCGGCACTGAGCAGCTGCCACCCCTTACCCAGACGGGACAGTCGTGGACCACCAGCTTGACATTGCCAAAAGCGCTGGCCTGATACTCGGTGAACACCGGACGTGCGACCGTACTGGTCGCGTTCAGCAACAAGCTGCTTTCGTCCCCCGAGACCAGCGGGCTTCTCCCCAGGTAAGTGCGGATGAGCCCCGACGGCCGATTGTCCTGGTGAAACGCGTCCCCCTCGTTCCCCAGCGCCACGATGTGAATGGACCTACACGACAGAGAGGGGCAAGGGGGAAAGAGGCGCGTGGTCAGCGCTAGGATCACTTTAATCCGAACAGGAAGGGCGGGGGGCAGCGCGCGGCGAGGATGAGCAAGAGCCCCTCGCGCTGGGGCGCACGACACGCGTTGGGGTAGAGACAATGGCAGGACCGCGACGCTTACGTACATGATCTCAAATCCAAGGGCAGGGCGGCGACTCGGAGAAAAGCTGCTCCTCGCGGCCTCTCGGGGCCAGGCGGCGGCGTATTTACCCGCAATCAGCTCATCCCCGGCCGCGTCCCCCTCGCGCGCTTCCACCGCGGCGCGGCCGACGCAGAGCGGGCCCGCGCGAGCGAGCGAGCGACAAGGGGGCCGGGGACGTGCAAGTCGGGCCGTGAGCGCGCTGCCAACCAGTCAGGAAGTGCCCGGGAACATCCCGAGCGGTCCGCCGCTCCCCGCCTCCCGGGCCGCCGCCGCCGCCGCTGCTAAGAGTGGCCAGGCGCCCGGGCGCTGCAGCCCCCTCTCCGCCGCGCTCTCTGGGCTGGGCAGCTGTCGCCTCCTGCTGCTGCTGCTCCTCCTTCTGGCCGACAGTGGCTTAGGAAAAAAGCCGGGGCCTCCGCCCCCTCGGCGGGCCTGGCGGGCGGGCGTAGCACGTGCTGGCCTTGAGGGTTGGGTGGACGCGGGGGGCGCGCTCCCGCCGGGGCCCCCAAGCCCGGGCAGCGGATACAAAGGGTCAGCCCGCACAGGGCCCCGCGGAATATAAATTAATAAATACAACGTCCAAGCCTGAGAGCTCCTGATCGCCAATCCGCCTGCAGCAAGTTTGTTCAACTCGAAAGGCTGTAACCAGAGCCAGGGAAAGGGGGGGTGGGGCGGTGAGGCCCCCGCTCCCTAAAGACTGGGGAAAAAAGAGGTTAGGGAAGCTAGGCATTCAAGCCCGTTGGCCGCTCCGGCAGCCCAATTTTTTTTTCCCCTCTTGGCTTTGACGGAAAGTGTTTTACCATGTCTGCCGCTTTGTCATTTGTCAACATGCACTACAGCTGTTTTCTAAAATCATACTTGTGAGAAAAAAATAAAGGCAACATTCATGCTGGTGCAGAAAGGGATCTTTGTTCACACACCAATTAATTTGCTAATATCGCTTTTGAGGGATTATTTACTATTTCAAGCTATATTTGGCATATTTTACCAAAAACTGCAAGTTGTTGTTGTTGTTGTTGTTGTTTTTAAGTGCTGGGGTTCTTATTGTGATAGTTTTAAAAAGAAGTTACGTGCGAGGTGTTTACAAGCTAAATGCTTGTTTACTTGGAGATTTTTCAGTACACATAATGGTTACACATTTAATAATAGCTCTTTAGACCAACTGAAATAATAACGATCATGCTAATGCAAGGATACTTCAGATTCTTTCACGATAATGCACTAATGTAAAGGTTATGAAGGTCTCTAAACGGCCTCAAACTACCTTAATGCAAATGAACACTGGAATCCACTAACACCAAGAAGAAGGGCTAGAGGTTACTGTGGGACTCAGCTTCTCCATAAACATAAAAATCCTCACAAGTGCTCTGTGTTTTAAGAGTCCTTATTTATCCTTTCCCTTATTTATTTTGCCCTACTTTAAAATTTCTTTTCTCAAAAGAGCTATTTTGAGGGCATGAGGTACTGAAGAGGTACTGAGGTGCTGAGTAGGGCAGTGACAAGACTAGGGTAAGAGGCCTTTGGAATGTGAACAGCTTATTATGGGCCCTTGCTGCTCAGTTGGAAGCAGTATAATATAGTTTCTCATGCTCATAGGTTATGACAAGAGGCATTCATTCTGTAGTCACTGATTTTTTTTTTAATCTAGTTTCCCTTGCACTAAGTATAATTTCTCCTTTAGTCTCTAGAACATAAACCATCCTGAAATATTTAAGAGTTTAGGATCACCTTTTCTCTTGGGTCAATAGAAAATATATTTTCTTGTCAGTCCCCTCTAGTAATCAAGCACAGGTCAAAAAGACAGACACTAACAATGAATGGATAAAGAAAATGTGGGGCGCCTGGGTGGCTCAGTGGGTTAAAGCCTCTGCCTTTGGCTCAGGTCATGATCCCAGGGTCCCGGGATCCAGCCCCGCATCAGGCTCTCTGTGCAGTGGGGAGCCTGCTTCCTCCTCTCTCTGCCTGCCTCTCTGTCTACTTGTGATCTCTGTCTGTCAAATAAATAAATAAAATCTTAAAAAGAAAAGAAAATGTGGTATGTACCTACAATGAAACATTTGGACTTGAAAAAGAAGGAAATCCTGTCATCTGTTACAACATGAATGAATCTTGAGGGTATTATGCTAAGTGAAATAAGTCAGTCACAAAAAGACAAATACTGCATTATTCCACTTACATCAGGTATCTAAGCTAGTCAAACTCTTAGAAACAGAAAGAATTGTGTTTACCAGGGACTGGGAGTAGGAGGAAATGGAGAGTTGTTCAACGAGCAGAGTTTCAGTTTTGCAAGATGAAGAAGTTCTAAAGATCTATTGCAAATAAGACGCATATAGTTAACACTATTGTAATGTACACTTAAAAATGGTGAAGATGATACATTTTATATGTTTTTGCCACAATATGAAAAGGGGGGGGGGACTGGAAACTGGCAGGAAGAGAGCACTCATTTTTCTCCTCTGTTACTGAGTATGTGAGCCAGGCCTGTGCTAGGCAGGCATGGGAGATACTAAGATACATAAGACACAAGTGTTAACCTTGAGAAACTAAGTCTATAATTAAAGGTCACTATATTATAAATATTAATCACCCAATTCTTTGAAAACATACAGGTTCCTTTAAATAATTATAATACAGGCTCACACATGCAGTAACAGAGGTAGGTACAAAGTACAAGGATAAAGTTCAGTGAACATTAGGAAGAGATCTGTGCCCGTGTGTCATCAGAGAGAGGTTCATAGAGGAAGTAAACATTGTCTTGCGTCTTAAAGGATGAAGAGGAATTGCTAGATGTGGAAGAAGAGGAGGGAGGAGGAAAGGGAAAGAGTTTTAGAAAGAATGGACAGGCATCATATGCAAATCACATGTAAAGGTGTAGAGACATGGAAGATCATGTCTTGTTCAGGAAACATCAAGAGCTGAAATTCGTGCTGGGGTGCAGATGCCTTTATTACAACAAGCAAAAAAAGAGACTGATTTCCCAAGAGATTTCCAAAGTCAGACCTGATGATAATTATAGATTAGAAATTCATCTCTATATACAATAGAGCTCAGCTAGATGCTCACCAAACCCATCTTCTCTTCCAGGTAAACTAAATTACATAGCTAAACTACATTTCCATAGTTTTTACACGTAAATAGGGCCAGACAATTCATTTTTGGCAGTAGAATATAATCCCCATTGAGCAGTTAAGAAAAGTATGCCTACTCCACTCTCTTTTATTCCTCTTTCTGCTAACTGGATGAAGCCAGGTTGATGTGGAAGCCATGTTTTTTAAATTGTTGGTCTGCAGCACGGAGGAAGCCTGGATTTCTGAACGACTGGTTATAGCAGAGCTTCCTCACAGCATGCACTGAACTGAGACATGAGTGAGAAGATGGATCCTTATTGGGTTAAGCAGGACATTTTGTGGCCAATTATTACAGTAGCTAGTGTTACTTATCTTAGCTAATACAAGATCATAGATGGTCCATTTCCTGATATCTTAAAGATTCTTTTCAAAATTATCTTAATACTACTTTTTTATACCTATTTTCCTTTTATTTACAATGTTTATTTGGTTTATATACTTGTAGTTTCCCTCAGTAGCATTTAATAAAATATTTATTTTTACCAGGGTGTAACAAATTCAATTATCATTATGTTCTCCAATCTCAAGGTCACTGGGGAACACAAAAGCAAGCACCTCTAGTCCAAACAATATGTTTTCTTATTTTCACAGCCCAAATGCCACTATTTTATATTCATTCTAATAGATATTCTCATCCCCAGATAAAATGTAGCCACATATGCGTGTCAGGTATGTATGAGGTAACTCAACAAGTTATTACTGATCCCCAGATCATGAATATTAATATACCAGCCTTTGAAAAATATCTTGATTCCTTAGTGACTAGAGAGGAAGCATAAGATTTTCCCAACTGTGTTTCAGGTTGGGGAGAAAGATGGATATCTAGAGAGGTCTGAGCACCACCTTCTCCCATCTCAAAGTCAATCAGACCATTGTTATTGTTACCTAATTTTTAAAAATACATTAGTTTCATTTTCAGTAAAAAGAGGGTATTTCTAACATTTAAAAAACCCGAAATTCTAAAACACTTATCTAGAGCAAGGGTCTCCAAAGTGGGGTTCAGAAGATGACTCCTGACATTTTAGAGTAAGTTTTTGAACTTCTATGTATAAACACATATATTTTTTTACCAAAAAAGAGGGGAAGAAATTAAGCTTGAATCATATTGAATGTGAGGACTGATACCAGCATCCCCACCTGATCCATAAGTGGGCAATCACCTGGGGTGATCTGGGGAGAGAGGGAAAGCACAACAGCACATAACAGGGGAGGGGAGGGCCATCTCCTTTGTTTTCAACATATTGCCACATGGTGCAATTTCTGTATCTAAGTGAATTTATTTATGATATTTATTTATTTTTAAAGATTTTATTTATTTGACAGAAACAGTGAGAGAGGGAATACAAGCAGGGGGAATTCGAGAGGGAAAAGCAGGCTTCCTGCTGAGCAGGATCCTGATGCAGGGCTTGATCCCAGGACTCTGGGATCATGACCTGAGCTGAAGGCAGATGCTTAAAGACTGAGCCACTCAGGCACCCTGTTTATGGTAATTAAGTAAACTAATTGTTACAGCATGGACCAATGGAGATAGTGTTCATAATGCAAGAATAGGCAAACACAATTGACTGAGCTGACGTTCCTGATACCCTTCGGAAGCTACATTGCAAAGTAAAAACTAATGACTAATCAGATCTGACAAGGTGGCCATAATCTCCGAAATTAGAAAGAACATTGTTTTAAATATGAATTTACACCTACTTTTACTGACTTTACCCTAAGTGCATATCAGAGTTAATCAATGATGATATTCTGAATTGATTACAATTAGCTAGCCATTTAAAAACTAGGTATCCAAACATGAAGTCAAAACTCCACAGTATCTCCAGCATACTTAGTAATGTACTATTTAAGCCAGTATTTTAAAGAAAATTCATATATTATAAATGCTAAAAAGCCTCTTCTGAGCTTTCTTAACAATGAAAGTCAAAAAGCAACATACGTTTGGGAAAACAATTTTCTTCTTGCCAAGATGAAAATATCTGAAATTATACATGGAACACAAATGGAAAAAAACAACTACATTCCTTTGACAGTGAATACCTTGAGAATATGCATATAAAACACTGCTAAAGACCCCAAGACACAAGTATTGGAACAAGTTACACAATGTGGGAAGTTTACCATAAATTTAAACTGAAGGCACAGATGTTTTTAATATGTCTCACATTATGGTAGGTAGATTCTGTTATGATAGCTAGATTCTGTTTCAGTGTGGTATTTACTAGACTGTGTTTCAATAATGAAATACAACTTAAAATGACATTTTTTTGTGTGATCCACTAAAGGAAATCTACAATAGAGAAGATAATCTTTCTCTGCTACTTCTTTAAATGGCATTTTAAGTAATAATTGAATTTTTAAAAATAAAAACTATATTTTATGCAAAACTGTGTAAATATTAACACTGATTGATTCGTTGTTTTGACAAAAACATTTTATTAAAAAAAATAAAGGGAGGATTCCAAGCTAAGGTTACAGTGAGCACAACCCACGTGAAATTCATTCCTGGTACATCTTACAGGCAGTTATTCCAGCAAAGAAGTTGGGGCCGGAATACATAGTACTATAAGATGTTAAAGCAGTTAATTTTGTGCAAACAAGACTTGTGCGAGTTTTTAAAAATTTTTTCATCCTGAAATATAACACGCATACACAGAAAAGTGCATAAAACTTATCATAAGTTAATAATTATAAAATAAACATTCCTGAACAGCTCCCAAATCAGAAAATAGGGAACTATCAGCATTCAAGCAACGGTACAGGCATACGTGCTCAGACATCCACCTCAGGTGCCCCTCCTCAGTTACAGTCCTCTTCTTTTTTTTAAGAGATAATCATGAGCCTGAATTTTGTGATGATTATTTATTAATTTTTCTATATAATTTTACTATCTGTGCATTCCTAAGCAAACATTTTTGTTTTGCTTCTTTTTGAATTTTTTATAAGTGGCACCACAGTATATATACAATTTCGTGCCTTGGTTCTTATAATCATCACCATTTTCCAGGTTCATTCATGTGAATGCAGCTGTGGTTTGTTCCTCCCATTCATTTTTATTGCTGAATAGCATCCAGTGAATATATACAAAGCCATTTACTTATCCATCCCATTGTAGATGCGCATGTGGGTTATTTGTAGTTTTTGCTGATTACAAACAATGCCTTGAGGACCACTTTCATTAAATATATTTGTGGATATGCTAGGGCACAGTGTATGTGTATGTCCAACTTTAGTAGATAATACCCAACTGACTTTAAAAGTAACTTTAATTATTACATTCTTCTAATAGCAGGGCATGAGAATTCTCCCCCTAATCCTTTATATATTTAAGTATATTTACTATATGTCAGATATTATATTCAGCACTTAACTAAAATTGTTATTCAATTTTCATAATGGCCTTGTCAAGTAGGTTCTATTACCATTCTAATTCCCAGGAGATAAAATTGAGGCACAAAGAGACTAAGTAACTTGCTCACGGCTACATAAGCAATGAGTGGAGGAGTTGGGATTCCATCTTAGTAGACTGGCTCAAGTCTATGCCCTTACCCACTATGCTATGTTGATGTTTGAAAATATTTCCTTCATTATGTAAGTTTGTGATGAAAAACACAACCTATAAAAACTCATAACCTATAAAAACTCATATCTCATAAGATTTTTTAAACCCAAACATTTTCTAAATAAATTTTCCATGCAATTTGAAGCCATTTGTTAAAAATATAAACATTTACAACACTCTCATTAGAGTGTAGAAACAAATGAGTAACAGGCAAACTGGAAATGTATTCATTAGATATTAACCAAAACCTTTACACAGCAAGTGGTACTGAAAAATAAGTACTGTGATTTACTAATCCATTTAAGGAAACAGCTCTTCCATTTAAATCCATATATCCTTGTAAGCTCTTTTCAGAGAACCCTTAAATAAACTGAATGTAAAAGTAAACATCTGGGGCGGTTGGGTGGCTCAGTCAGTTAAGCGTCCAACTCTTGGTTTTGGCTCAGGTCATCATCTCAAGGTCTTGGGATCAGCCCTACAATGAGTTCCCTGTTTTGCATGAAGTCTGCTTCAGGTTTCTCTCTCTCCCTCTCCCTCTGCCCCTTCTCTAGCTTGTTTGTGTTCTTTCTCTATCTCTCAAATAAATAAATCTTTAAAAAAAAAAAAAAGCAGACATCTGTGTTGCTGTATCACAAAAATGTTAAATCATTAAAAAGTACTGAGGAACTGGGGCGCCTGGGTGGCTCAGTGGGTTAAAGCCTCTGCCTTCGGCTCAGGTCATAATCCCGGGATCCTGGAATCGAGCCCCGCATCGGGTTCTCTGCTCTGCAGGGAGCCTGCTTCCTCCTCTCTCTCTGCCTGCCTCTCTGCCTACTTGTGATCTTTGTCTGTCAAATAAATAAATTAAATCTTTAAAAAAAAAAGTACTGAGGAACATTTAATTATTGTTCTCTCTAAAAAGCTTTATTAACAGTAACATTTTAGAGAAAATGTATTTTATATTATTATTAATGTACTTTACATTTATTTAAAATATGATTTACTTCATCTTAACCTCATCTACTGAAATTTTTCTGTTTCAGTATGTTATATTGTATTCTTAATGTATTAACAGAAATACATGCATGTAATTTATGACGATATTCTTTCTTTTAGGTGACTCTGTCAAAAACAGTTTGGAGACTATGGATCTGGTGGCTTGGGCTGTGCTCTAGAGGATGAGCTCAGAGAGATATGGTAGCAGAGTCCTGAGCTGCCAGGATGCAGAACAGGGCATCAGGGCTGGCTGCTGGGGTAAGGGAGGCAGGGAGAGAGGAAGCAAAGAGGAGATAGGAGAAGGCAACACTGATAAACTGTGGACCTACAGGCCTAGAAATCAGCCTGGTAAAAAATGTATTTGTATTGTATTAACTTATCTAGGAAGAGATAAAGCTTGCAAATTTACACAAAAATCATAAAACTCAAGATTAGCATTTTTTAAAAACAAGAGCTTGCGTGTTCTTCACACAGAATAACGTAAGCAATGTTACTTACCAGGGTCAGTAATGACACAGTCAATAAGAAAAGCTGACTTTATTCCTTTTATTACCTGTATAATTCTTCCTAGAGAAGTAGCTGACAGATTTCTTCTAGAGGATTTCTTCTAAACAGCAAGGTTGCTATATTGTCAATTCTGTTTGGAGAAACCAAGGTGAAAACCAGAATGATACTTATTTGTCAAATCTAACCACCCTAAAAGGTCTAAAATGTTCAAATGTTTGTTTGAATAGATACTACCCACCCACCTCCATCATTGTGCCCAATTGTGTTTTTCAAACAACTGTTCTGTTTTCCAGTTAAAATGTTACTTAAAAATACCAGAGCATATGTTCCTTTGAACCAGGACTGCTTGTTTCTACCAGCATTTTTCAAAGGATTGAACTTCAAAGAAATCTGGTTGTTCAGCCTTTAATATTCCTGCTTTGTCATTTAGTTCTTGAAAAATATCTATACAAGTATTGTTATAAAACATTATTGATGATATAATTTATTTATGCATAGTATTTGCGAATATTTCCATTTGTAGCCATACAGAAATATGGAACATTAGATTTAAGCAGTTTAACACTTTGCTGATAGACCTTTTTGAAGATCTCTAATACATTAGAAAATAGATTTTTTCAATATTACTATAATCTGGTTCTAGGGTTAACTGTACTAAAATTTATGCTATTTACAATAGTAGATGGTTCTTAAGTCTTCCTCATTTCTTATTTCTTCTCTGCTATGCATCCGTGCTATGACCATCCACTGGGCATTATCCCAACTGGGCACTTCACAAGCTGCTTTGAAATGTTCTTTTTCATTCAATAGCTTGGACAAACCAACTCACCTGACTTCTGCTCTCATACAATACTTCTGATCCTTATTTTTCTCACTTTCTACTCCCAAGTCTATAATCCTGTCTGCAGTTAAAAACTCTATTTTACAGTGAACATTTGAAATTTTCTTAGAGGCTTTTTTTCCTAAGAAAAGCCCAGCTTAAACCATTAAATATTAAGTAAACAGCTTGTATCTTTGGTGAATAGTCCTTTTGGCATCCTAACATCACCTAATGGGGCTTTTAAAATTTTCAGCTTAACTTCAGGACATTTTTTTCTCTTCTTTTGTCTTGACTCTCACCAGATTCCCTGGGTATATTTTTACTGACAGTCATCTCCATAATTTAGAGCCCATTCAATGTTTTAAATCTTAATATGAAACTTCAGTATTATTTTTGATTGATACTCTCTCTTCTCATCTTCAAATTAAAATATCTAGACATATAGTTATTATAATCTTTCCAGTTATACTACCAGTTTTTTTCCCCACTGAAGCCAGATCCAAATCCCTTTCCCAGCCAGTAACTGCTCCCACTCCTACAGGGCCAATACTATTTCTGCTAATAAGGGGGCATGTCCAATGTTCTTCCTCAAGATGTTCTAGTGTTACAAGCTCCTTCCAGTTTTAGGACCAGAGTGGGACAAGGGCAATTCAATCTACATTAAAATATTCAGTATTTTCATTCAAAAGTATCTAGGCCTTTCTAAGGAAAGTACTAAGTAGGAGAAACAAAGCAAAGATGATTCTGGACTAATCCCAGTTACTGAGAAGCAGAGCTTCTCAAAGTTTCCATTGAAATGTCCCCCAAAAGAAAGGAACCTAAACAACCATCCCCAACATCCCATCCTTAAACTCCCATACCTCCCCACTGCAAGCCCAGGGGTTTGTTTAAATTCTCAAGTTTTGCCTTGGGCCATAGTATATCCTTGCTGATTTAATATAAAAACAAGGACTAAATTACTTACCAGCAGGTAAAATTAAAGTATGTGCATGTTTATACTGTGACTTTTTTTTCACATACCAAATTGACAAATCATTAGGAGAACTTATGAAATTCTGAGGAACAAGAAAACTCTTTTCTTCTAGTGAAATCTAGCAAGAAATGACATTTTGTTGAACTTAGGTTAGTTATCTTTTTATAGGTGAACAGAAACAAAAGAATAATCAGTAATTGTCATTGGAATGGTTGCCATGTTGGAAAAAATCCGGGTTTTACCACTCATTATGTCAGAGTAATGGGAAAAGTTTATGAGTCTAAGAACAAGAAGAATGAGACACTCAGAAATATGCTACTCTGGCATAACACAAGAAGCAGTGAAGTATAATACAAACAAAACAAACCAGTCAAAAGAGCAGAGTCTGCTTTGTTTTGTTACAAGCATTTTAGTACTCACAGACTGTAGCCTTAAAAAAACGGAACAGTCTGTTACTAGGTCACTACCCATGAACAGTCACAAATTACATACACTGTTAATAACTCCCTGTGCTAGACTCTAGAATTAGGAGACATTTTCAGCCACTGTATTTTTTTAACTCACTATGATTTCTAATACATTACTTAGTCCTCTTGCATTAACTGAGATTACCAGTGTTTTCCTAACAACTCCATCATGGTCTCAAAGATTTTTATTGCAGGAGGTAAAAAATGATTTCAACAGGGTTGCTGTTCTAAACAACCAAGTTAGAAGTGTCATATGGAGAGGCCAGCTGGGCTGCACAGGCTGGGTTCAGGATAATACTGCCTCAGTTAAGTCACATTTTCCTGGGCTCATTTCTCAGTTTTGCAAGTCCAGAAGCTCAATTTTGTCAGGGTGCCCAGAGTTCATCATACTCAAGGGATGAGGTTTGTGCTAACTCAATGCACAAGAGGACAGTGTATAAACTAGAACACCAATTTGCTCATTTATAATGAGAAGGGTAACTATCAAAGGGCCTAGAAACCTGATATGTAGCCAACACCTTCTTTTCCTTGCAGGAAATTCTACATGGAAAGTCTGCTTTTATCCTTTCAGTTCAGCAAACATTTATTAAGCTCCTAAGGTACAGGTCATTTTGATCCCAAGGATGTTTTGTATATTTAAACAAACATTTTAATTGGAGTTACACCAGCAATGAATTGTTAAGGAGACATTATTTTCCAGAAAAAAAAAAAACTGGAAATTTGTACTGATTTATAACTTGATCAATTTTCTAAAGTTTTCTCTTCTGATTGGCAAGTTCAGCCTTAGGAAAAACTAATATCTGTCTACATAATGGAATTATCCAATAGCCATATTTACCAAACTACCTTCTAACTATGGTTCTTAACCTAGAGCTTTGAAGAAATCTCATAACCCACTGAATGAGTATGCAAACATTTGTGTTTAATGCACATGTGTTCTTTACTACTAGATTCTCATATCAGGGAGTGACCTAAAAACTTGGACTCTTCCAGAGCCAACCTGGGCAATCTGGGATACCAATACCACCCACTATTCAAAATCAGGGCATCTAGTGTGAATTCTTGAAAGCTTTATAGCCAATTTAACCTAATATACCCTATTCCCTGATATTCTTACCACTAGGCCCAACTATAACTTATCCTGGTCATCTAGGTTTGCCCATGAATTTTTTTTTCCTGCAAAACTTTTCTAGTTTACCTTCTGGGATTCCAAATGAGGTAGAGGGGAAAACCGGACAATTATTGCTCTATTCTCCTGAAGAGCTGTTCATCTGACCCAAAGAGCCATTTACTCTACTTCCTTCTACCTGTCCTAGTGCTGTCATTTAGCAACATCTCAGTCAACCCCACCTTCGCTTCATACAACGTCCACTCTTTTTCTATTTCAAACACATCTATGATCCTCTGTGATGTCAGTGTCCACATGAAATACTCTTTCAACTTCTCAGCCTCTTCATCTTTGATGACCTCCACCTCCATCCACTTCATCCCTCCCTTCCCATGGCCAGTCTTTAGGTATTATCACTACCTGCAACTATTTCCTATTCATTTTCTTTCTTTTTTTTTTTTAAAGATTTTATTTATTTGTCAGAGAGAGAGAGAGCGAGAGCGAGCACAGACAGAGTGGCGGGCAGAGGCAGAGGGAGAAGCAGGCTCCCTGCCGAGCAAGAAGCCCAATGTGGGACTCGATCCCAGGACGCTGGGATCATGACCTGAGCCGAAGGCAGCCGCTCAACCAACTGAGCCACCCAGGCGTCCCTCCTATTCAGATATTCTACAACCTGGACATACAACCTTCCATCCTTCCATTTGCATCATTCATTTGCTCCCTACCATGCTCTTATTTAATTCAAATCCTTGACCCTTCCATGTTCTCCTTCTCTGCTAGCTCTCTTCTGCCTTCATTTCCTGCCCTATACATTTGAGATCCTATGGTGTTTCTCTTTGACCTTAGACTCACATTCCTTGTTCTATTGTTCTTCAGTCCAAAATCCCAACCCTTCAGGGATCAATTCAGGTGTCTGATTTTTCTATACCCATATGTGAGTTGCTAAATAATGCTATGTAAGTCACCATCAGATTGATGGTGCTACAAATTCATGGTCTCCAACTTCAATTGGGTATTTGGTACTTCTTGGAAAAACCTGGTTATTGTTCTTTTTTTTAAAAAAGATTTTATTTATTTATTTGACACAGAGAGAGAGAGAGATCACAAGTAGACAGAGAGGCGGGGGGTGGGAGGAACAGGCTCCCTGCTGAACAGAGAGCCCGATGCAGGGCTCTATCCCAGGACCCTGGGATCATGACCTGAGCAGAAGGCAGAGGCTTAACCCACTGAGCCACCCAGGCGCCTCCTGGTTATTGTTCTTGTTCTCCAAAGTAGTTCAAATCTTCTCCCTGTCTTCTGTCTCAGATTTGACATCTCTTCCCCTCCTTCTTTTCCTCATGCTTTCTGTCCCAGAGAAGAAGGAAGCATCAGATGGGGAACTCCCCTTAGCTTCACATTACTAAGCCGACAAATTTATATGCAGCCACATACATCTTTCTCTTTTTCCCTCAGTCACAGTGCAATAAATATCCCTCATATTATTTAAGGCTAATCCCTCTGGTAGTGCTGTGTGTACTTCCCCTTTTGCCATTTGAGGAACCGCACTCCATCTGTTTCCCATTTCTTCGCTGGTGTCTTCAACATTTACCTCTATACTACTCATTAATGTCAGTATTTATACATGTCCAAGTCTCTAACCACTATTTTTTCTTCCCCATTTGGCTCAAAGCAACTTTTTTTTAAGAAGAAAATATCTTTTAGTCCTGAGTTATTTAATATTTCACTTGTCCCGACTTGTATGCTTGTTTATAACAAATTTCTACTGTTTTCTTTTTTAAAGATTTTATTTATTTACCTAACAGAAAGAGAGAGGGCACAAGCAGGGGGAGCAGTAGAGGGAGAGGGAGAAGCATGCTCCCCAATGAGCAGAGAGCCTGACACAGGGCTCAAATCCAGGACCTCAGGATCAATACCTGAGCTGAAGACAGACACTTAACTAACTGGGCCACCCAAACACCCCACAAATTTCTAGTGTTTTAAACAGACTATTTTAAGTGCCACAAACTTGCTCACCTGAAAAATTGTTATGACTTTTAAAACTCAAGTATTATAAAATTTCCTACTGCTCAGTATTGTTTTCTTCTTTAAATGTTTAAATTATGAAATATACAAAAAGCATAAAACATAAATGCATGGTTTAATGAATAATTATAAAACAAACACCCATTTAACCATCATTCAGATAAGGAAATACCCCAACACTGGGTCCCTTCTGGATAGTTACTTTCTTACCCTCCTAGGGAACCAACATTCTGAATTTTATGGTAATAATTTCCCAGCTTTTCTTTGTAAAGTTTAACTCTTTCTCTGCCTATGTAGGCCCACTCTTCTCTCTTCTCCCCCCTGCTCAATATACTGGGAAGCTAGCTTGTATGAACTATATCAACAGGTTCCTTTGGCCTCTGGCTTCCACTTGCATTTATCGACAGAGAGATCAGAGGGAGTGGAATGAAACAGGATATTTTCCCCCCTTACCTCCTCCCCTAGAGGTCTCCCTAAGGGCTAGCCAGGTTGGTTTTATTACCAACTGTATTCATAACTGTAGGCAGAGAAACATAATCAACAGGGTGTGTGTGTGTGTGTGTGTGTGAGAGAGAGAGAGAGAGCATGCACATGTGTTTATATATGTAATATTGTTTAGATACTTCCCTGATATATATTTTGTATATATATGACATACATTTATATGAGAGAGAAGGAGAGAGAGAGATTTATTTTAAAGAATTGGCTCATGCTATTATAGAGGTTTGGTAAATCCAAAACCTGAATGGTAAGCCAGCAGGCTGGAGATGTGGGGAAGAGTTGTAGTTCAAGTCCAAGGACTGTCTGCTGGCAGAATTCCTTTTGCTTGGGGGCAATCTGTTCTATTAAGGCCTTCAAATGATTGGGTGAGGCCCACCCACATTATGGAAGGTAATCTGCTTTACTCAAAATTCACTGATTTAAATATTAATCTAGAATGAAAAAGTCAGAGGAATAAAAGACACAACATAGGGAATATAGTAATATTGTAATAGTGTTGTATGGTGACAGATGGTAACTACACTTGTGATAAGCACAGCATAAAATATAAAGAAACTGAATCACTATGTTGTACACCTGAAACTAACTTAACATTGTGTGCCAATTATACTCAAATTAAAAAAATTTAAATAAATGTTAATTTCATATTTGAATATACCTTCAAAGAAATCCAGAATAAGTTTGAAAAATACATGAGCACCATGGCCCAGTCAAGTTGCTATACAAAATTAACCATCACAACTTCCAAAGGCCATTATTTCTAAGAGACTTAAATCTTTGTGCAGCTCTTGCCCTCTGGGTTCCTTCTGGTTACCCTTCTGACTCAAGAATAGTTATGGTTCCTACTGTTATCAGCACTAGACACTGTACCATTCCTTACATTCCTCATAGCTTCTCCTAAACCTTGCCCATACCTTTTATTAAACAATATTCAATTATCTAGCTTGAGAATATCAATACAACTACCCATGTATGCAATCCTAGAAAATAGAGGTGCCTGTTTTAGAACTTGATGTAAGTAAAGCCATGGTTTGTGTGTTCCATTGTGTCATGCTTCCTTTGTTTAGTGATATTTATAGAAGTTTCACCCATGTAGCAACAGTTTGTTCACTTTCAGTGCTGTATAGAATTTGAATACATGAAAGTACCATTATTTATACATCCACTCTAGGGTTGATGAATATATGTGTTGTTTCCAGCTTGGGGCTATCATAAATAATACTATTATGGGTATTCTTTACATGTACCTATGTATGCAATCTTCTCTACAGTGTATACATGGGACTGGGATTATACATAATAAAATATGCACATATTTAATTTGATGAGATAATGCCAATTTTCTAAAGGGCTAATTCCAACTTATATACACACAGAGTATATGAATGATTCTGTTACTCTATATTGTCAGTAAAGTAATCATCTTGTTATTTTCATACCTTTGAATTTTTGTCACTTCTGGTGGGAAGTAAGTCATTGTGGTTTTAATTTATATTTCTCTAACAAATATGATGATTGATTTTATTGTACATTTGGGTTTCTTCTTTCATAGGTATCTGTTGAAGTTTTTGTCCATTTTTACACTGAGTAGTCTTTTTCCCTTGATCTGAATGAATTATTTCTTTATCCTATAGCCGTTGGTTAGCTATCTCTGTGAGAAATATGTCTTCACATCCTGTGGCTATCTTTTTCTTTGTTTTTATGAAGTCCTTCAGTTTCAGGATGTCAAATTTCCTTTACAGTTAGAACTTTTTCTGTCTTGTTTAAGAAATTCCTCTTTAGGGGTGCCTGGGTGGCTCAGTGGGTTAAAGCCTCTGCCTTCGGCTCGGGTCGTGGTCCCAGGGTCCTGGGATCGAGCCCCACATCAGGCTCTCTGCTCTGTGGGGAGCCTGATTCTTCCTCTCTCTCTCTGCCTGCCTCCCTGCCTACTTGTGATCTCTGTCAAATAAATAAATAAATAAAATATTTTTTTAAAAAATTCCTCTCTAGCCTAAAATCATAATTTTTTCTATATTATTTTTGTAAGTTTTATATTTTGCCTTTCACATGTAGGTCTTTAATATATCTGGAAATGACTTGTATATGATGCAATTTTACTTTTCTCCATATGGATATCCAATTGTTCAAACATCATTTATTTGAAAGAGTGTTCTTTTCCCACTGCTCTGTGGTGCTATTTCATATAGTAAGTATCAATAAATGCATGGATCTATGCTTTTCCACTGGTGTATTTGGCTTGTCCTATCAATATCATGCTGTCTTAAATATTATGGTGTTAGAAAAAAAATTATTATGGTGTTAGAATAACTACTTCTACTCAAGTCTACTTCTTCAAAAGTCTTGTGCCTGTCCTTGGCTCTTTACAATCTTATGTAAATTTTAGAGACACACTGTCACAGGGTGCTAAATGAGAAAAATATGCAGCCAAGAATACTTTATCAAGCTAGGATGTCATTCAAAATAAAGGAGAGATAAAAAGCTTCTAGGACAAACAGAAACTTAAATAATTTCTGATCACCAAACCAGCCCTACAAGAAATATTAAAAAGGATCCTCTAAGCAAAGAGAGACCCCAAAAGTAACATAGACCAAAAAGGAACAGAGACAATATACAGAAACAGTGACTTTACAGGTAATACAATGGCACTAAATTAATATCTTTCAATAGTTACTCTGAATGTAAATGGGCTAAATGCCCCAATTAAAAGATACAGGGTATCAGATTGGATAAAAAACCAAGACCCATTAATATGCTGTCTGCAAGAGACTCATTTTAGACCCAAAGACACCTCCAAATTTAAAGTGAGGGAGTGGAAAACCATTTATCATGCCAATGGACACGAAAAGAAAGCTTGGATGGCAATCCTTGTATCAGACAAATTTGATTTTAAAGCAAAGACTGTAATAAGAGATGAGGAAGGACACTACATCATAATTAAAGGGTCATCCAACAAGATCTAATAATTGTAAATATTTATGCCTCTAACATGGGAGCAGCCAAATATATAAGCCAATTAATAACAAAATCAAAGAAACCCATTGATAATCATACAATAATAGTAGGGGATTTTAACACCTCCCTCACTGCAATGGACAGATCATTTCAGCAAAAGATCAAAAAGGAAATAAGGGCTTTGAATGAAATACTGGACCAGATGGACTTTACAGATATATTCAGAACATTCCATACTAAGGAAAAGAATACACATTCTTCTCTGGAACTTAGAACATTCTCCGGAATAGATGACATACTGGGTCACAAATCAGGTCTCCACCAGTACCAAAAGGCTGGAATCATTCCCTGCATATTTTTAGACCACAATGCTTTGAAACTGGAATTCAATCACAAGAGGAAATTTGGAAAGAACTCAAATATGTGGAGGCTAAAGCACAACCTACTGAAGAATGAATGGGTCAACCAGGAAATTAAAGACGAATTTAAAATTTCATGGAAACAAACAAAAATGAAAACACAACAGTTCAAAATCTTTGGGATGCAGGGAAGGCTGTCCTAAGAGGGAAGTATATAGAAATACAAGTCTTTCTCAGGAAACAAGAAGGGTCTCAAATACACAACCTAACCTTACACCTAAAGGAGCTGGGGAAAGAACAGCAAATAAAGCATAAACCCAGCAGGAGAAGAGAAATAATAAAGATTAGAGCAGAAATTAATGAAATAGAAACCAAAAGAATAGTAGAACAGATCAACAAATCTAGGAGCTGGTTCTTTAAAAGAATTAATAAGATTGACAAACCCCTGGCCAGACTTATAAAAAAAAGAGAGAGAGAGAGAGAATGGACACAAATAAATAAAATCATGAGTGAAAGAGGAGAGATCACAATCAACACTGAAGAAATAGAAACAATTGTAAGAACATATTATGAGCAATTAAATGCCAACAAATTAGTCAGTCTGGAAGAAATGGATGCATTCCTAGAGACTTATAAACTACCTAACTGAAAGAGAAAGCAGTAGAAAACCTGAACAAACCCATCACCAGCCAGGAAATTGAAGCAGTAATCAAAAATTTCCCAATAAATAAGAGCCCAGGGCAAGATGGCTTCCCAGGGGAATTCTACCAAACATTTAAATATTTTTTTTATTTTTTGGAAAGATCTTGTTTATTTATTTGATGGAGTGAGAGAGCAAAAGCAGGCAGGGGCAGCAGTAGAAGGAGAGGGAGAAGCAAGCCCCCTGCTAAGCAGGGAGTCTGAAGTGGGGCTCAATCCCAGGACCCTGGGATCATGACCTGAGCTGAAGGCAGAAGCTCAACCATCTGAGCCACCCAGGTGCCCCCTACCAAACATTTAAAGAAGAAATAACACCTATTCTTCTGAAGCTAAAAGCTAGAAATGGAAAGAAAACTTCCAAATTCCTTCTATGAGGCCAGCATTACATTGATCCCAACACCAGAAAATTGCCCACGAAAAAGGAGAATTATAGACCAATATCCCTGATGAATATGATGGGAAAATTCTCACCAAAATACTAATCAATAGGATCCAACAGTATATTAGAAAGGCTATTCACCAAGACCAAGTGGGATTTATTCCTGGGCTGCAAGGGTGGTTCAACATCTACAAATCAATCAACGTGATACACTACAGAAATACAAAAAAGGGACAAGAACCATATGATCCTCTCAATAGATGACAAAAAAGCATTTGACAAAGTACAGCATTCTTTCTTAAAACTCTTGGTAGTGGGTTTTATGGAGGGCATATATTGCATGGAGCACTGGGTGTGGTGCACAAACAATGAATTCTGGAACGCTGAAAAGAAATTTAAAAAAAATAAAAAATTTTTTAAAAACCTTCATAGTGTAGAGATAGAGGGAACATAGCTCAATATCATAAAAGCTGTATATGAAAAGCCCACAGTGAATATCATTCTCAATGGGCAAAAACTAACAGCTTTTCCCCTAAGGTCAGGAACACAGCAGGATTGTCCACTATCACCACTGCTATTCAACATAATACTAGACGTCTTAGTCTCAGCGATCAGAAAACAAAAAGAAATAAAAGACATCCAAATCAGCAAAGAAGTCAAACTCTCACTCTTTGCAGATGACATCATACTCCATGTGGAAAACCCAAAAGATTCCATCACAAAATTGCTAGAACCCATACAGGAATTCAGCAAAGTGTCAGAATATAAAAATCAATGAACAGAAATCAACTGCATTTCTATACACCAACAGTGAGACAGAAGAAAGAAATTAAGGAGCTTATCCCATTTACAATTGCATCCAAAACCATTAAATATTTAGGAATAAACCTAACCAAAGAGGCAAAGATGCTTACTCAGAAAGCTCTAGAACACTCATGAAAGAAATTGAGGAAGGCACAAAAAAATGGGAAAATGTTCCATGCTCATGGATTGGAAGAACAAATATTGTTAAAATCTCTACACTATTGAAAGCAATCTATAAATTCAATGTAATCCCTATCAAAATACTTTCTCCAGAGAGCTGGAACAAATAATCCTAAAATTAGCATGGAACCAGAAAAGACCCCAAATAGCCAAAGGAATGTTGAAAAGGAAAACCAAAACTGGCAGCATCACAATTCCAAACTTCAAACTCTATTACAAAGCCGTAATCAAGACAGTATGGTACTAGAACAAAAACAGACACATAGATCAACATAAGAGATACAGAACCCAGAAATGGACCTTCAACTTTATGATCAACTAATCTTTGATAAAGCAGGAATGAATATCCAATGGAAAAAAGACAGTCTTTTCAACAAATGCTGTTGGGAAAATTGGACAGCCACATGCAGAAGAATGAAACTGGACCATTTTCTTACACAATACACAAAAATAGACTCAAAATGGATGAAAGATCTAAGTGTGAGACAGGGATCCATCCAAATCCTAGAAGACTGCACAGGCAGCAACCTCTGTGTCCTCAGCTGCAGGACCTTCTTGCTAGACATGTCTCCAAAGGCAAGGGAAACAAAGGAAAAATGTACTATGGGGTCTTTATCAAAATAAAAACTTTTGCACAGCAAAGGAAACAGTAAAAAAAAAAAAAAAACCAAAAGACCACAGATAGAATGGGAGAAGATATTTGCAAATGACATATCAGATAAAGGGCTAGCATCCAAAATGTATAAAGAACTTCTCAAACTCAACACCCAAAGAACAAATAATCCAATCAAAAAGTGGGCAGAGGACATAAACAGACATTTCTCCAAAGAAGACATCCAGATGGCCAAAGACACATGAAAAAAATGCTCCACAACACCCAGCATCAGGGAAATACAAATCAAAACCACAATGAGATATCACTTCACACCAGTCAGAATGGCTAAAATTAACAGGTTTGGAAATGATGGATGTTGGCAAGAATTCAGAAGAAGGGGAACCCTCTTACACTGTTGGTGGGAATGCAAGCTGTTGTAGCCACTCCGGAAAACAGTAGGGAAGTTCCTCCAAATTTGAAAAGAGTTACACTATGAACCAGAAATTGCACTACTGGGTATTTACCTCAAAGATACAAATGTAATCATCCACAAGGGCACCTGCAGTCCAATGTTTATAGCACCAATGTCCACAATAGCCAAACTATGGAAAGATTCCACCGACAGATGGATAAAGAAGATGTGGTGTATATATATATACAATGCAATATTGCTCAGCCATCAAAAAAAAAGAGAAATCTTTCCATTTGCGATGATGTGGATGGAACTAGAAGGTACTATGTTAAGCAAAGTCAGTCAGAGAAAGATAATTATTTATGATCTCACTGATACTGGAACTTACAAAACAAAACAGAAGATCATAGGGGAAGAGAGGAAAAAATAAAACAAGATGAAACCAGAAAGGGAGACAAACCATAGGAGACTCTGTGTGTGTGTGTGTGTGTATTTTATTTTATTTTCATTTTTAAATTTTTTAAATAATTTTTTATTTTTTTATTAACATATAATGTATTATTAGCCCCAGGGGTACAGGTCTGTGAATCGCCAGGTTTACACACTTCACAGCACTCACCATAGCACATACCTTCCCCAGTGTCCATAACCCCACCACCCTCTCCCTACCCCCCTACCCCCGGCAACCCTCAGTTTGTTTTGTGAGATTAAGAGTCTCTTATGGTTTGTCTCCCTCCCGATCCCATCTTGTTTCATTTATTCTTTTCCTACCCCCCAAAACCCTCTCATTGCACCTCAACTTCCTCATATCAGGGAGGTCATATGATAATTGTCTTTCTCTGACTGACTTATTCCACTAAGAATAATACTCTCTAGTTCCATCCACGTCGTCACAAATGGCAAGATTTCATTTCTTTTGATGGCTGCATAGTATTCCATTGTATATATATACCACATCTTCTTTATCCATTCATCTGTTGATGGACATCTAGGTTCTTTCCATAGTTTGGCTATTGTGGACATTGCTGCTATAAACATTTGGGTGCACGTGCCCCTTCAGATCACTACATTTGTATCTTTAGGGTAAATACCCAGTAGTGCAATTGCTGGGTCATAGGGTAGCTCTATTTTCAACTTTTTGAGGAACCTCCATGCTGTTTTCCAGAGTGGTTGCACCAGCTTGCATTCCCACCAACAGTGTAGGAGGGTTCCCCATAGGAGACTCTTTTTTTTTTTTTTTCCCATAGGAGACTCTTAATCACAGGAAACAAACTGAGGGTTGGTGGAGGGGAGGGGGGCAGAGGGATGGGGTTAACTGGGTGATAGACATTAAGGAGGGCATGTGATGTAAAGAGCACTGGGTATTATATAAGATTGATAAATCACAGGCCTGTATCTCTGAAACCAATAATACATTATATGTTAAATAATTCAATTTAAATTAAAAAATTAAAAGTGCTAAGGTATTCTCACAGCTTCTACAATTGTATATATATTGATGATTCTCACATTTCAAACTCTTAGATTCCATATTCTCTCCCGAGCATATGGTACGAGTATCCAATTTCCTAGGCATCTTCCTTTGGTTCATGCCTCAGGAAACATACTCATGAAACTCTGATAACCTTAGCTAAAAATAATAAATTTATGCAAACAGCCTCCATAAAACTTAACTTACTCAAAACAAATAGAAATGAAAAAGAACATAGAAATGTTAAAAATGGAAAAAAGGAATAAAATCATTATTTATAAAATTATCATATGTTATAGTGGTATAAAAGAAAGGAAGGGCTAGCTCTTGTCACTCTCTCTCAAATAAATAAATAAATAAATAAAATCTTTTTTAAAAAAGGGAGGGGCGCCTGGCTGGGTACTCAGGTGGTTAAGTTTCTGCTTTTGGCTTGGGTCATGATCCCAGAGTCCTGGGATCAAGCCCCACGTTGGGCTCCCTGCTTAACAGGAGCCTGCTCCTCCCTCTCCTTCCTGCTTGTCCTCTCTCTCACTATCTTTTGTCATTATCTGTCTCTCTCTCAAATAAATAAATATTTTTTTAAATTTTTTTAAAAATTAAAAAATTAAAAAGGAAAGGAAGGAATCCATTTCTGCTGGAACCCATCTTCCACTAGATAACAAAAAAATATGTATTCTTATTGCCAAAAAATTCTTGACAATAGGTGAAATAACTGAATAATTTTATGTCTATAAGTTTTAAACATTTTAATAAAATTCATTATAAAAGAAATGCATGCTTATTATGGTATAAGGTTCAAATAAAC
Source organism: Mellivora capensis (assembly GCA_004024625.1). Lineage (NCBI taxonomy): Eukaryota > Metazoa > Chordata > Mammalia > Carnivora > Mustelidae > Mellivora > Mellivora capensis. The sequence continues at coordinate 79,971 of PISX010000227.1, read as the reverse complement.
AAATCTGGCCACCCACTGATAATCACTTTATAACCTCAGATATCTTTATGAATGTATACATACATTTTTTTGCAAAATGGGATTATTCTAAATATATCTTTTTTTTAAAGCAATATGACATGAAGTCAATAAATACTTGTTCGTTCTATTCCTAATACATAGCAGAGTACAGGGTATATTGAAAGCATTAAAATATCTTTTAAATAAATGGAGGAATCCCTTATAACTGTCTTTAGTAATATTTTTCCCTTTGGCGTGTTTATATATTTATTTATGAGTCCCATATGAAGTGAGAATTTTAGCTCTTTGTTATATATGTTACAAATGCTGTTTCTCCCTACTTACACTTAATTTTAGTCTTCCTTTTCCAAAGGAATAGAAAATAATATTTCAACATATAGCTTAATTTCATTGAATAAAAAAGGTATTTTTAATGCAAATGGTACTTTATTGCAACTTTTAAAGAAATAAATGAAGTAAATGCAATATAGAGGAGCAAAGTGCTGACTGCTCCTCACTAGAGGTTCCCCTCTATTTAAATAAAGTTATGGGAATGATTTGTAGATATTAGTGCTGAATATGCTAAAGAGCAGTAAATTTTTGAGTCAGGAAGACTTGGTTCTTTTTTTTTTTTTTGTATTTTTATTTTTTTAATTTTTTTATTTCATTTCTTTTCAGCGTAACAGAATTCATAGTTTTACAACACACCCAGTACTCCATGCAATGCGTGCCCTCCATAATACCCACCACCTGGCTCCCCCAACCTCTCATCCCCCGCCCCTTCAAACCCCTCAGGTGGTTTTTCAGAGTCCATAGTCTCTCGTGGTTCATCTCCCCCCCCCCAATTTCCCTCAACTCCCTTCTCCTCTCCATCTCCCCATGTCCTCCGTGTTATTTGTTATGCTCTGCAAATAAGTGTAACCATATGATAATTGACTCTCTCTGCTTGACTTATTTCACTCAGCATCTCTTCCAGTCCCATCCATGTTGCTACAAAAGTTGGATATTCATCCTTTCTGATGGAGGCATAATACTCCATAGTGTATATGGACCACATCTTCCTTATCCATTCGTCCGTGCAAGGGCATCTTGGTTCTTTCCACAGTTTGGCGACCGTGGCCATTGCCGCTATAAACATTGGGGGTACAGATGGCCCTTCTTTTCACTACATCTGTATCTTTGGGGTAAATACCCAGTAGTCCAATTGCAGGGTCATAGGGAAGCTCTATTTTTAACTTCTTGAGGAACCTCCACACTGTTCTCCAGAGTGGCTGCACCAACTTGCATTCCCACCAACAGTGTAAGAGGGTTTCCCTTTCTCCACATCTTCTCCAACACACGTTGTTTCCTGTCTTGCTGATTTTGGCCATTCTAACTGGTGTGAGGTGGTATCTCAATGTGGTTTTAATTTGAATCTCCCTGATGGCTAGTGATGATGAACATTTTTTCATGTGTTTGATAGCCATTTGTATGTCTTCATTGGAGAAGTGTCTGTTCATATCTTCTGTCCATTTTTTATATGATTATCTGTTTTGTGTGTGTTGAGTTTGAGAAGTTCTTTATAGATCCTGGATATCAACCTTTTGTCTGTACTGTCATTTGCAAATATCTTCTCCCATTCCGTGGGTTGCCTCTTTGTTTTGTTGACTGTTTCCTTTGCTGTACAGAAGCTTTTGATCTTGATGAAGTCCCAAAAGTTCATTTTTGCTTTTGTTT
>PISX010000227.1:0-78155 GCA_004024625.1 Mellivora capensis | reverse complement strand
AGGAAGACTTGGTTCTTATCCCATTCCTGCCTCTCAGCAGCTGAGTTAGAAGGGAAAAATCACTTACTGCTCTAAGGATCTGTAAGCAAATGGTGTCTATGCTGTAGTCCATCCCTTAATAGATATTTCCAAAATGGATATTTATTCTTAAATATGGAACAAAGTATATCAGAGCCCCAAATCAGCCTTAGGTTCTCTGCCAAAAATTTGAAGATAATGTGGAAAAAATATATATGTTTTATATGTTCTATTTTTGGTTTTGCCATAATTAATTCTAAACACTTGGGTTTAATACTTCTTGCAGAGAAGTTGTGTTTTGCTTTGTTGTTTTTTTTTCCTCTAACAACTCTGTTGACTAAAAGCAAGTACTTTGTGTTCTTAAATTTTCCCTTGAGAGAATCTTGGTATCATGAAATGGAACTACTAGTACAGTTGTTAAGTGGAACAAGCTACTGAACAGTCCTTTGAGGGTTTAAATATACTCCATTAAGTTTAGTTCAGTAAAAGTAACATCATGAAGTATTTTAGTCCACTGTTTTGGGGTATTTTTATTAGAATATTACTGAATTAGAAATCTAACTTTACTACTGCTGTGTTGCCATCAATATGTTAAATTGTCAAGCTTTCTAAAATGACTACTGTACAAAGTCTACATCTCATGGCCACTTTTACAAAGTGGTATTTACTCAGCCTACAAATATTTACTTTAACATTGATCTTACTTACATTGATCTTCTACTAACAGTTTTGTTAGTAGAAGCATAAAAAGCTCATCTATTTTCATGAAATTAATTCTACATCTTTCTTGGGGGGTGAGGAGGTGAATCCATTTATAAAGATTAATTTTCTTGGCAACTGGCCTAATACTGTTTTCTTCCTAAATAGCAGAAACCTCCTCCTTGTCTAGCCCAGGTCAGAGTATCACAAAATTTTTATTTGTTTAAGTATGAATGAAGCTCACTGGTGATATGCTGTTTGTTATCAGAATAGAAATGGCTCATGAGGGGCGCCTGGGTGACTCAGTGGGTTAAGCCTCTGCCTTCGGCTCAGGTCATGATCTCAGGGTCCTGGGATGGAGCCCCGCATCGGGCTCTCTGCTCAGCAGGGAGCCTGCTCACCCCTCTCTCTCTGCCTGCCTCTCTGCCTACTTGTGATCTCTCTGTCAAATAAATAAATAAAATCTTTTAAAAAATGGTTCATGATGTTTTAAATTACTATTAAAAATAATGGGGTAACAAATATTTTCATTCAAAATATACGTTATTTTTGTTAGGACAGGTATTAGTGTATTATCACATTACCTAATATATACAAGCCCTTTTGAGGAAGCAGCCACTTGTGGAAGGTATGCTAGAATCTTTCCAGCTAACAGGGTATTATTTACTACAATTAGAGAGTTATTAACTGTGCCCCAGTGGCCACTGGCCTAATAAGATAAGGCAAGATAAGCCTGAGCCAAAAAGAACTAAGGCAGAAACTTTATACTTTAGATCAAGAGACCAAGTGACCTAAGAATTGGAATTCTAAAATTGTAGAATTGCCGGGTTTTAGAAATCATAACTCACATTTTACTGATAAAGAACTTAGGAAACAGCAAATGGCTGTCTAAAGTTCTTAGAAGAATCTGGCTCAATATATTCAATAGTATAAAAAATGTATAAATACCTTGTTAATTAGATATTTTAAAAATCTTTGTGATTTTTGCTGTATTTGCTGTTTGAACATTAGAGATTATCAATAACACACAAAAAATACTTTAACAAAATCCAATGGTGTAGATTCTTCATATCACATAATTACTTGGAGTGAGGAAAAAGAAAACAATTTAACAATTAAGGATAAAAGATTATATGAATCCATACATGTGATAACATGGCATAAAATTAGGAACACACATATACACAAATGAATGCATGTAAAATGGGTGAAAACTGAATAAAGTCAGTGGATTATACCAATGCTAATTTCTTTGTTTTCACATTGTACTCTAGCTATGTAAACTACAGTCACTGGGGGACACTGGGTTAAGGGTAAATGAGACCTATGTACTATTTTTGCAACTTCCTGTGAATCTATAATTACTCCAAAGTAAAAAGTTTTAAAATATGAACACCACTGTACAAATGCTTTTTTAAAATTAAATATTTAGAAACAATACATGACTGGCATTTAATATAAAAATAATTATGATCCTGGTTTAGTTCTTACCTGTTTGTCCATTTCTTAATGGAATGAGCCACCCAAGTGCCCCAAGTTTGCCCATTTCTTAACTGGAAATATTCCTAGAAATTGTGTCTTCTTCACACTATTAGAAAACTGATTAAAATTCATGATTTGGGGGACCAGCTATATGTTGGAGGCCCCAAATCTTTCTACCAGCCCAGAGGTCCCATTTAAACTCCAACTTTACTAAATTATTTTCACTAGAGCTGCACATAGTGTCCTACACCAACTTGGCACTCAAGACATACATTCAATAGATGAATGAATAAATAAATGACTTTCCAAATATCTATAGGATGTTTGCCTTTGGAAGTTACATCATTGCCTACATCTGAAATGCAGCAAAACAAAACTAATATTTTCTTACCAGGACTCACCCACCTAATCTGCTCATTCTGCTAATGTTTGTATCACTCCCTTTTCTACTATTCTCCCATCCAACCAAGATTTAACAATTTAAAGTGGCTTTGATTCTTCCTTCTCCTTTATTTATCTTATTGTATCTAAGCAGTTACCTCTTCTGTTCATTTGCTTCTCGAATATCCCTTACATTTGTAAGGATGTATTGACCTCTACTGACCTTGACCTCTATTTCATCCCTATAGCAACCATTTAGCTTCATTTTTTTACTCAATGATTCTAAGTTTTCTGTCTCCTCCTAATCTTGATTTACCTTCAATCTATCTTCCATACTAATGCCTGGTAATTTTTTCTAAACTACTATGTTTGTCAGTACCAACTAAGATTATGGTAATCCTAATCACTGCCTACCATTTATTGAATGCTCACTATTAACTCTTTACAACAATGCTGTGAAGGAGGCATTATGTATCTCCATTTTATAGATGAGGAAACTGAGAGTTCAGGATATTAACAATGTGTCTGTCACATTTTTTAAGCAGCAGAGTTGGGACATGAACAGGTTAGCCTGGTTCCAATCACTCTGAAAATACCATTTCTTCTAAATATGTATACATCTTGCCTATTCATCAAAACATGCCCAGCTGAACCTTGGCCTGGCAAAAATAAATCTCAGTGAATAGTTACTGAAACCACTTTATTAAAGGAGTAGAACTCCGGAGGGTGCAAGCTGAAGGTAAGGATCTCTTTTTCTCCCACTGTCCTTCAAATGTGCACTATCACTCTTTTCCAAATCTTGGTGCTCCACCTCCACTACATTGAAATCTCAGGGCAATTTTATGGTTTTGTGCTTGTTCTCATGTACTAAATGAAGTTTTAGTACTTAGAGTCCAGTCCAGTGTCACAATCTAAACTCTAATCCCATTCCATTTAAAATTTCCCTTTACGGGACGCCTGGGTGGCTCAGTTGGTTAAGCGGCTGCCTTCGGCTCAGGTCATGATCCTGGCGTCCTGGGATCGAGTCCCACATCGGGCTCCTTGCTCGGCAGGGAGCCTGCTTCTCCCTCTGCCTCTGCCTGCCACTCTGTCTGCCTGTGCCCACTCGCTCTCTCTCCCTCTCTCTGACAAATAAATAAATTAAAATAAAATAAAATAAAATTTCCCTTTCCTGGCTGAGTTTTGCTGCTGGGGTGGGGTTAAGGCGGATGGGAGGAGCTCTTACTTAACTATGTGGTTGTGACCAGCACTGGTGCCCTAAGGAACAACAGTCAAAGGTGACCGTATCATATGGAACCCTGCTGGGAACCTCCTAGCTGTATTTCCAGCTAGATTACCATCCTGAGAAGACCCTGATCCGTCTAGCAGCAGCCTTCATCCCTCACACTGCCTCTTCAGGTGGGGTGTATTTTGTGAAGATGTCCGTTTGGGTCCCTCCACTGATGCCCAGATCTAGCCCACAGTTTGCTCCCAAATAGCTTTCCCCCTCTCTCCTCTTGAATGTCATATGCTCCTTTCATTCCAGCCCCACCAGATCTGCTTATTTGCCTCTCCCACCTTTCTGGTTCTCTGCCAGTTGAAATGTAACTCCCAGCTAATCTCAACACTCACCTTTCCCCATGAAGCTTTTCCTGAGTTACTTCTTTCTACAATGATTCTCCCAATCTAAAGTCCTGAGCACTATAGTCTGCCCCCTCCCAAAGGTCAGTTTTACCTAAGAGTATCCTGGATGAAGCAAGAAAAATGATTAATCTTATTAAATATTGACCCTTAGGTATATATCATTTTAATATTGTGTGAGTTAATGGGAAGTATGCATAAAGCCCTGCTGCTGCATACTGAAATACATGACTGCCTCAAGGAAAAAGCAATAGTATTCTTGTCCTGACCTGTGACCTGAATTAGTGGCTTTTTTCATTGAATATCATTATCACTTGAAAAAACAACTGACAGAGAAATTATGGTTATACGGAGTTGAGTGTTAGGCAAGATATTTTCTTTAAAATGAAAGAAGTTAGGCTGTCATTTCAAGGAAAACAAGTGACAGTGTTTATTGTCAATGATAAATTTAAAACAAAAACTAAAGTTTGGGAAAACTTGCATCTGGCATCATGAATTTGACAGGTGAGGTAAGTATGTCCCCATATTCTTTGTTCCAGTTCTCCTCAAGAGATGGGGCTTAGTTCCCCACCCCTCGATTGTGGGCTGGACCATTTCTACTGAACAAATATGGCTGAAGTGATGAGTTATCATAGTGAGACTAGGTTATAAAATAACTATGCTTCTGTCTTAGGTGAGCTCCTTTACATTCACATTCCCTGTCTCTTTTTCTCTCTTTCTCTTTCTCTCTCTCTCACCACTCATCTGGGACAAGCTGCCAGAATGGAAGGTAGCCCTGGTAGAGGAAAGCCAACTGCTACATCTTGAGAACATGCAAGCAGCCTATGGAAAGGTCCACTTGGCAAGGAACTGAGGCTTGCAAGCAAACATATGAGTAAACTTGGAAGTGGATCTTCTGAAGCTTGCCAAATGGCATATGAATGAGTTTGGAAGTAGACTGGCTGTCTATTGAGCCTTAAAATGACTGCAGCCCAGCCAACAGCTTGACTGCAACCTCTTGAACGACCTGACCCTGAACCACCCAGCTAACCCACTCTGGATTCCTGACCTACAGAGACTGTGAGACAGTAAAAGCTTGTTGTTCTAAGTTGCTAAGTTTGGGTAATTTACTATGCAATAATAGGTAATACAATAGTTTCCCCAAACTTAAAGACTTTTCTGATAAAAGAAATGGTAATATTAGCAAAGGGCTTTGGCAGGGTGGAGGTGTGGGGGAAGACAACAGGCTGTTTTATGATGAAACATGTCAGTGGAAGATCTACCAAAATCAGAGGACCAATATCCAAGTGATCAATGCATGATGTTACAAAATCATGCATTAGTATAAGATTGGGTCAAAGTACAAACCAGACCAATAAATTTTAATGTAACAGACTACCTTAACTAAACTGACCAAACTAACTAACATTTAGTTACTAATGTAACTAAAGGTTGCAACTAACCTTTGGGAAACTATCACTTTTTGAAAGGTGGTATAGGATCAAAGAAGACTATCCACACTTACCATAAAAGAGTATTATGTAATATATGGGCTGCCAAAGTGAGCATACCAGGAAAGAGTATTAAAATATTCCTTACTTTTACAACTACATTATCTGTCTAAGGCTGGATTTTCTTCATGTATTTCAACCAAAACAATGTACTGCAACAGATTAAATTCAGAGGCAGATATGAAAAGCCATACGTTTTCAATGAAACTAAACATTAGAAAGATTACAAAAATGAAAACATCACTCATCTCCCTACATGTTTTATTTGAAAAACAGTTATTTTTCATAGGAAAGATTGTTATTATCATTTTTTAAATGACTTGTATTTGTTATATATTGTGTCACCAGTTATGCCAAAATTTAGCAGCTTAAGAGTATTTATTATCTCACCATGTCTATAGATCAGGAATCCACATGTAGCTTCTTTTGGTTCCTCTGGTTCAGGATCTCTCACAAAGCTATATTCAAGGTATGAGTAGAGCTGCAGGCATCTTAGGGCTAGACTGGGGTAGGATCAGCTTCTCAGCTCACTTACAGAGCTATCAACAGGACCTAGTTCCATACTGCTATTGGCCAGGGACATCAGTTCCTTGTCATATGGGTCTCTCCACAGGAAAGTTACAACATGGCAGCTGGCTTCCCTCAGAGAGAGAGAGAGCGCACAATCAAGACAGAAGACACAGTCTTTCTGTAACCTAATCTTGAAAGTGGCATCCCATCGTTTTGGCTGTGTTCTTTTTTTTTTTTTTTTAAGTCAATAAATTCAACCCATACTCACGGGGAGGGGATTTCACATGGGCATGAATACCACAAAGTAGGAATCATTGGGGGCCATCTTAAAGATTGCCTAACATATGAATTAATATGTATTTTTATACATTTCTTAGTATTAATTTCTAATAACTATTATCAATAGATACAAATCATATAAACAAAAGCTATTTGGGGTCCTCAGTAATTTGTAAGAGTGCAAACAGGTTTTGAGACCAAAAACTTAGAGAACTGCTTTTCTCATAAGACAAATATTGGCTTTCCACATGGTGGAGATGAAGAGCATTATTCAAGAGTTGATAATTCAGGGGTTCCTGGGTGGCTCAGTGGGTTAAAGCCTCTGCCTACGGCTCAGGTCATGATCCCAGAGTCCTGGGATCGAGCCCCGCATCGGGCTCTCTACTCAGTGGGGAGCCTGCTTCTCCCCTCTTTCTCTGCCTGCCTCTCTGCCTACTTGTGATCTCTGTCTGTCAAATAAGTAAATAAAATATAAATAAATAAATAAATAAATAAAAGAGTTGATAATTCATGTCTTACTTTTATTATCATTCATAATTATAAATTCTTTTTCCCCAAATGATAGTATTTATAATAGCATTATAGATACACAAATACATAGTGAAATACAGTGGCCTCTACCACAAGTAAATATACAGTAGGTGTAGTATTAAGACTTATAAGTACTGTATGTACTGTATATTTATCAATACCAAGAATACTTCATTTGCAAATTTTAGTAATGCTTATAACAATAATAATACTTATATACAATATATTAAGTGCTTAGATTGTGAGTACTCAATAACTGGTGATTTTATTTTATTATTTTTATTATTATTTATAAATATACATTTTATATTTATTATTATTTTATTATTATTTATCAGCAAGTATTTGGGAAACTCTGAACAAAGAATAGTATTAGAGATATATGAAGTTTCTAGCAAGATTAATAATTTAAGCCAATATTCAAATGTGATTGCCATGACACATAATTTAACGATAGAATGAAGTACAAGGCTTTGGGGTGTGGAGAAAGGATAGAAAGAAGGAAAACAAGACATGAAGAATAGCCAGAAATAAAATACAAAACTGTCTTATGAAAGAAAAAGAAGGCTATGTTAAGAAATATGGACTATTAATAGCATCAGATACTATAAAGCTCAAAAAGAATGAAGACTGAAAAAGGCTTAGATTTGGTGATGAGAGTTTAAAGAAAATTTCCCAGAGGAGAGTTTAAAGAAAATCTCCCAGAATGCATACCTAAATATGAAGTAAGAAAGCTGAGACAATAAAGGGAAAAGAAAATTTTGGTTGGTAATAAAAGAAGGTTGCAAGATCTAAGGAACAGAAAATCTAAATATGTGTCTTCCTACAGTTTACTACTTTCAGCACTGAAGAATTTTATGGACAGCCTGTATTCTTTATGCAAACCAAGAAGGGCCAATTTTGAATTATATTCGTTATAATTTTAAAACTGAATATCTTAATAAACTAAATTTTAAAGATTTTGCTTTGACTAAGAATTTTTCTATTTTTTTTTCTTGACAATATGTTATAGCTAGATCCTTGATTTTTTCCCTGTACTAAGTGCCCCTAATATCTGGTTTGATCCTGGAAAAATTACAGTTACAAAAATATACAATGACCATCTGTGATAATGTTGGACAATCGCTAAGGTTAAACAAAATTTTGGAGATCTCTGTTTCAACTCCTTTACTTTACTGATTCATATATTTGACCCAAGAGATTGTAGTTCTTATAGACAGCCAGACCAAGCCTGGCACTAATATCCCAGGATCTCTTGACTTCTAATCCTGGGGTACCTTATTGACATCATATGATGCTACATTACTTTTGACGGTATTTTCCAAAATTATTACTGGAGTGGTTTTTTAAGAAGATTTTATTTATTTATTTAAAAGAAAGAGCGCATGCTCATGAGTGGGGGTGGGGGTAGGGACAGAGGGAGAGGGAGAAGCCGATCCTTACTAAGCAGGGAGCCCCACGCCGAGCTCGATCCCAGAACCCTGGGATCACGACCTTAGGGACAGGCAGAGGCTTCACCCACTGAGCCACCCAGGTGCCCCTACTGGTGTGATTTTAACAGAAATTTGATATTTTGGAAGAGAGGGTTTGAGGGTAAAGAAACCTCTGAATAACAAGGGATAGTGGCTTGACAAAAATTAAAAGGTGTTTACCTTTTAGGATTAAATTTTTCCGCTCCCTGGTGCTATTCTTGGGCTTCCTAAAACCGTCATCCCTTTTCTTCAAAATGATGTATGGCAAGACCTTGTCTCTTGGGGCTTCATTTTCATCACAAACCAACCAACCACATTCTGCACCACTTGCTCTTCTCCACAGGCAAAACTCCAAATCGCTAGGGCCAGAGGATCTCCGATGTGAAGCAGGAGTGCCGTTCTCTGGACCGACATTTGGGTCTCAGGTGCCAGGGCACTAAGCATGTCCAAAGGTGGAGAGTGAGTTGGAGATGCCAAGACTCCCTCTCTGGGCCTGGGGCGCATCCGGGGCCTTCGAGAGGTTCTGAGTACCACAACGCCACCACGCAACTCGGAGCTTCCCTGTGCCTGGAGCCCCCTGTCTGTCCCAGGCTCCAGCTGGCGACGCTCGGGCTTGGGCAGGACGTGTTGACGTCACACATGATGGCACGTTCCGCGAGGTCTGCGAGGAGTAGCGCAGAGGCTCATGGATACACGTGATTGGAAGTGGGAGTAGTTGGACCTTAGGCTACTGGTCTTTCATTTCCGGGTGGGAGGCAGCTGGTGGAGGCAGTGGCTGCAGCCGGGAAGGCCAGGAGGAACTTGGGGGAGATAGTGACTCAGCGTGGACGGCAAGGAGGCAGCCTGCACCTGGCATCTGCACCTGCACCTGCATGACATGCACGGCAGCCTCCTCCGGACTGGACACTTCCTGGAGAACAGGTGGAGGTGAGGACAGCCCCCAGGGCCATCAGCATTCCGTAGTCGCTAACCCCAGGTTAGTCTCTGCTGAGGGCAGCTTTGCTTATTGAAAGGAAAAGGGATCTTTCTTCTTATTTTTTAAACTGGGGAAAGATGGAACTTGAATCAGATTTTGAGTTTGGGCGAAATTATACCATTACCTAGAAAGTAAACTTTATGTAGAATATAAAGATATTTTGTTTGTTTGTTTTTGAAGTACTGATTTTGGCCCTAAACACTGAGCAGTGGCTATTTGAAGTGGTATACACCCTCGACGTCTCAGGTCCTTTTCATTTTCTCATGGGAGTTCTTCCTTACCGTTTATAGTAACCCAGTCTTATCTGTATATTGATGTATTTCATTTCCAGTATAGCACTTATTAGTACATGGGATGACCTCATTTATTTGCTTGTTTGTTTATAGTATTTTTTTATGCAAGGTCAAGGAGAGCTGTGATCCAATCTGTTTTATTATCATCTCCAGCTTTTAACACAGTGCCTGATGTTTGTTAATTAGAAGAAATCTTTTATGACTCTTTGGCCACCCAAGGCTGGTGCCCTGCCTCTTGCTTGCAAGGAACAACATCCTATGTATTTCTGTCTTATTGCATTTATATTTTATCATAATTGTCCCTGAATAATGTGTGTTATACTGTGTGCTCCTTTATTTAGAATATGGACTTTCTGGGCACCTGGGGGGGGGGGGCTCAGTGGGTTAAGCCTCTGCCTTCAGCTCAGGTCATGGTCTCAGGGTCCTTGGGCTCTCTGCTCAGCAGGGAGCCTGCTTCCCCGTCTCTCTCTGCCTGCCTCTCTGCCTACTTGTGATCTCTCTCTCTCTGTGAAATAAATAAATAAAATCTTAAAAAAAAAAAAGAATAAGGACTTTCTTTGTTCATTTTTTATCCCATGTGCCTGGGATGAAATGGACTCTCAGATTTTGCTTGAAAAGGTGAAAGCTATACATAATAGAATTTCTAACAAACTCTATCTTTTCTAAACTTCTTAGACTATCTCAGAATATTTCTCCTCTTGATGGTATTTTTGACCTGATATTGAAATCCACTCACTCTAACTGAAGAAGGTAATATGTGTGGTGAAAAAATTAAAAATTGGGGATAGAGAAACTAGGTAAGAGTCTTTGTTCTATCATTTGCTGGTTTGCAGATACTCTCTAAAGTTTTCAGAGCCTGGCTTATCATTTGTAGATTGAGATAGTAATACTTTTATATGACCTATGTAACCATTCTATCTCTTTGTATAAAATGAAAAATAAAATCTGGCTTTAATACATCTCTTTAAGAGAAAAAACAAAGAGTTCTCCACTTTCCCATCCTCTGCCTGCATAACACATATTGGACATATTTAGCTTTGAGTTTTATTGAAACTTACTTATTCATGTAAAAAATGATTGAAAACCACAAATTAGGTAGGTACAATTTAAATCATTGGTCAGAAAGACCTTATTTTAAATTAAGAGCATTATTACTTATATAAATGTTATATATAATCTTCATAATTTAGGACTGTGGGCAACTTATTATTCTTACATGTCTTTTAACATGTAAGAATTATTTGTGTATAAAATAGCTTAGAAATACCTAAGAGGATTGTTTGGTACTGGCTGAAAATAAATGTAGTCTCATGGCGAGTTTACATATATTCACACTTAGTGAATTAAGTCTTGTCTGGGCTCCACTTCAAAGAGGTGTCATCAACTTGCTGTTAAAGTTTTGGGTCAGAATAAAAAATAGATTGCATCACTTACTGTATTCATTTTTGGCACTGTTGAGTGAACATAATTTTCTTTTCTATAATTATGTAGAATTACATGGGATAACTAGTTATCTTTTTCATTATGCTTGAACATTATTGGTTTGACCAGAGAGATCTTAACATAAGTATCTGTACATTCTATGACCCTAAGGGAAGGGACTAAAATACCCAATCTATATTGGTTCCTGCAAAAGTTACTGCAGAAGTAAATAAGTCTAAGACTTCTAACCAAAGACCATAAAAAACATGGATTGTGAATAGTTAAATGTATTTAATATGTATTTCTTTGCTTTTCTTGACATGCTATAATTAAGATTGCCTGTTTCACGGTGGAAGAATCTATCAGAAGATATGCAGCTGCTCAAAAACCCTTACTAGACAGTGATGACTACAAACTTGAGGAACAATATGTAAGAAAAGAATGATTTTAATTTAAAACATAGATTTATAACAAAGTTTTCAAAGGCTAAAATGAGATCTACTTTTCAGAGGAGTATGTAATATGTGTAATTTTTTCAATTGTTATAGAGAATGTAGTTGTGAAACACTCACCTTAAATTTGAGCAAATTGCTAGTGAAAAAGATAGCTTTTCTAGATAAAGAAAATAGAAATAAGTAGTTTGATTCTGTTCCACTGTATGCAAACTCCAACAGAGTAAGGCTTTTGTCTGTTTTGCTCACCCACTGCTGAGCAGTGATAGCACATAGTACGTGCTCAATAAATAGTAATGAGTGAAAGAACTCCCCTTACCGTTATTACTAGAATAGCTATTGATGGTAATTTTTCACAGAAGTTGTTATGGCAATTTGCTCATCAGGCTATTTCATTTTATTGTCTTGATTAAAAATTGAGAAGTCACATATAAATTGTTGTAAGGTATAAATAATTATAGGACATTGATATTTGTACACATGATTAAGTTTTAGAAAAACTACATTACCATTACGTTTGCAATTGTCATATGCCCTTGGTCCAATCCAGTGTCTTTGTCCCACCCTATTCTGAATTTTATGTTTATTGTTTCCTTTCTTTTTCTTTATAGTTTTACCACACATATCTGTGCTCCTAATATATTGCGGAGTTTTGAATATTTTTGAACTTTATATAAATGAAATCTTGCTGTGTTTTTTCTGTATCTTTTCCTCATTCAAAATTAATTACAAAATTACAAATTATAAATTTTTGTACATACAAAATTTTGTACATACAAAATTTTGTACATACAAAATTAATTACAAAATTAATTACATTCCTAAGAGTTATTCATGATATTGCGTGTAGTAGTAATTTATTCATTTTTACTGCTGTATAGTAACTATTATGGATATATTATTTATTTATTCCATAGTTAATAGATGTTAGAGTTGCTTACATTTTCTTCATTCTACAATTATCATCTTCATTCTACAAAATACCAAAGGAATTATATGCTATCAACAAGTCCACATTCTTTGCACTGGAATGCAAAGATGATTCCAATATCAGGAAAGCTAATGCTGAATTTCTTATATCAACACACTGAGGGGGGAAAAAAGTGATCATGCCCATAGATTATGAGATGAGATTATGAGATAAAATTCAACAACCATTCCCAGTAAGAAAGAACAAAACCAGAAGGGGCATAGAAATATGATAAAGATTGTTTAGAATAACACTTGTTATTGATTTTTTTGGTAATCAGTAAAATATTGAAGATTTTTTTTTAAAGATTTTATTTATTTATTTGAGAGAGAGACAGTGAGAGAGAGCATGAGCGAGGAGAAGGTCAGAGGGAGAAGCAGACTCCCCGTGGAGCTGGGAGCCCGATGCGGGACTCGATCCCGGAACTCTGGGATGATGACCTGAGCCGAAGGCAGTTGTCCAACCAACTGAGCCACCCAGGCGTCCTGAAGATGTTTTAATTGAAAACAGGAACAAGCTAGGTGTCCCTTCATAATCATTGTTACTCAACATTATTTTTGGAAGTCTTAGTGAATGCAGTTAAATAAGATAATAAAATAATTGGTATGGACATGGAAAAAGAAAGATTAAATTATTTTTTACCCCTTGATGACAGTGAAAACATGGAAAAACTGAGCTGGGGAGTAGAGGATGAGGAACTCCACTAGAAATAATAGAAGAGTAGCAGAGACTTTCCTTAACAGAAAACAAAACATACTACAAAGTCACTGTAGTCAAATTAGTATTATAATGACATAGAAATAGATCAGTAGACCCGAATAGAACGTCCACCAATAGTTCCCAATATATGTGTATATGGTTGTAGTGGTATTTCGTATCAGTGAGAACAATAGTTTAATCAGTAGTACCAAAACAACTGGATAGTCAGATGGAAGGAAACCATAACCTATAAAAAATGAAGCAAAGATGAATTTAAATTTTTTTAAAATTAATTTGTAAAGAAAGAAAACTGAAGAAAATTTGGGAGACTATGTCTAATTTAGGGCCTGGAAAAACTTCATTAACAGGAAAACCAGAAGTTTTATAAAGAAAGATAGTTTTATTTGACTATATGAATATTGAAAAATAAAAAATCCTTTCTTGAATATAAATTTTATTTTTTAAGATAATTCACTTTTAATTTATAAAGGTATTGGATTTTCACTGCAGTTTGAGAAGCACTGATGTAGGTTGTGCGTTGCCTGTATTTCCGAGAAACTAGAAGATACATTTAAAGTTAGACTAAGTTGGAACATTTTTGGCTATAGTATGTCACAGATGATATGTACTTAAACTTGCATGATTTTAGGAGACACAGAATATCTGTTCATCCTATAAATAATAATGCTGTATTAACCACTGCATTAGTATGATAATGGCCGATTGCTCTGAGACCAGCAGGAGTCCCTTTAAACTGGCTTCTGTGTTTATTTACTTATTAATATTTTATTTATTTATTTGACAGAGAGAGAAACAGTCAAAGAAGGAACACGAGCAGGAGGAGTGGTAGAGGGAGAAGCAGGCCTCTTGCTGATCAGGGAGCCCGACACAGGGCTCGACCTCAGGACCCTGGGATCATGACCAGAGCCAAAGGCAGACGCCCAAATGACTGAGCCACCCAGGCGCCCCTTCTGTGTTCTTTTAATGAGATTCCATTAATATTCAAAAACTGTTTTCCTTTTTGGCTTGAGATCTCCCTGGTTCATCTTGTACTTCTCCTGCCCCAGCCCTGATATCAGCTGTTTATTCAAGGAGTCCTAGTTCATTGTAGTGAGGAATGATATTAAAGCCCAGATTCTAGGTACTAGGAGTATTCTTTTCTACTGGATTGGCAATGTTTCTAGCCATTCCAGTCTGTACACCAAGAAAAAAATGCATTTTTAAAGATCATTTTCAATTCTGTTTACCATTACAGTGTTTTACTTTGTTCTTTGATTTTCTGATTAGGTCTTTTTTTTCTCTTATACTGAAATTCTTGATTCTTAATGTTATTAACTCAAAAATGTGTTTATCCTGCACTATAAGGAAAATAATTTCAAATAACAAAACTAATAATAATACCAAGAAAATGACTGAATGAAATTTAAAATGTCTTTTTTAGTTCTTTTTGTCCTTGCAGTGTTCTGAACTGTGTTCTAAAGTCACTGGAAATAAATAATTTCTATGTGTTATAAAAAAATTTTATGTACAGCTATTTTTTTCAATTTTGGGGATTAGCTTTTAAAAATAAGTATTTTGAAAGTTTTTATGTGTATATTCTTTTGATCTCTACTGCCTTAGATATTTTCATTTACTTTACCCACACATTTATCACTACTACACCCATTAATGTGCTACACTTTTATTTTCTATTCTCAGATATACAGTATAATTGACTGCAGTTAATCTACCCAGCATTATTTACCCAAAAAAAGCAGAAAGGGAAATCAAAGACAAATGTTCTCATCATTTCTGTTTTCTATTTCTTAATGATTGAGATCATATTAAAATAATTTTTTTTCCGTTAATTAGGACATGTCACATGATCTAGTATTCACTATAATGGGTAAAATAAATAAAAATGTAGTGCTGTATATATGGGGAAGCATGTTCTTCCCATAATGTGTGATAAATGTGTGTGTGTGTGTGTAATGTGTCTTACGTGTCCTGTATTTACATGTCAGTTGGTTGACTCCATGATGAATTTGTTAATGGTAAAATTTTTCATCCTACCTGAGATGTGAATAATAGATTTGATTATATTCATTCAGGAAATATTCATCATAATGCTGAAAAATTATAAAAGTACATAAAAGCACCGTTCTGGTTTGGGGACTATAGCCTTGAGCTAACCAAAGACCCTGAAGTCATGGAGCTGATATTGTGATGGGGGAAACAGACCACAAATAAGTCTGACCTTCTCAGCTTCCTACATCTAACCAATCTCAGCAATTCCCACCATTGTGCAGTAATGCTAACGTTGTAGATTCTGTCTCCTATATGTCCTGCCACTTTATTATAACCATTTGAAGACTTTCATTGGGCTTGCCAAGGCTATACAAATGGGACCCAACTGAAAGTTTAGAATATAATTATTAAAGAATTTTTAAGAAACAAGGTGCTATAAATATACCTGTTTTGAAACATTTTTGAAAAATCTGTGTTTGCAAGACATATAGCAGGTATTTATTTTCGGCATTAAAAACATGATAATTTACCCTACAGATGAATTTTATCTAGAGTTACTTTTAAAGAAAAAGTTCCCCTAGCACATTTCAAATGATTAAAGTTAAAAACATCCTGTTTATACACAAGCTGCCTCAAATTCTTACTATAATGAGAAAGTCTATACACTTTCTCTTGTGACCCAGGATTTCCCAAGCTTGGTCAAGTTATGATTACAAGAGGGATCACAAGAATAATAGTAACCTGTACTTCGCTGGCTTTGTCCCACCTGCAGAACTTCAAATTTCTCCAAAGGCTTGAATCTGCTCCCTTCCTTCCAAGCATTTTTGGGAATTCCCAAAGAGCATGTAATTATTAAGAACAAATCTGGTCAGTTGCCTTGCAGGTAGCCTCTGCTTGGCACTTGTAACTACTTCTGTGGATATCGCTATGTCTCCCTTGGGCACTGCTTCTGTTTTGGCTCTGTTCTGGACACTGCATCCTCACAATAAGGACCACTGCTAATGCAAAGACACAAAGAGCCAAAGATCTTTGGCAAAGTCATCCTGAAAATGCCTCCTTCCCCTCCCTTTTTTCTCCCTGTGGAGTACCCTAACTGTACAGCTAATTTGTGAGTACTGCCTTAGGAAAGCTTAGTAAGACTGTTTAAGGTGTCTCTTTTCATTCCATCTATTCTGAATCCCTATTGAATTTGAGACTAAGGATAGATCTGAGTGACATATACCGCCCTATGCTCAAAATCACTCTTCTCCCAAGATAATTAAGGCATTATTACTTGACTGGCTTTGTCAGAGCTGGCCAATGTAATTAAATCTGGGTTCTCTCCCAGAAGGATCCTGCAGTCTTGTATGTACAAGACTGTTAAAGGCTCACACAGGTCCTCAGATGTTGGGCAACTGATGCAGCAGACTGATAAAAAACCATATATATATATATATATATATATATATATATATATGTATATACACACACATATGTGTGTGTATATGTATGTGTACATATATATATGTATGTGTATATATATATATATATGTATGTATATATATATAATTGAGGATTTTTCAAATTGGGATATATTCCCAGGATGATGGTTGGTATGGGTAATAATAATGTATTGGTATTGTTTGATATTTTCAGACTGCTTTCAAAACATTCCTACCTCTGAGTGTTAGATACTACAAGAATTAAGAGATAAGTGGGGTAACCTAGCTCATAGCACAGTGTTAAATTAATTAAGTAAGGAGGCCATTAGACTGAGGTGGCTCCAATGCTTTAGCAGCCTACAGAAACAAACCAAAATCTAAGCCTGTAAATGCCTCAAGATTATGCAGTCTATACCTAAGGACGACTAGTCACAAACAGTCAACTAGGCTTTCCTAAAGAATGCAACCCCTTGAGCTATACCCAATCAAATAATTTTCTTGCTATGCGTCTTCCATATAAAAGCCTTGCCCCTAGCTACAGTCTGTGGAGTGCTTCTGATCACTTCTGGTTTGGTGATGATGCCTGATGCAAATAAATTTTTGTTCAAATAAACTCTCAAAAGTTTTAATGTCCCTCAGTTTATCCTTTAACAACAGTTAACTAGTACATATTTGGCCTTCAGTAAGTGCCAGTACCCTTCCTTCAGATAACAATTTTTAAAATTATTTTGAGGGGCACCTGGGTGGCTCGGTCGAAACTGTTTTGGCTCAGGTCATGATCTCAGGGTCCTGGGATCTTGCCCCAGTCATGCTCAGTGGGAAGTCTACATATAGATTCTCTCTCTCTCTCCCCCCCGCTCACATGTGCTCTCTCTCAAATAAATCAATCTTAAAAAATTATTTTGACATTATTAAGCATTTACCACTAACTGAAATGTACATAGTCTCAGAGCATGCCGTGAGCTGGAGGAACTTAGCACTGGGACCGACAGAACTAATCCACTTGTGAGTTGGCACCCAAAGGAAGTGGCTTCCAGTCCAAATCCTTGACTGGGCCAAGGATGAATCTTAAAGAAGTTGTTCTTGAGACTTGACACAATACTTGAAATCGGAAGTATAGGTCCATATAATTTGAATTTGAAGTAGGTTTGAGGGAAGGATCTAGTTAGGATGGTTATCAGGATTCCAGCTAGTTGTGTGCAAAATCAAAACAGGCTGAAACCCATGTGAACAGGGAAGACTCAGTATTGACTTTTCACCCAAATTTTGCAAACTTTCTCAAAGCAAAGTAGCTGTTGTAGGTAGGGGCGCCTGAATGGCCCAGTCGGTTAGGAGTCTGCCTTCAGCTCTGGTTATGATCTCAGGGTCCTGGGATGGAGCCCCGGGTCCAGCTCCCTGCTCAGTGAAGAGCCTGCTTTTCCTTCTCCCTTTTCCCCCACCCTGCTCACACACACACACTCTCTCTCTCTCTCTCTCTCTCTCTCATTCTGTTTCAAATAAATAAATAAATAAAATCTTTTAAAAGCAAAGTAGCTGTTGTATATTTACCAATGGCTGACATTTACCAAACATATCTGGTCTGTTAAATAAATTCTGTCACCTTTTGAAAAGTAAAATTTAGGTTAAGAAATTTGCCCAAGATTACACAGCCTGGTAGATAGGTAAGTGATAGAGTTGGAATTCAAATCGGAGTCTGAGTCCCAAAACTCTCTATTTTCTAATTAAGCTTCTATTGCTTTCACTTACAGTGTGCAAAATGTTCATTTTCTTCCAAGCTTTGTGCAAATCAGAGATTCTCTTCTTTCTGTATTAAAGCCTTTTAAATACAAATAAATTTGAAGGGCTGTTACAAAATTTGGAGGTATTTGTAACCTTTTCCAGTTAATTTTTATAAGTATGGAGCACTGTATTATGAGCTATAAAGAATAACATTATAGCTAAAGAAGCTAACCATTAACATTATTTATTTTGTCTAACTTTATTACCTGAAATAACATAAGATACATAAGGACATGGGTATAATTAAATTAAGTCAAACCTGTAATATGATCAGATACGATCACAAATATAAAATAAGTGTGGCAGGGTGGGATTTTTTGAAATCTCATGACCCTCTGTCTTTTTTTCATCATTCCTCTCTCAAGGAGAGTCATTAAGACAGCAAAGACAAAAAGAACTTTGTTAACATGACACAGAGTCTGGTTATGCTCTAGGTGTGGGCAATATTAGCATGAGAACCTATTTTTTCTTTTAGATGTTAATTTCATAAGATACTGAGGAGGGTGAGAGCTAATAAAAAGAGAAAAAAAAACCTGGATGAAACCAATTGGGAACTAGGACAGACATCAGGAGATGGGTAGATGGGTGAAAAGAACATAGGGGTGTCAGTGAGAGTGAAGAACAGGAGAGAAGACCAAAGAGAGAAGGGACAGCCAACTCTTCCTCTGGGGTAAATTCTGATAGGCACATATCATAATAGGACAAATAAAGGGTTACATTTCTTACAGACTTTCATCATTGTCTAATAAGATTTTCTTTCTGGCAGTAGATTGCAGTTTCCACATATTAAAGGTATAATTATCTTAAACATTAGGGTCATGATGGAGGGAAGCTTGTTCTTCTAAGGTTAAGAGAAGTGTTTGTGGTGTGGTGAAGAGTGTTCTCAGACAAATTAAGACTAAAGGCAAACTGAAGGTGGGGATCTGGTGGGCTTCACATATAGAGAAGTTTTCTGATGGATATTGTTCTCTTTCCTAGACAGCTCCAATGAACAAACCACTAGCACCCACAGCTTATGCTGGCTAAAGATAGTGGTCTAGCTACAATCAGATGTAAAGGCTTCAAATTAAAATGGGATTTGTGTTAATCAACTCTGAATTCATCTACACTAAAATATTAACTGGGTATTCAATCAAACCCACATGATATGAAGTTCTTCCTATATTTGATAAATGGAAAAGAATGAAGTAGGATAATACTAGGAGGGAAAAAGATGAGGAAGAGGTAGAAGAGGAAGGAGGAGGAGGAAGAGGAGGACTTTTAAATAAGGGCAACCATAGATTTTATAATTTTGCCTGTGGTTGACCTAGTGATCTTTATTTGAGTGAAGGAAAATAGTCTGTTCAGAAGTCTTTCTGAAATAACTGCTGGTTTTCTTTTCCTCTTGGCATCATATGTGAAGCATTTCTTTTAAACCATATGCCAACTCTTTTCAAAGGGAGCTTTGTTCTCAGGTGATCCATTAATTGAGGTATCATTGTAGAAGTTGGGGCAAAATTCCACATAATGCAGAACTCCTTAGTATCGTTTATTTTTCATTCTCCTTTCTCCTCCCCTTATGCCTTCAAACACATTTCTTCCTCTTCTCACTGCCAGAGTGATTTCAGAAGATTCTGTAACAAGTTCTCAGAGGCCCATTGTGCAGTAACAAAGAATTCTGGCAATGAGCTGTAGGTTCTGTCCTTGCCTGCTTTCCTGGGTGGAAGGGTACCTTCATCCCTCACTAATGGCAGAGTAGGACAAGTGTTGCCCTGGCCTGCAAACTTTCCAAGCACTAGGAACCCAAGCAAGAATTTGTCATGCCAATCAAACCTGTTGGGTGGATATGTGGGCAGGTGTTGAAGAACTTTTCTGGAAGAAGTATATGTAATCTTGTTGTAAAGGGGATATGGGTGTGGGATACAATGGGGAATAACGTCCCCTAGGGTTTACTTGCTTTCCCAGGCACTTACAAAGTGGACCCAGCGTCCCATGTTCTTTTGAATTGTGGTTAGATGATGATTTTTGCTAAGCTCTTTTGTTCCCCTAATTTCTTTTTGTTTCAGTGGAGGGGATCCAGAAAGTCATCATGGACCTTATGGATGAGTTTAAAGATGAATTCCCTACCATCCTAAGATTATCACAGTCTAATCAGGTAATATGATTTCATAACTTTGAAAAGGATTATAAAAAGTACATTGTATTTTTAATATCCATTATTGCTTGACTTTGAGATCAGTGCCTGAGGCTTAGGAAGAAATTAATTTTGCCTCAGAAGAACAAATTTCAAATCTTACTGGGTGGGTCTATGAAAAGCAGAAAGATGGACAAAGAAATGAGGTAGATAAATTAAGTTTAAAGAAAATCACCATGCTGTTAGATTGGAAATGTGGAGCTCTCTCATAGCCACAACTGTAATGTATGGGGTTTGCTGCATTTGTTTAAGATTTGCTTAATATAAAAAAAAAATATGCTTAATATAAAAATCAGGAAAACACCTAGATATATTTTAACTAAAATCTTTGGCAATTAAATCACTGGGAAAAAATAACTGACATAAATTATAATAATGGAAAGATAAATGTGGTATGAGTATATATTTTAATGTGGAAGAAAATAGTGATATCAGATTAAACAAAGGATATGTGCATATGTTTTACATAACCTTTGTTCCCAAAAGGATTTGAGGCAGATAAAATACTGGGAATGAAAGAGGGAATAGGTAAAGAATTCTGAGACATTTGATCAGGAAAAAGTAATATCTTATAACCTAATTTACTTTAAAGTACACAGCTCTTAATGGAAAAGTATATTTAATCATCTAGACCACAGTTGGAATAGAATATGTTGTAAAGTTACATGGTACAGTAATAATTTCCTCATCCAGATATCAGAGTTTGGCAATGTCAAACATGACAAAACCCGGAAGTAAACAAAAAGGCTCTCTGAGTAACATAGTAATCACAAAGTCTATATATTTCATTTCAAAGGAGAAATATTAGAGCCATTTTTAACCATTCATCCAGACAACCAGGCATCAGACATTTACTAAATACTTTCCTATTGTTTGGGACTGGGGAGAGGGAATACCGAGAAAAGACAGGATGCTTTCAGTCAATTAGCTTAATTTAATCAAGACAGAACTGTAAACAAGTAATTGTTTTAGAATATGGTAAGAGGTAAATCCAATTTAGAGGAATGAATTGCTCTAGCTAGGATTGTCAGAGAAGGCTTTTTGGAGGAAGGATGCTTAAATTGGGTTTCAGAGAATGAATATGAATTTTCTAAGTAAAAAAAAAGATAGGGTAAGTGGACAGGAGCAGAGGAAGCAGTGTCATTTAGGACAAAAAGTGTGAAATGGCGTAGCATGTTCCCAGAATATCAATTAAATATGAACCAGTGGTATGAGCCTTGAATCTAGACTTTGGGGAAGGCTGATACTGAAGTGTAGATATCTGGATACCTTGTGGTAAGATGGTATTCCAGTGGTGGTCCACTAAGTAAGATAGAATGAGGCTTAAAAACTCCAGACCGCAAACCAGATTTTATAAATCTGTATCTTAGACTTGGTGTCTAATTTCTTCCCCCTATTTCATTCCCCCAGTTTTAGTATAAAGTCTTTTTAAATGTTGGAGATTTTTCTTGAGTATGCACCGGAGTGTTAGAGAAGGAATGGGCAGGTGACCATGCTTGGTCTAGGATGTAAAATGGCTAAGACTGGCACAGTCTAGAAAGGCCTGTTTCCCCTTCAAAGTTGTGATTCTTTCACCATTGGCAACATTAAAGGAACTGGGTTTAATAATCTAAGAAGTTGCAACTTTCTTTGTAATTCTCTTCATCTCTTCCTACCCCCTGAATAGCCTCATTATCATTAGAGCCCTCAATTTGGTTCAATAGTGAAATACATTGATATTCTGATCCCAAAGAAAGAACTCTGAGTTCCTCTTTCCAACTCATTGAAGTTATTTACTTACAAGAACTTTACCCCATTCAGAGAATAATATAAACATAGTTACTTCATTTCTCATTTTCAACACACTCACATTGTTCCTTTTCCACGGTTTACTTTGCTGACATTGGCAAGAAATCCAAGTTCTTAGGGGATACTGTAACAGATTGAAGTTACTTGTACTTCAAAAATAAATCATTCAGAAAACAATGCTAATACTTCAATAACTAAATTATTTTTAAAAGGTCGAATTGTAAATGCTACAAATCTGATTATTTTAGAGATGATCCATAATTCCCAAACATACTGAAAGGAGTGGTTTTAAGAATACTTAGAGGGTTTTAATTAATTGGGTTGGATTTTAAATCTCTAAATTTCATAATTAGTATTTAAAACTTTTTAAAAAGTTGTAGGCATTTATTTATTTAGGAAAAGGCCATCTTGTTGGCCAGAAACAAACAAAAGATTGGTGGGAGTAATGGTGGGATTTTTATAGAGGGCTATATCCAGAATAATGGTTATTAAATAGTTCTTCATGACTAATGATTTTGAAGGAAATTTTCTTCCTGGGACTGAGGGAAGTTAATTTTAGAATCTTGGCTTGAGGTCATGGCATCTGACGTCATGTACTCCCCAGTCCAACACAGACCCCAGTACCATCAGTATCCATTTCCTTTAGCAAAAAAGTGATTTTTAAAGGTTTTCATTTACAAGTTACAAATGATTTCCATATGAGGATTTAAAAATATTAAACTTTTACATTTGAACAAATGAAAAAATATATTTTACAATTAGGAAACTAAAAAGTTTAAATTTAGAAGATCATTTGAATGCGAGAAATCTTTTGTGGTAAATAAGGTCAATTTTTGTGGTTTTAATTATGAAAAGTTATTATGTGTTTTATTCTGTAATTATCTTGCACTTAACCTTATACATAAAATTAGGAGTTGTGGGATGCCTGGATGGCTCACTCAGTTAAGCATCTGCCTTTGGCTCAGGTCATGATCCCAATGCCCTGGGATCAAGTCCCAACTTGGGCTCCTCATTCATGGGGAGTCTTCTTCCTCTGCCTGCTGCTCCCCCTGCTTGTGCTCTCTCTCCTTCTCTCTGACAAATGAATAAAATCTTTAAAATAAAATAAAATAGGGAGTTGTAAGTGGAACATATTAGAATCCATACAAAACTTCGGATTTTTATAACTGTATATATACCTTTCTGAATTCTCTTGGCTTTTTTTTAAACATGTAGGACTAAACTCTTGGGGCTGCACCAGTGACGTCTGGAAATTACTCTTATTGGTATAGAATTTCTAAATATGAGAGTAGGACTGTGTTCTGTAATTCAGTTATATTTTTGTTTTTGGTGAGTTGTTTCTAGTGGGCCACCATCACCATCATAATTGTGAAAGTTACAGAGCACATTGTACACTGAAAACTTTCAGGGTGGTTTCTAATTTAATATTTGGTATATTTCTCTATTTATCTATGTTAATTTGTTGTATTTTCTGATACTCTTCATTCATTCATTTCAACAAATATTTATAGAGTACCCTACCATGCACCAGACCCTATTCTAGGTACTGGGGAAAGATCGGTGATCCAAATAGATATAAAACACTGCTGTCATAGAACTTAAATCCTAGCCAAGTAAGAAAACAAGAAACAGGGAAAATAAACTATATATTATGTTAATGGTAGGTCTTAAGAAAAAGAAGAAATTTAGAAGAGATATGAAATAAGGGTAGGGACAAGGAGAACAATTGACCATTAAGGTAGGGTGACCAAGAGGGTCTTAGTGAGAAAGTAATTCTTGAATTAAGACTTGAGGGAAGCAAGGGAGTAAACCTCAGTATCTTTGAAGAATCAAATGGCATACTAGCTAGTGCTAAATCCCTGAGGTGAGAGTATATTTAACAAGCTCAAAAATTGTGAGGAGGAAAAGGAGAGAAAAAGACAATGAGGTTAGGGAGGTAAAGAAAAGACAACTCTTGTAGGGCTTTGCAGACCACTGTAATTTGGCTTTTACACTGAGTGCAGTAGGAAGCCACTAGAGCAGCAGAGCAGAAAAGCAGGATAGGATCTAAGTTTTATTTGTATCTCTTTTGTGGAGGCATTGAGGAATAGAATGAACATAGATGAGGACAGAAGCAGAGAGACCTTTGAGGAGGCTAATTTACTAGTCTGGAAAAGAGATGGTATATAAATGCAGTGGACTGAGTGTCGGCATTGGGGGTAGTGAGAATTGGTCAAATTCTAGGACTGTTCAGAGAAAGAATTGAATAAGATTTGCTGACAGGCTGGTTTTTTGGATGTAGAGTAGTAAAAAGCTGATGTAATAGAAATTGGAGTTCAGCATTAAAACTGCTGATGATAGAGAGATGGGTATGTCTCTAGAAAAAAAAAGAAAATAGGAAAGCAGGATATATTCGAAGAATGGGGCTCAAATAGTGAAATTTGGAGCAGGATTCTTGAAACAATCTGATTAATTGATACTAGGTTTCTTGTAGTAAATCATCATTGCCTTTGTGTGTCTCTGAGATGGTGGTGGCAGGGGGGCGGGGATTGGAATTTCTTTTCTCACATTCGGTAACATACTCAGGTGATAATGATGACAAGAAGAATCATGTAAACTTGCACATTTTGCAGCCAATTCCAGTATGCCTAGGACAAGAGTCAAAACAAAATAAACCAGGGAAAAGAAATGGGCACTTCTTCTTTTGGGTTCAGCATTTAAATTTAGACACATGGCTTGGTAGAAAAATATATAACATACATAGTAGACAAAGGGAAAAGCTGATAGCTCAAAAAAAGGGGAAAACCCCCCTTTATTTATTTTTTAAAGATTTTATTTATTTATTCGACAGACAAAGACCACAAGTAGGCAGAGAGGCGAGGAACCAGGCTCCCTGCGGAGCAGAGAGCCCGATGCCGGGCTCGATCCCAGGACTCTGGGATCATGACCTGAGCTGAAAGCAGAGGCTTTACCCACTGAGCCACCCAGGCGTCCCCCAAAAAACCCCTTTTATTTAACAAATTTTCTACCAAAGCCTATTTTAAAAATTCACTGAAGGCAAGAGTGAATTAGAATCATCACTATAAACTGGTGACTATTTTTTTTTTTAAAGAAGAAAATCTCATTCTGCATCTCCAGGACTGTAAGTAGCTTTTCCTCTGTTGTTTCCTTTCTATTCTCAGAGCCACACACACACACACACACACACACACAACTACTTTACATGCACCTCAGTGTCTAGATTTGGTTTCTTACTGTTCTGAAAAGCAGTAATGGTCTTCTAGGGAAAAAGTTGATTATGTTTTATGTTAGGAAAATAAAGATGGTCAGAAATATTTTGTTGCTAGAGGAAATATTTCTTTCAGAGATTCAGAGATATCTATGAAAGTATTGAAAGAGGAGAGCATTTTAAAAACCATGAAGGTAGAGGGGCGCCTGGGTGGCTCAGTGGGTTAAAGCCTCTGCCTTCAGCTTGGGTCGTGATCTCAGGGTCCTGGGATCTCAGGGTCCTGGGATCAAGCCCGCATCGGGCTCTCTGCTCAGCAGGGAGCCTGCTTCCCCCTCTCTCTCTGCAGCCTCTCTGCCTACTTGTGATCTCTCTGTCAAATAAATGAATAAAATATTTAAAAAAAAACAAAACCATGAAGGTAGAGGTACCTGAATGGCTCAGTCGGTTAAGCGTCTGCCTTTGGCTCAGGTCATGATCCCAGAGTCGTGGGATAGAGTTCCACAGTGGACTTCTGCTCAGTGGGAGTCTGCTTCTCACACTCTGCCTGCCGCTTCCCCTGCTTGTGTTCTCTCTCTGTCAAATAAATAAAATCTTTAAAAAAAAAAAAAACCATAAAGGGAAGCACAGTCATCAAATTGTAATGATTTCAGCATTAAAAGGAAACAAAGATGATGTTAACTAGGAACAAGTTGAGTCTGTTGGAAAAAGCTATGAATTTATGACAATACTAAAATGAGAAATATAATACAAAGTGCACTGAAGTGTTATTGTAATGCACACCTGAATTTTTAAAAATATTGTTTATCATAAATGCTATATTTTTGTCAACACAAGTTATATGATCCTACAGGAAGGTTTCGATTTATGGATTATCAAATACAAATAGGCTTACTTCTCTACACAGGTAAATATTTAGAAGACAATCTTGTAAAAGAGGGGAAGGTTGAGTGGATCAATCTAGTATAGTGTTTGGGGAAATGAATCAAGATTAGTTAACAGAAATATCCGAGTAAAGTCAGTGAATCCAGGCCAACAAGTACGGATCACCAAGATTTTGTAAAGACACAAAACAAGGAGAGGGAAATTTCATAAAGTTAGTGTTTCATCTGCAAAAATGAAGAGTCCTTACAACACTGAATGACTGTGTAGACAAAATTTCAGCATGGTGGAACTGCCCACATCCCACTCTTGTTCGCCCTGGCAGTAGGGCCCTCACCTTTTGACTATAAATTATGAGAGAAAACACAGTAAGCTAAATCAGAAGTAAAACCAAACATTCTAGCTGCTCCAATTTCAGGAGGAGTTGGGAGGGCTAATCGGTGAAGCAAAGCACAAGATCACAAGAGAAACTGAATCTGTGTGTAGGAGCTCTGGGTAGTGCAGATCATCGTGGGTTCTCTCACCAGTGTGCCGGAAACCAAGATACGGTATCAAGTGATTGCACCGTGTCTTATTTTGCTTGTTTTACGTACCACATAACTGCTTTTAGGGGTTGCTCTGCTCTAAATTGGCTTGGAATTGCCACAATTCTAGCAGCCCACAACTCCAGTGGCCTTCTCCTGTTCGTATTGACTAGGAGGGCTGAGACCAAAGGTGGGATAATGGTACTTTTTCAGTCACATTAACAGATGAAACCATAATGTGACACCAGGTGCTGGAGATGTACATCCTCATTGACAGACTAGTACAGTTTCAGGTGATCTCCAGGCACAAAGGCTAAAATGGTAAGAGAAGCACTAAACTTCAATGACAAAAACAGAGATAATAAAATTATATCTTCAGGATAATGGCTGAGGCATTTAAAGGACATATACAGTGCATTAGCTCTTAATGCAACTATATGTTGCTCATTGTAGGCCAAAACTAATCATCTAAAAGATGTTTTGTACTTATACATATGTTTGGATTCAATAAACAGAGACTCGAAGTTGCTTATTTGTGTTATAAACCATTAGTTCCCCCCCCAAGTCATATATGAAAAAGCCAGAATAGCCCTTAAAATTGCTTAAATGAATAATGGCAACTATCCTTGCTGTTGCCTGGAATGCAGTCTGACCACATTGTAAGTAATTTCTCTGCGGTTCACTTTCTGGTACAGCAAGGAAAGATCTACATGTCATATGTTTTGCTAATGCCACAAATTTTTTCTGCCAGAATGCTCATAAGTTTTGAAGTTTTTAGAAATAAAAGTTCCTTAAGCTTGTTAATTAGTATATAGGGGAGTTTTATTTTTTTTTAATTGTACCATGCATTATGTATGAATGCTTTAATCATTTACATTTTTAAAATAAACTGGGGAAATATTTGTAACAGTTTTGAATAAGGATTATTGTTTGAATAATTCAAACATTGAGTGATATTTGAATAAGAACTGCTTACCTTTGAAAGCGCTCTTTTAAAAAAAATCAATGCAAAAATAAACCCAGAGAGAAAAATGAAAATTTTAGGTCTTTTGGCTAGTAACTTAAATTCTGGATATTTATCCTGAGGCAAAAATCATACATTTATTCAAAGATTTAGGTACATGGGGGGTGGGATATAATTATTGGACACTGAGTATGCATAATAGGCCTGTGCATACTGTGCTGTTAGGTCGTACTTGGTCTCAGTCTGGAGTAGGTTGTAATAATTCATGCGAGAATCACACATCAGTCACTTTTTAGAGGCTTATTTTCCAGAAAAGAGAACCCATGCAGAAAACGTCCAAAATCAGAATGGCTGTCGCCTTAGCAAGGATCAACCGAGGAACATTAATTCAAGGATTAAACACCATATCCAGATCCTCCAAATCAGTGGCCAAACTTCTGCATCCCCAGCTTGCTTGTAGACTTCTAGAGTTAAGGAACATATCGCATCGTTTGCTGAGGGAAGTTAATGCACCAAAACAACCCCTCTATAATGTGCAGGTGAGCTCATATTAACATTTGCACAAGATACAGCCTCTTTTTTAAGAAACTTTTGAAATTGCAAGATTTGAAAATGTAGCTCATTTGGTTATCTTACATATGAAACAAGAATAGTTGGATAAGAAATGAATGGTTTGGTCTTTTTTCAATATAGTATATATGTTCTGATTTAAATAAATCTGAAAGAAGTGGTAATGTGGGCTTTTTCCCCTACTTGGTTATTTGATTGAGCTTTATGAAACTAAATTTCAAATGATTCAACCTAAATATCAGCATACAGATTACCACTTATGTCAAACCTAAAAGGAATCCCATAAGCCTTGAAAATGATTGTTTTGTTCCTTTTCCCCCCATAACCTTGCTATGTTTCCAAGACAATCTTTATTCCTCTTAACATATTTGAATATATTCAACCATAAACTCATTTTGTAGATCCACCAACATCCAGTGTATTTCAAATTACAGGTTCTACATTGTTTTATTGAGGCTCTGTTATATTTTGTTAAGGGCAACAGCTCTTAAAACTTTTTCAGGACCAGTTTCTTTTTTCCTAAACTTTGTGGCATAGAACTCTGGATTTTTCCACTTGGGCATTATTCAAAGCATTCTAAATGTTTGTTACAAATGATTGGGAATCCTGCAAGCCTGGCACCTAAACCCGAGAGTGAATCCTTTTGTTGTTGAAGGGAGAAGAACCCTGGCTCAAAGGGAGTGAAGCCAAAAATGTGTATTAGTTCATGTAGTTGAACAATTCAGAATTGATAAGGTTTCAGGGTATAGGTACTCAAAAGATGCCTTCAGGGTACCGTTGTTCTCTTTCCACCCATCCTGGCTCTGCTTCCTCTGTATTGACGCCATCCACAGACTGACTTTCCCTTCATGGTTACGAGATGATTTGCAGCTGTTCCCAGGACTCCAGCCTTCCAGGTTCAATACAGCCCCAAAGAATGACAGTCCTTGAGCCAGCATTCCTGGCCAAGTCCTGGGGTTCTCAGAGAAAGGCGTACCTCTAAAACAGGGGAATGGGATGCACTGTTTGGCCTAGGACCTGATTGCCGTCCAGACCACATGACCAGAGAATGGGGAGAGGATGAATCCTCAAACAAAATTTGGGTAATTTTGAAAAGATGAGAAAATGGATGATGGATGGCTAAAATAAACAAAATATCCATTACATAGGAATCTCTCTATCATCAAAGATTTTAACATTTCCAGAAATCATGGGATAGGTCCAGCTATGAATTGCCTGAGAAAGTAATTATAAAAGTCTCCGTTACAATACCTGATGTTTGAGAAAGTAAAAAATGTTTTGTGTTTATTACCTGCTGGAGTCTCTAAGCAGTATAAACGTTATTCCTGTATCTTTAGTTTGTCAAAAAGAAATACAGTTGAGATGTATAATTTCCACTGAAATACATTTCTAAAATGAACGTTTCGCCTTGATGTTTTTCCCTTGCATTGTTAACCCTTATTTTTTATAGAGGGTTGATATAAGAAATGTCCTTTGAAGAATATTTCTGTATGTATTACAAAATCACATTTAAAGACACTGTCCATTATATTATTCAGGCTTTCTTTTTGCTTCTCTTTGCTAAGTCAGAACTGAAGAATCTGAGGTTTTACACCATTTACGAGCTAACAAGTTGGCCTGCCACAGCTGTACAAACACACATGCCGATAGAAGACACAAGACTACCTTGAATCAGAGACCGAGACTGTTTATTATTAACTTTAAAAGCAGCAGCCAGAGCAGTATTTTGTGTCATTTCCCTAACCCGTCAGTTCCCACAGGGCAATGCAGTGAGAGCCACGTGTTACCTATGCATGTGTTAAGTTGCATCGCAGGAGAGGAGCCTGAAATTAGACAGCTTTTTTAGGAGTGCTGGCCTACTGGCCCAGCCTGAGAGAGAGGGACAGAGAAATAAAGGGAGAAAAAGTAAGAAGGGTTTGGGGGAGAGAAGTAAATGTTTCTAGAGGGTTTCAGAGAAGGTTTTATCTTTAGTGTCCTAAGACATGTCTTGGGAAGTACATCTCTAGATCTCCCTGGAGAAATATACTTTCTCTAGCTTCTAAAGCTGTTAGTTATTCAACCATGTCCTTTGTACAGGAATGAGGGACATCCACAGAGAAATGCTTCCCAGTACTCATGAAAATTCAGTGGCAGGAAAATAATCTGTTTTTCCGGTTGAATTTATGTTTCCTTTTATCCAACAAGGAGAACTGAAGCAAAACAAAACACATTTGCCTTTTTTTCCCTGTTTCACAGGTAAATTTAGAGCTTAATTGTGATGATGTTTTCCAGGAACCTGAAAGAAGCAGGTGGAGGGAGTACTTGACCTATCCGAGGTCCTTGTGCTGACTGTGACTGTCTCTATGACATCAGTTCAAAATCAACACCCATGAAATTTCTTCTCCTGTGCTCTTATTCTAATTGTCTTAGAACCCAACTTTAATTTTTAAAATTCTTATCAATAAAATATTTCAAAATATATGAAAGGTAGTTTATCAGAAGTTCCATCCCAATGTAAATTGGTAGTAATATTTTGCAGTATAAACTTTGGATATCTCCTTTATAAAAAGAAATATCATTAACCATGTCCTGATCCATTCCCTGTTTTTTTCTCTACCAAATGTAATCATTATTCTGAGTTTGATGTGAACATTTGTGTGCATACTTTTATAGTTTCACTACATTTGTATACATCTATTATTCCCCATATATTTAAAATTTATATAAATGATATACTGTGTACATCCTTATGAAACTTTCTTTTTTTACTCAAAATTTTGAAATGTGTAGCTATGGTTTATTATTTTATCTTCTTTATGGTATCCCATTGTAAGGAAAAAATAATCTACAGTTTATTACTGGACAGATGGCCAATTTAGTTTCCCATTTTTTTTTTTTTGTTTGTTTTCCAAACAGTATTTCTTTGAACACTCTTGTAATTGCCTCCTTATTCTGTGTGTGAGAGACATTCTCCAGGTATACGTATACGTCTAGAAGAGGGATTACTGGGTCATGAGAGTTACATATCTTCAATTTTATTAGCTGTTGTCAAAATGTTTTTCACTTTCAAAATTCAAG
Source organism: Mellivora capensis (assembly GCA_004024625.1). Classification (NCBI taxonomy): domain Eukaryota; kingdom Metazoa; phylum Chordata; class Mammalia; order Carnivora; family Mustelidae; genus Mellivora; species Mellivora capensis. Next base: position 46,491 of record PISX010000227.1, on the reverse strand, counting down.
AATCATAGTGATTCTTGAATCTGGGGAGAATTTCTTCAGTTCTGGAATGTTCTTAGCCATTGTTTGTTCAAATATTACCTCTTTCTCATTTTCTCTAATCGCCGTTTCTGGAGTATCTGTGAAACATACTTTGGACCTTTTCATTTTATTCTTTATGTCTATTTACCTTCCTCATTTTTTCCTTTTACTTATCTCTTTTTGATACTTCCTGGGACATATACTCACACACTTATGTTCTTCCCTTTAGTTCCTGGTACAGAGAAATTTCCTTCCCTCTTTCCTTCCTTCATACCTTCCTCCTTCCTCCCTCCCTCTTTTTTTCTTTTTCTTTTTTTTTTTTTTAATAAACTCAGTCTTTTATGAGACTTTGGAGTTTGATTTTTTATGGAATTTTTCGGGGTATTTATATGGAATTTTTAGAGGGTTCCACATTAGCTCAGTCTGCCCTACTACTGGAACCAGACGTCCTTCTCTGGTATCTTTTACAAATTTTATATAAGATGGTTACATTTCTTTCTGGAAGTAAGTGAAGCATTATTCTACCTTTTCATTTATTCAACATATATTTATTAAACATTGACATGTAAAATCACTAGGTTGGATACTAGGATTCATAGATGTCTCACTCTTGCCCTGAATGGACTGTGTGGATGATAGGCAAATAGGCAGTGTTAGTGGAGTATAGCAAGTTCATGATAAGTGTGTGCAAAGTGTACTATGAAAGCATCAACAAGGGGCATAGAATTCCACAGAATAGTCAATGTTGGCTTTCTAGAAGATAATACTGGATCTTGAGAGAGGAGATATTAGCCAGGTGAAGAAGTAGGAGAATTATTCCTGGAAGTGAACATTGTAATTAAGATATTGAGGTCAGAGAGAGCATAACTTATTTAGGAAATGTAAGCAATTCCATATGGTTAGAGTGAGACAAGTGGGAACAGTCTCAGATCAGAGATCCCAGGGTCCTTGAGGGTTAGGAATGAGAAATAAGCTTTACTCAGATGATATGTATTAGCTAGGGTGGAGAATCAGAATCGCTACTGAGAAGAATTACATTATAATGAAGATAATGGCCTGGAGAGTCAAAGAACAACAGAGTAATTAAGAGATGTGGCAGAGGTCAATGGATTGGTCTGTGAATGGAACTTTCCAGAGTACCAGTGTAGCAGAGAGATAAGTGGCATAACCTGAGGGAGCTAGAGCAGCCCTGGTACATACAGTGGCTGGCTGTCTTCCCATAATGACAGAGTTTCGCTCACCCAGAGTGGATTCCAGCATGAATTCCTTCAAGGATTGTCAGGCTGCCTTTGTCAAAGTGGAGCTTTCTGGTGTGCAGAAGTAAAAAAAAAAAAAACAAAAAACAAAAAAAACTGAAATCTGAAATTGCCAATGCAAGGGGATATGCTTTGTAGATGCATGGAGGACATCACTTTATGTAGGAAGGTAAGCAGCCTACTTAACCTATTGGGAGGTGTTAAAGATCCTGATCTTCATATGTCTGACTTGTCACTGACCTGAGAATAATTAATGATAGAAAGATACTTTTGTATATAGAGCACCTTAAATAGTTCTACCAAAACTCTGTTGGATATTATGTAGCTGGGGATGCCAGTCAGGCAGTTTACTCATTCAGGAACAGGTAATAGAGGAGCATTTTCATTAGGACACTACCTATGACTAGGATAGTATGTCAGCCCTCTAAAGTGTTCTGAGATGAAGCATAACAGTAATAGTCTCCTTAAGATAATTAGAGTATGAACGTTGTTACAGGAGCCCCTTGACAATATGACCAGTCCTTTCTGATTATATACTCAGCCCTAGAGCAAGTCCTGTTTATGTTAGCATAGTCAAAGATATTGAGCCCAATATGAATTATCCAAAGACCCAACTGATACAAGTGACCTGAAGAGATCCAAAGGCTTGTTGTAACATGAGCATAGTTGGAGTCAGTCTTCTCCAGCTTGATAAAAGAGACTTCCATTGCACCTGTCTTCACGGGTGCTGAGTCGGGTTGTTTCTCAAACCCTTCCAGTTTATGCAGGGCTGAGATTATAGCAAGTTATCTGCTATTTCTAAAAGGGTCTCAGGAATGGGAAACTCTGGTTAGATCATTTCTCGGAGGTTTTCAACAGCCCCAGCATCAGTACTTACAGAATGGTGCATCTGCTGAGCCTTATGAGCTGTCTGGATGAGTAAAGCTTACAGCTGCTCTAGGCTGCAGTGACCTAGATAATCAGCTTGAATGCTGACTTCAGCCAAGACACGTCAGCTCCCAGACATAGTTGTTGACTTTGGCAGGGCAATGCAGGGCCACAGGAGCTCTTGCTATGATAGAATCTTCCTTATATATGTCATAATCCTCCTTATAGTGGCATGGGAGATGACTGTTTCTCCTTGGTACAGGCACTGTGGAGTGGTGTAGGCCAGATGTGGGCAAAAGTGAAGAAAACTCTCACCATCTACAGTGCCTATGACTTATGTGGATCCCAGTGAACTTGTGCTCCCTTTTTCAGGAAGAAGATCAGGTATTTTTCCAAGTATAATTTCTTTCTCACTCCCAGCACTTCAATGCAGACTGGGGTTTAAACTCAAACTTCACATATTTTGTGTAAAAAAATATATGTAAACCTCAAAAACATCAAGAGCTTCTACAGGTCCCGGATGGGCCTGCCATGAGGTTATCTTGGGTGGTATAATTCAAGATCTGGGGAAAAAGGACAATTCCTAGAAAGTAGAATCCCTGGAATCTTGGTGACATAACTTCTCCAGGTCGGCCAAGAGGTTGGGACACTTGAACTTTTATAGGACCTTGTGAGTAAGAGCTTATTCAAGAACAGTGTTCCACAGGATAGTAATAGGCGTCTCTACCTATATGAAGTCAAATAATTTTCTTTACTGTGGACTGCTAGGAGTCCTTCCTGGGTTCTTGAGTACTGTGAGTGGTTCAAGCAAAGACAGAGTCATGTAACTTTTCCAAACCTACAGGAAATACCTTCTTCTGGGCCTATTAACCAGTCATTGCTCCTTGCAACACTTACTTGTGAATCACTGAGTTAAAGTTTCTCTATTACTTCCCCTAGTATCCTTTGAACAACATAAACTAAGTTGGGCCTGGTGATTCTTTAAACTTTAAGTCATCTATAAGTGGATCTTTATTATTTTCTAAACTGCTTATGATTTGCTTTTTTTGTGATTTATCTCAATTTTAATGAAAATAAGATAAACACAGATACTTCTTTTATGAGATGAGGCAGTCAAAGTTATATGACAGAGATGGAACTCAAAATTATGTCAAAGAAATTTTGTTAAAGATTGAAATGCTTTTCCTGTTGAAATATCCATATAGCTGAGATGTTAGTATGAGCATATAACACATCCACATATCTTATATATACATATATATTAATATTAAAAATTCAAGAAAGGAATTATGGGCATAATATCGATATCAAGATTCTTTTAACTTAAATATTCAAAAAATTTAATATAAGTTTAGATAAATTTTTGTAATTGGTTGAGATCTAAATACAACTTTTGATTTACAAATCTCTCCTATTTATTTATAATTTTTAAATTTTTTATAAACATATAATGTATTATTAGCCCCAGGGGTACAGGTCTGTGAATCGCCAGGTTTACACACTTCACAGCACTCACCATAGCACATACCCTCTCCAGTGTCCAAAACCCACCACCCTCTCCCTATGCCCCTCCCCCTGGCAACACTCAGGTTTTTTTAATCATATCTTGTTTTATCATATTTTTTTGTTTTTTTTTTTGTTTTATCATATACTATTCCTGCTTGTAGCAAGCCAAAAATGAAACAGTGTGGTTTATAATATGAAACACATGTATTGGAAGTAGGTCGTGAAATTGAAAAATGGCTACTTGCCAGGAGCCACATAAATTTTGGAGGAAATGCATTTTCTATAGGAATGATTCGTTACAGGAATAGCAAGTATTTATTAAAAGCATTAAAATGGTGAAAAAGTGACCTTAGGCAATATCAGACTCATTCAGAAGTGTAACATATATCAGATATATAATTTATTTTGAAACTTTGAAAAATAATCAGTTTTAATTACTTCAGGTGAAGGGCAAAATGCGAAAAAAAAGATGCGGTGAAATAGAAACAGAGTAATTTCTCATGCATGCAGATGCCACTTTTACTTTTACTGTTTATGGCCTACCAGTTATTGGATATGGACTTCCCACTGTAAATCCATATATTCACAAACTCATGAATCTTTTACTCTCCTAGGAGGCATTTTGTTGGGAGCATATCTGCTTTCTTTCCTAACATCTGCTCTCTACTTATCTGTTTGTCTCCTTGTAGCCTGATAGTGAGATGCAAAAGCATGCTATCAGTTTGATTCTTCTAGCAAGAGGGAAAGAGCAGCAACTGCTTCAGTTCCTGGAAACTCTTTCCAGAAGCCAGGAACTCTGGGAAATTCTCCAGACCAGCTTATGGAGAGAGTGGGCTAAAAACTGCCCGTCCCTATTCCCCTATCTAGGAGTCAGTAGGGCCTGAAAGACAGGAAATAAGGAGGAATGCCTCCCTGCCCTACTCCTGCCCCTCCACCCCTCCCCGCCCTGCGCTGCTCCCCACAACTCCATCTCTTGGCTGAGGGGCTAGATAGTATTCTTGGCTTTAGCATTCCATTAATCACTTAAGAGAAAAGAAGGTCAATGGTGATGGGCGACTTTGTTCTTCATTCAGCAGTGGCAGCAGTAAGCAAAAACTGAATATACTGCAATAGGCACTTAAAACACAGTGCCATACAAACGTTCGATAAAATGTTATGAGGCATTCTTCAGAAGCACCTTTTTAAGAGGCTGTAATACGCCATTGAGTGGATATTGCTTAATTTACCTAGCCATTCTGCTATCAGTTGTTTCCATTTTTCAGGGTCATAAAATAACTTTACACATACATACTGTTCTTTCTAGTTTGTGTGCATTTTCACTGAGCATTTACATGATTTTATTAGCTGCAGCCTGTACCTTCAGGAGTTATTGAAGCCATTGAGCGTCTTGGCACATACTTCAGAGGAGCATATGGCTAACTGCCACTTCACTGCTGAACGGGAAGGGAATGAATGTTTTTCCCAATGCCCTCCTTTCATACCCTACTCAAGGCAACAGAGGTGACCTAGAAGAGAGTATGATTCCCTTAAACTAAATATATTGTTGTTTGAGGCAGAGACACCTATTACCAGAAACTAGAAACCTCTGAGAGACAAATTCATTTTTGGTGTAAACCTCTGTTTCAAAGAAGCATGCTGGATGTGAGCACAGAGCATTTCCAGAAGCTTAATGTTCACCTAAGGTTAATGCTGGCCTTCAGCAGTCTCATGATTAACATTTCCAATCAGGTCATTAATCTGCAGGAAATGCTTTGTATTTCGATTGCTGTTTGCTTAATGAATTAGTGAAAAATTTAGTAAAGGATGATTACATGAATTTGAACAAAGAAAAGACTGTTTATCTAATATGCACAGTGGCACCCCCTAGTGAGCACACTTGTTAAATGTAAAAAAGTTAAAGTAATTTAGATTTTGGAAATGCAAGGTTTTTTATTGATCTTTCATAGGTTTTAATAGATCTGTCATAGTTTTTGTAAAAACAAATAAATAAATAAACCAATATATTTTCAGAATGTGAAAAAAACCGAGATAGACCCAGCAGATAACTTTCTTTAGAAAGAAATATTTAAATTCTCATTTTACAGTAGTATTTTAAAATTTAACATTGTAACACTGAAAACTTTTATTGTAATTAGAAAACTCTTTTTTGTTTTCGCAGGTCAGAAGGGGTTCTTTGTTTGAAATCATTTCTTTTCCAGCAAAGACTGCTTTAACTAGCATAATATGTGCTTCATATGCAGCACTAATTTATCTGGTAAGTTAAGAAAATTATTAGAATCTAGGTATAAATGTACTTATTTCATGTAATGTTAAAGATATAGATACATAATAAATTCATAAACCAAGATACTGTTCTCTTGTTACACAAAATAATTTTACATTAGAAATTTACTTTTCTAAAAAAATTACTCTTCTGAGGTAAACTCAATCCATTTCTGAGGCAAGTCAATCAATCCATCAAAACCATATTTACTTGAATAAAATTATTTTTATAAAGTTTATTATTATTTGGTCAAAACATTTTGGCTTTATTTTCACAGCTATGGTGGTTTTGTTTAAGCCATTGTGCCATGGTTGGCTAAAGTTCAGTATTCCATCATTTAAGTCTATTATATTGGGGAACACAAATATTAGTGTACTTTGAATTACAAGTTCTGTAATTCAAAAGTGTTCATTACAAAGTGTGACAGAAGGAGCACCTGGGTGGCTCAGTTGGTTAAGCATCCAACGCTTGATTTCAGCTCAGGTCATGATCTCAGGGTTTTGAAATGGAGCCCCGCATAAAGGCTCTGCACCAAGTGTGGAGCCTGCTTGGGATTCTCTCACTCTCCCTTTACTCCTCCACTGCCTTTCACAAGTGTACTTTCTATGTCTCTCAAAATTAAAATAAAATAAAATAAAAACAAAGTGTGATAAAAATATAAAGGATTTTATAAATTATAAGGGGTTATTTTCTTTTACTCCATTGCTGTTTATACTTACCTCTCAATTTTTTTTCAAAAAAGTATAATAGAGAGAGAAAAGTACACAGCTTGATGAATTATCACAAAATCTATTTATCACACACATCAAGAAACAAAATGTAACCATCATTCTAGAAACCTCTTTCTCACTTCCTTCACAATCATGAACCTCTTCTATAAAGGGTAACCACTATTTTGACTTCAAATACCATAGACAGTTTAAATTGTATATAAATTAAATAATACTATATATTCTTTTGTATTTGTCTTTTTTTGCTCAGTTGCCATTAGTGAGATTCATTCATTGCCTACATCAATAGTTTGTTGGTTTTCATTGCCAATTTCATAATGGTTTTCATTATATGAATATTCTTGTACATATGTTTTAGTAAAATTTCTGGACCACAGAATATGTAGGTATTCATCTCTAGTAGATAATGCCCAATAGCTGCTATTGTCTGTCTTTTCCATTTTAGCCATTCTTGTGAGTATGTAGTATTATCACATTGTGCTTAAATTTACATTTCCTTGATTATTAATCAGACTGAGTTCCTTTTGTGCATTAAGCAGAAATTTGTGAATTTCTGTTAAAGTCTCCTGTTTTTCTATTCTATCTTTTTTATTATTGATTTCTACTTTTAAAATACACTCTAGGCATAAACCCTCTTTTGGTTATTTCTTTTATTCTATGACTTTCTTTTGCCCTTTTAGCTGTACCTTTAAACCAGACTTTTTTAGTTTTAATGTTGTCCAATGTATTAATCTTTTCTTTATGTTAGGTGCTTTTTATATCTTAATTAGGGCAGCTTGACCTATATCCAAGGTCATGAAATGGTTCCCTCTGATATTGTAGGAGGTTTTTTATTTTACCTTTCACTTTTAGATTTATAATTCGCCTGGAATTGCTATGAGGTAAGGAACAAATTTTTCCTCCATGGGTATTCAATTGATCCAACTCAATTTGCTGGGGAGAAAAAACTTTTCCAATTGCCCCAGAACATTTATTTTGTCATAAATCAAGTGTGTTTTTATGTGTAGGTCTGTTTATTGACCCTCTGTTGTATTCAATTAATCTATTTTTCTATTTTTACACTGATTCAACATTGTATTATTTACGAGAGCTTTATAAGTCTTGGTAACTAGTAGAATAAGTCCACCCTTCAATCCATGAGCATGGTATATCCCTCTATCTATTTAGGTTCTCATTAATTTTTCTTAATAATTCTTACAGCTTTTTTGTTAGTTGGTCTTACACACTTTTGTTAATTTTTTAAATCATGTTGAGATACACAATAATAAAGATTCTTTTTCCCATTATTTATAGATTGGTTGTGGTCCCAATTAAAATATGAGCAGGTGTGTAAGTTGACTAATTTATTTTAAGATTTACAGGGAAGTGAAAAAGGTCAAGAATAGCTAAGACATCCTTGAAAAAAAAGTAAAGGAACTTACTTTTATAAACATAGCAATAGTTTTTTAAAAGAGCCAAACTTATATTTTGCAAGTGTTTAAAATTTTTGAGATGTGTTCAATATCTTGAATGTGAATCTCATACAAAAATGACATCCAACTGAGCTTGGATGCAAAATGCTGCCAAAAAAAAAAAAAATGGGTGGGATGAAATAGCTGTGGTGAAACTAAAACAAATAAGACTAAAACCAAAATTAAACTCTAATTTCTTGAAGGTGTTTGAAATTATCCCACATAACTTGTCATTCTATAAACTTTCTAAGTAGGTATTAGAAACAGTTTTTTGGTGACCTGATAATTGGTCATGTATGCACCCAAGGTCTAGGAGAGGTCAGGGCTGGAATTATGATTTTGAAAGCAAATAATTTTATGTTGGAAGTTAACGTCCTGTGAGTGGAACCATTGTGGAAAGAGTGAAAAGTCTGCAAGTGAGAAGAGTGGAAAATCAATGGGAATGTAAAAAACAGCAACATTTAAGGTGAGCTAAGAAGAAATCCATGAAGGAGACAAAAAAAGCAAAAATCAGAAAAGTAGGAATGAATCAGGAGACAAAATATCAAGGAAATAGAGACTCAGGAAGTTTTGAGCAGTTAAATGTCAATTACCAGCAGAAAAAAATCAAGTAAAATAAAAGATTTGAAAAGCGTTCATTAGATCTAGTAGTAAAGGTGTTGGAGTCAACCATCTGTAACTATCTCAGTGGTGTGATAGAATAAGGAAGACAGAAATATGCAGGTTTCAGTGAAGAGGAGATGATAATATCAAAGCCATGAATATAGACCCTGGTTTGATCAAGAAAAGCAAGCATATATAGCAGTCAAAGAGAGAAACAGGGTTCCAGGGACTTTTACTTTAAGATGGAAGATACTTGAACACATTAGAAGTTTCAGGGCAAGAAGCAGTCAAGAAGGAGAGGCTGAAAAGGCAGGGAATGATTGGTAGAGAAGAGGTAGGGTATAGATTACAAATAAACACAGAGATACTGACTTCAAGACCTTTTATTTTCTGTGACTGGGGTAGAAGTGGTTAGAATGGACACAGGTAAAATTTTGTAGGTGAGGGAAGAAGAAATATATCAAATAGGACAGGGCTTCCTGATCTGTTTTTGGGGGGAGGGGAGGGGAGAGAGAGAGAGAGCATGTACAGGAGCAGGCAAGCAGGGGGAGGGGCAAAGGGAGAGGGAGAGAGAGAATCTTAAGCAGGTTCCATGCCCTGCATAGATCCTGCCACAGGGAACCCAATCTCATGACCCCAAGATCATGACCTAAGCCAAAATCAAGAGTCAGATGCTTAACGGACTGAGCTACCCAGGTGCTCCCCTAATCTTTTTGCACAACATGGCATACATAAAAAATGACCCTACTGGGGGATAAACGGATGAAGCTGTTTGCAGCTGGAAGTGATGGACCTCAAGGTTTATAGCTCTAGGTTGGGATACACTTGGATGCAAGTAACAAAAAATAGCTGGCAGTGCCTTAATTGATGATGACATTTAAATATCTCAGTTAATCAGAAGTCTAGAGTTAGGTGGTTCCCAGGTCTGTACAGTGGGTCTACAATGTCATCTAAATCCAGGACCTTTCCATCTTCCTCCTGTGCAATCTTGTTTATTGTTTTGGTCCTTAGGTTTGCTGCCTCATGCTCATGCATCCTATCTATATCAGAGTCCAAAGCAGGGAGTGGGGGATAGTTATTGAGGCAAAAGATAAAAAGTCTTTCTTTTCATGTAGGAGAAAAACTTTCAAAAATCCCTCCTGACCTCCTCCCTGGCAGATATATTTTATTTTGTTGGCTAAAACAGTGTTACATGACCATGTACTAACTGTAGGGAAGTGAAGGAAAGCATCTGGTATTCCCTCATTCTATAGTGCAGTGCAGGCCAAGAAAAAGAGGAGGCAGGAGATCAGGAAGAAATTGAGGTTGTTCAGCCAAGGCCCTCAATCCTTTCTCTAATATCTTCTTTAGGAAAACCTTCTAAGAGTTTATAGCCTATTTGAGCTTTAGGCATTGCTTTGGTAAGATAAGCTGGTTTAGGTCTTCTTATATTTTATGGATTGTATTCTTGTTGCTTGCCTTAAATAGCATCATCATCATCTTCATCATTACAGTTCTTAGTGATTCCCAATTTTCAGCTATATTTCTCTGTGTGTTTTGTTTTGACACTCAAAATACTGAATGGCATTTTTTGAGGGAAAATGGATCATGTGCTTCCTTAGAAATCATTGATCAACTAGCTTACTAAATTCTACCTAATGTGTTTATGCCCCTTCAATGGTACACATAGGTATAAGCAAAGTGTAGGGGGAGAAAGTAAAAACTAGAAGCCTACTTTGAGATATTAACACATTTGGGGACAAATTCAGTCTCCCAGAAAGTGTTTCATTTAATTCAGGAGAAGAAAGGAGTCTCATTTAATTAAATCAAAGAGTAAAGATGTAAAACATTTAATGAATTGGGTGGAAAAGAGCAAAGCATGTATTTATTGAAGCATACTATCCTTTAATTTTCTTTCTAGATGGTGTTGTAATATATTTAGAACAAGGAATCAACCTCCTGATGTTTATCATGTGCCAGGAAAGGAAGTGCTTCTTTAGTAGAATAAGTAGATTAATGACTTTCTTATGTTACACATTTTATTGGACTTATTATTGGAAGTTCAGTCGCTTAAAAAGAAACTTTACTTTTCAAAAAAATTTTTTTTTATTATTAGACAGTCTGTGTTAATGCTGTGTTGGAGAAGGTAAAAAAAATTTTCCAAGAAGAAGAATCCATAAGGCAAAAGAGAGAAGAGAGTGAAAATCTTAGAAAAGCCTTTTCTGAGCCTGTGCTTTCTGAGCCTACATTTCCTGAAGGTGAAATCAAAGCAAAACCTTACAGGTCATTACCGGAGAAACCAGACAATATTGCAGATCGCCCCAAACTTCCTGCTAATAAGTTGAATAATGAGATCCAGGTTTTACATTCTGTGTTTGACCAATCAGCTGAAATGAATGAATGAGCAAATTGGAACATAAGTTTTACTGAGTGGAGCTTGAGAGTTATCATCTAATCACATTTCATCTCACAAAACCAGGAAACTAGTTTTCATATATTGACTGCTCTGCTTTAAAATGTCACTCTCAAGTATTTATATGATAGAGAAAATAAAGTGAATCTTGATGTAAAAGTATGACTATGATATTTTTTAATGAACAAGAAAGTGTACCCTTTGGAGGGTTAGACTTTATGCTATCATTTATAATATGGGCATATTATAATACATTTATGTTTTCATTAAAACCTATTTCAAGTACCTGAAACCAAACATGGGTTTGAATAGTGCAGATACACTTATATGCAGATCTTTTTTGATAAATGAATTATAGTACTGGAAATGTATATTCGCTTGCTTACGATTTTACATAGAACATCAAAATATGTGTTCATCAACTGTGTATATAATCAAGTCAGGCTTCCAGTCAACAGTAGACTATTAATAGTTAAGTTTTGGGGGAGCCTAAAATTATATGTGGATTTCCAAGTGTGTGGGGGGTTGGCATCCCACCCCCCTGCAATGTTCAAGGGTCAACTGTATTCATCTGGGGGGGAAAGTACCCTCCATATCAAAATGCTACATATCTTTTTCAGAGATAATAAAAAGAGATTTATTTCCTATCAACAGGCAGCATAGTTTGAATCTGCCTATTATCGATCCTTTTTTAAACTCATCTGTAAAGTTATGAAGGACTTGTAATTCACAGACAATACATTTTAAAACAAAATATTATTTACAAATCTTATAAAAGATTTCTGTAGGTGAGGGTAGGATATGACATGACATTTTTTATTTCCAGATCTGAAGGAACACATTTAGAACCAGAAATCAAGTCCATATTCCTCATTGTTGCCACTGGGTCCTGAGAGAAAATGCTTCTGTAACTGGCCAGCAAATGAGGGCCATTGTTTTGCCTGCAGAAGGTACTTTGGTTTTTCCACATGTCTTAAATTCTGGACACGTGTTAAGGCCTGACTGGTCATTGGAGTGTTAGCACCTGAGATAATTGGCTAGGATTTACCCATCGAGTGATGGTACATTTCCTTTACCAGGTGAATAGCTACTGCCAGAAAAGTATTTATAAAAATCAAACCTTGGGTTTTCAGTAGTCTGAGAAATGAGTAACAAGTGTATCACTTCATGTTACCCATATTCCATCAGAAAAGGAAATGTAATAATATGTAGCAAAGGTCTCGTAAGCAGACCCTTAATGATAGGTACTTAATTCATTTATTATTTATACAGTAACCAAGGAAGAGAGTCCAGGTGGTCCCCCTAGAATGTTCAGTATTAGGTTTGGGGCTTTAATTCAATCCTAGGCCACTAAGAAGATTACTGTGCTTAGAGACAAAGTTCCAATTTTGACAGTTTTTTGCACTCTGAGTTCGTAATATGATCATCCTGGTTCTGATTCTACTTCTTACTTTCTACTATTTGCTGCCAAGTTTTAGATGGTAAGCACCCAGAGTGTTACAGTACGGTGTGGGCACCAGGCAACCAGAATAGTGCTGGTTGTAAATAACAGACCTGTGAAATCAGGGTGGGCTGACTTCGCATCGACCCTGCCTGTGAACTCAGCAGGAAGGACTGAGGAACAACACCCTCTATCTCTTCTCTGTAACAGTTACATAAAACACTGAGTTCTACATACATCACAACATTCTCAAAAACAAAGCAAAACAAAAGCAAACCATTGTTTGAAAATTTCACATAGGACATTCAAAACACGTTGGCTCACTGTATAAGAGACTTCACATCTCTCATGGCTGGGCAGCAGCTGTGTGTGTCTTCCTTCCTTTTGAGAGTGTTTGCTTTGGCCTGGGAGAAACTGAGCCAAGATTTATTTGGTTTCAATGTGCAGTACAGGAAGATTGAGGAGTGCATTTGCGGTGAGCACCAGGTGTTCTATGGAAATGTTGAATAAGTGTCTTATTTTTAAATGAGGCTTTGTAAATTGATCCCATTTTGGAGGCAGCATTTTAAGTGTCAAAAGTCTGCTATATATTTGGAAAAACTGAATAATTGAGATTGAAGCATCTCATTGTATTTAAATTTTACCTATAAAAAGTAAGAATAACAACCAAATGGGGCAGAGGTGGAGTGTGTGTAGAGGTATCAGTGAACCAAGAATACGAGAATAGAAGAATAGAAGAATGGAAGAATACTGATAATTGTTGAAGTGGGTGATGAGAGTTTATTATGCTACTCTGTTTAGTTTGTATATATTAAAACTTCTGCATGATAAAGTCTGCTACATCAAAATAAGGATTACCCCCATATTTCTTAATAACTTTAATTTTCTACCTTTTCTTCATTGTGGTTATTGCAAATATTTCCAACCTTCTTAAAATGCACATTCCAAACCTATAGCCTTCAAGTTCCAGTCAATCCAGAGGACTGGATGAAATGCATTTTATATATCCTGATAATAATCCTTACATCACAATAAATATGTATAATTTTGAACTGTTCAGCTTTATATGAGTTTTAAATATAAGTAATAAATATGCCTATGTTGGAAAAATTAATACTCTTTGGTATTGAAGTATGATTATTCTAATATATTCAAAACATACACAACATTTTTCATTGCCATATAGTTTTATCAGAAAGAACTCCGAATAACTTTGAAGTTTCCAGTGGCATAAAAATCAGAGTCACACTTAAAAGGTTCATTAGAAAGAGTCACATAAATATTCCCATTGTCCACTGTCACTGTATGAATCCTTTGCTTTACTCCTTTGGAGCACCACTTGGGTTTTGCTGATGGATCTTTAGGGTTTATAGACTGATATAGTCCTTCTCCTGTTGCCAAAGTAATTTTGTATTTATGCCAAGGGCAAACTATACATGGTCGTCCATCAAAATCCTGGAGAAGAAAATAAATGATTTAATAGTCTGACATTTCCAACATTCACAATAAATCTCAGACTCAGAACAGATTCTATTGCAGAAAAACCAGGTTAAAGAACAGGCGAGCTTCTCTTTTTTCCTTCCATTTACAAATTATTCAGCATAAGGTGGAACCTAATCTTAGCAGTCATCAAGTTCCTGCTGCATTTGATCAGAAACGCAGCCTGTTAGAACTCTATCAGGAAATGAGCTTGGGCAACTGTACCATGTGATTTAAGCTATGATGTTATCTATTAGACGTTAATGTCATTTCCTTGACAGAAATGGGGCAAGGGCATCAAGTGCTTCTAAAGGAACTTTCACTAGCTGCTGGAAAAATGTAAGTTTCAAATATAAAGTTACTAAAGGCATGAGTGTATGTTTGTTTGTTTTTTTTTTTTAATTTATTTATTTGTCAGAGAGAGAGGGAGAGAGAGCAAGCGAGCACTGGCAGACAGAGTGGCAGGCAGAGGGAGAAACAGGCTCCCCGCTGAGCAAAGGCGCCCGATGTGGGACTCGATCCCAGGATGCTGGGATCATGACCTGAGCCGAAGGCAGCTGCCTAACCAACTGAGCCACCCAGGCATCCCATGACTGTATATGTTAACTGAAGAGCAATTTGTAATCCAAAGTAGTCAATTCCAACTTTTTAACTGCCTTAAATCAGTGCTTCTCAAATTTTAAAGAGCATGGGAATCACCTGGATCTTGTTTAAATGCAGATCTTGTTTAAATTCAGTAGTCCTAAGGTAGGGCACAAGATTCTGTATTTCCAAGAAGCTCCCAGGCGACATCGCTGTTGCTGGTCTGTGGACCACACTTTAAGTACAAAGTCTTACAGGTCTCATTATGGTCCAAAACTGAAGGAAATTCTTTCACATTATCATCACTAGGTGCTTACATTTTGTTTCAGTTTGTATTTTGTACCAGTGGTGGCGGGGGGGGGGGGGGCTGCTGGTGGCAGGAAGGAGAGGGATGTAGCATTCAGTTTTATGAAGTAGAAAACAAGAAATTAGGCAGCTAGCTAGTTTGGGAATGCAAGGAAGTAAGTTCCCTATTCCCTCCTCAAATAAGCATTCAATGTGTGGTTTCCTTTTTAAAATATACATATTTATATTTTTACTTCATTATTCACGTAATATATACTCACTGAAAACAAACTGTGTAGAAATGTAAAAAGTACAAAGTGAATATTATTTTTTATTTTAAAAGTGGGATCTCATTAGACCTATCATCCCATGACTTGCTTTTTTTACTCAAAAATATATTGCTGACATCCCTCCATACCAACACATACAGATCTACCTCACAAATTAAGGAGGCAGTGGTTACATAGTTTTCCATAGCATGGCTATGGCTATTCAGTTTATTTAAACTGTTCCCTATGGTTAAAAAACATTTAGGTGGCCTTCAATTTTTCATTGCACGAACTAATGCCACAGTAAACCTCTCGCATATATATACTTGAACATTTGTGCAATGGTATCTGTAGGATAGATATCTCAGAGTATAATTGCTAGATCAGAAGCCATGCATACTTCCTCTATTCATCTGTGAAATAGTTTTCTTTACATTGTAGGACTGTGAATTCCTGGAATACTAGCAATTATACTCAAAGCATTAAAATACAGTTCAAACCCAAATATAAATGATTTTTGCATACAGAATGAAATATAGACTATAAATAAGAAACATGAATTTGTAAAGGATAGACTTAATTTTACATACCTCTATATCTCCCAAATGTAAAGGTCCTCCTGAGTCTGAAAAGAAATTAAATATTATATCTAGTCACTAAAAAAAAAATCCTGAAACTTTGATAGTTTTGTGGTTAGCAAACAAATTTACAACGTTTACAAATGAAAAATAAATTCTTACGGTAACAGCGAATATCCATAGCATGATACTCTCCTTTGTGGTAGAAAATGACCACTTCTCTATCATGCACAACAGCTGTCATTCTTTCAGATTTTTTAATGTCCTCTTCTCTGCCAACATAGACAGAAGAATATTCCTTCATTTCAGGATCTTGTTCAGAGCCATCAACATCCATGCTAGTTGAACAAAAGAAAAAAAAAGTAGTCTTCACAAATTGGCTACAACTTAATTCAGAGATATTATATATATATATATACACAAATATTTATATATATATTTGGATCTCTAAGATTGATAAAGTTTCTTTTATAGCTATATAAAATAAAACATTCATAAATACTGGGTTATAGTTAGTCATGATTTTGAGTTAGAGACTCTTAAAGCTTGTCCAAGTTAGGGAGGACTCCCCACTTTGAGGCTGGACTCAGATTCATTTCATTGTGGAAAATGGGTATTTCAGAAGTCCCAAGACCCAGAGACTGAAGTCTCACTGTTCTTTTATTTCCTATCATTTCAGTGCTAAACACCACCCCGTAATCAGTTTTATTTTCAGCCTTCTAAAGGTAGGATTCTTTGGTAGCCTGAATAGTCTTGTATCTCCTGGTTGAGGTGACTCATTTGATTTTGCCTGGATCTGTCTTAGAAATCAACCAGATTACTATTCCAGTACAAGAGGATAGGTATGTATGGGCGCATTTCATTTTCTTAACTCAGAAATTAACATTACTTTCTTCTGCCTTATTTGGGAATTCAAAGAGATGGCTTTCTCTTCAATTAATTTATATAAGTATATAAACTTATATTTCTAAACAAAGAAGTGGAGAATTTTCAGCTACTCTAAATGTATTTTTTATCAGCACAGATATTCGGGCTACTTTTTTTAAAGCAACCCCTTCAAAGAGACCTTATATAATACTTTAAGAACATAGTCATGATCTGTTAATTCCTGTGAGAAGGAAACATCAAGATACATCAGTGTCAGGACTGTCGGGCCTTGTAGAGGATTTTTCCCAAGGACATTCCATTTGGGGGTTTTTGTTTTTTGCTATGACAGTTTCTGAATAAAACTATACATCCTGTTTTGGCAAGAACTGCTATATTTTTTCGTACTCCACTCCTAATTCCAACTCTTTCTTCTTATCCCCACCTTCTTTCCATTAATCCCAAATTTTCTGGAAACATTCCTGCTTTTCCTCCCTATCTCAGGGTAGAGACTGTGGTGGTCTTTAACTTCCAGAAAGTGCAAAGAACATTGTATAATATTATTTTAGGGTTGGCAAGAACCTTTTCCCCTAGGCAAGAGCACATTTTCAATCTTTGCATGTAGTGAAATAAAAATCACAAGACACAAACTGAGATTACTCAACTGACTTTACTTTTAAAGTAATTAAATTTTCAGATATCCCTGCATGGTTTCTGCCCTCCGCTGGAGAGTGGGAATCTTCAACTATCTGGATAATACCTCGCTTCACAACAGGCATAAGGCAAGTTCACTCCCCGATATGGGTGAACAGGAAAGAGGCTGCCTGCAGCATTTGGGCATGAGATCTTATGTGTACCTTGACCATTATCTTGGAGCAGCACTACTTCAATTATATGAAAGAAATTATATGAAAGAAATTAAAAGTTCACGGTAACATCTAATCACAGCCTACTTTTTTTCTTTGGTCACTGATGGACAAGTTTCTCTGTAATCTATTTAGGGAGGAATATATGTCTAAAAAGCAAACAAGCAAAATTCTCAAGAAGTAACTACTGACAATAATCTTTAGCACAGAATTACAGAATTTCAAAAGAAAAATTTCAACAATAGATCTTCAGATTCTCCTTTTGCCAAGTTCTCTTTCCTTGTTGGAGATTATCATTCATTGAATAAATATTTTCTGAACACATATTATGTGACTAGCACTTCAGGGAAGTAAATCAGATCAGGTCTCTGTCCTTTAGATATTATATTCTAGTTGGTGAGATCAACAACAAACACCAGTAAACAAATACACAAATGAGGTAATTATACACTACCTTAAGAGCCATGAAGAAAATGAACTGGGCAATATGAGAGAGAAAAGGGAGGCCATTTTGCAAAGATAAGCCTGAGAAGGTGACTCTGGATGGATAGTTGAGCTGGAACCTAAAAATGCAAATGAACTAGACATTTTAAGAGCTGAAGGAAGAGCATTCCAGGCTGAAGGAATAACAAATATGAAAGCATGAGGAAAGAGAGGGGTGGAGGGAGGAGACTTGGTTAATTTGAGGAACAGATAGGAGACTGGGGCATAACGAGTGATTCTGGTGAGATAGGAGCCAGGTCATGCCTCACTGTGTGTGGCTTTTAGTCTAAGAGCAATGGGAAGGCACTGAAGGGTGTAAAGCAGGGAAGGGTGACATGATCTATTTTTATTTTTTTTTTTAAAGTGTGTGTGTGTGTGTGTGTTAATATTTTATTTATTTATTTGACAGAGATTACAAGTAGGCAAGAGAGGCAAGCAGGGAGAGAGAGGAGGAAGCAGGCTCTCCGCAGAGCAGAGAGCCCGATGTGGGGCTCGATCCCAGGACCCTGGGCTCATGACCTGAGCCGAAAGCAGAGGCTTTAACCCACTGAGCCACCCAGGTGCCCCAACATGATCTATTTTTAAAATAATGCCTTCACTTGTGAATAGACTGTAGCAAAATAAGAAGGAAACACAGAAATCAGAAAGCTATTGCAGTGGTCCATTTTAACAAGTGTATTATTTTATGGATTTCATCAGATTGGGAAACTAGAGAAAGTTCCAGATAACTTCAGAGACATCCAACCCTGCCTTACACAAGATAAGGAATTACATATAGAAAAGGAAAAGGAAATGAATCCAAGTGATGGCCCATGATAGTTGTAGAGACCCAGATGGTGTAAAACATTAGGATGGTTGCCAAGGAATGTCCATGATATTAAACAAAATATAATTGTCTATAATTTAAGATACTTAACAAAATGATAAATCACATGTCAACTTCAAATATTCTAATTTTGAAAGATGATCCTTCCAAATCCATGTTCTCTTCAAATATGGTAATATTGTCATATTCATAGGAAGTTGTACAGAATGACAATATACCTTTTGTTGATAACAGGGAACTACTTTTTAAATTTTACTCAAGTCTTAGTTTAACATTTTACATAAAAACATATATATGCAACTTCTTTAAAAGGGGCACTTGGACCTTGATGAACCTAGCTTAGAATGGTTATAAACCATAGACTGAATCCCCACCCCCCAGCAAGAGGGAAAATTTGCTATGTGGCAAGACCAAGAGTCTCCAGGCCTTCTGATGGCTTCTCTAAATATTTAATCTTCTATGACTGATTGGAAGTCTAGAAATGTTGGGAGGAAAAGAGCATGGATCATTTAAAAAATAAATTTGTAAAACAGAAATTACTATTTAGATGTAAAAATCTCTATGTGAATGTGTTAGGAGTGAGCTTTTGAAAGAAGGAATTTATAGGCTACTATTTTGAGAAGGGTAATTCTGAGCCATAACAAAGACAGGTATTAGATCTTACAATATAAGCCTGGGCTCCAAAACTGAAGTGTAGCAAGTGGCATGTCTGTATGTGTGTGTGTGTGTGTTGATGGGGAGAGGCAGGAAGGAACTCTGAATTCAAGGTATAAGGAAAAGCATTACACAAACCAAGTTTAGGAAATTACAGAGATGTCAAATTTGTACTCTGGAGTTTGCACTGTTAACTCTTGCTCTAACTAACCTAGTTACTTTTTAAATTATGGAGAAAAGAACATGCTATTAAAAAAAACTTTCACATAAGTAAGTCAAACTGAGAAAGATAAACAATATGTGATTTCAGTCAAATGAATAAACAAAGTAACAAAAGGCAGAATCAGACCTGTAAATACAGAGAACTGATGGCTGCCAAAGGGAAGGAAGTGGTGGTGGTGGGGGGTGGGGATGGCAAATCCGTAAAGGGGAGTGGGAGATATGGGCTTCCAGTTACGGAATGAATAAGTCAAGAGAATAAATGACACAGCAAAGGGAATATAGTCAGTAACATTGTAATAGGTTGTATGGTGACAGATGGTAGCTACACTGGTGAGCACAGCATAAAGTACAGAGAAGTTGAGTCACTATGTTTTACACCCGGCACTTATAAAACATCATGTGTCAACTACACTAAAACAAAAAAGTTAAAAATTAGTTTACAACGAAAAACAAAAATACAGTATTTTTACAAAAAGTCAATGAGGACCATGTCATGATTTTCTGGATTATCTATGGCTGACAGAAGGCTGCATTACTATAACTCTAAAGAGTTATCTCATTTTGCTTCATACTGGCAGGTACCCAAAGTATACAAATTGCTCAGGTGGCAGTATTTACCTCCACAGTATTGGGTGTGCAGCTTTTATAACATTTTGTGACAGGACAGATAGAGGAGCAGTAAAGATAAGAAAAATGGGAACAGATGAACTGAAATAGGCTGAAAAAAAGTACAAAAATTGCAACACATATAACCAACAAAGGATTATGATTCAGAATAGATGAATAAATTCTATAAACCAGTGAGAAAGTGCAAAAAAAAAAGGTCAAAAGATACAAACATTTCATAGACGAAGAAGTCTGAATGGCCAGTGATCACACATAAAGTTGCTCAACCTCATCAGTAGGAAAAAATACAAGAAATGCAAGGCAAAGTCACAAATGGAATACTATTTTCTATCCAGTTGACTGGCAAAAATTATACCAAGTATCAGTGAGAATATGGAGAAATTGGTAGTGATGATCAATTAGCAATACCACAATTTGGCATTATCTAGACTTTTCTAACATATCCATGACCCATTAACCCCCATTTAAGTATATTCCAGAGAAACATGCACAGGTACACCAGGAGACATGCACAAGACAAGCAAAACACAGGAAAAAAACTCAAAATGCATCAACCGTAGAATGTAGAATTTTTATGTTCATTCAGTGGAATGCTACATAGTAGTAAAAAATGTCTGGGTACATCAAGTTGGATTAATTTCAAATATATAACTTTAAAGGAAAAAATTTTTTTCAAGAATTCAGAGTATGCTTCTATTTTACCAAGTGCAAAAACAGGCAAAACAAAACAGTCTATAATGGATATGTACAGATAAAGTAAATTTATAAAGAAAAGCAAGGTGATAGTAAACACAAAATTTCTTACATGTCTCAAAATATCACATTTAGTCTTATATTTAAAATTACTCTTTTAACATTTAAGTTGTATCCTATATTTATGTAGCAAATGATCCAAAAACCAAGAAAATGTGCCTGTGGACTTAGATCATGAGGGGACTATTTGAGAATTTCATTCAGCTTATTTTAAAAGTTGGCACTAGAAGAGGAAATAAATGAATATTTTCTTTTTCTGGGCCAAAAAATTAGAAAAGAAATACTAGTATCAAGCAAATAACAAAATACATGAGATGTGGAATAGCATCAAAAGTTAATTAAGTTCTCCCCCACTTACAAATAAATGAGAACAAAATACAATCCTTCAAGTTTCAGTCTCTTTAAACAGAGTTTTAGCAGGTTTTGCAACCCAAGCAAGGAAAACTGCAGTGAACTTTGCAGGGGCTGATAAGAAATGAGCAGAGAATGCTGCACTCAATGATAAAGGTTTCAGAGAACTATGATTACAGTCTTGCATTTTGCTTAGGAAAGTATTATCATATCTCTCAAATAATGGTCATATTTACTTATGATATCTGGTAATATTTATAATTAACACCCACATTATACTTAATTTAATATTGTGAATATCACAGTCCATTCAGACAGTAACAGAAGTCAATTTATTGTATTGTATGTATTGTATGTATTGTAATTACTATTACTTTGATGCGCTATTCATATGCACCCACACATTTCCTTTATTTTGAGTCAACTTTAAGATGGCAAATCTTAACTAAATAAAAAGGTGAAAAATTAACTGATCTATACAGTTTGGGGGCTAGATGAAGAAAAGTTACTTCTGAAAAATTTAGCCAATTTGCTCGATTTTCCTCTTAATGTTTTTTTGCCTATGCCTCAAATAGGTTTTTAAAGGTGCTAACACCATATAAAATTACGGTTTAGCTAAATGGATCATCAATCTCCATCAGATACATTTCCAGCATAGGTTGAATTTTAAAAAAGTTTCCATAAACCATTGAAAACAAGAGAGACATGAAATTATAGGAACTTACTTGTTACTCCTCTTGAGCTCTGACAAAGGCACTTTTACTAAGTCTGGGGCCTCGGTCTACACTATCAGAAAGCATAACTCTGGGGTGACACCCTTGCTTTTAGTTCAAAGAAGAGAAATGCCTTAGATATCTCTTTGGATGGCAGAATAATAGTAGGTAAAACTAGCTATCCTTCAGTGAGTGCCAAGCTCTTGGACTGTTTGCATACCTGAGTTCATTAATGCTCACAAAACCTCCAAGGGGTAAATAGTGTATTTACTTTCCAGATGAGTAAACTAAGGGTGAAGGATCCTTTTTTACGAAAAGTTTCCTAAAACCACCAAGTAGCAGTCAAGATTCAAACCTCTATCTTCTGAGTCGAAATTTGGTGAACACTGGTAACATTTCATCTAAGCAGCATCCACAGGTTTATAAAAACACCTGGCCTGCAACTAAACTGCCTTAAAAGTACAAAACCTTTTAGCAAAATAAAGATTATCAGTGAACGTATATATGTATATGTGTATGTGCGTATCACCAAACATGGTTCTGAATTTTTTTTTTAAATTAGGAATGCTAATGTGCAAGTAGTTGCGTCACCAGATGTTTAAAACGGAATAGTTCCCTAATCATTTAATAAAGTCACGTCGCTGCTCTGGGGTCCGCTACCATATCCCTGCTATTAGAGATCTGTGATCACAAGGTGAGCTCATAGGGGTTTGAATCCGTGCTGTGTGTGAATTGGAGCAAGTTGCTTAACTTCACAGCGCTGCAGCGGCACTTAAAAAAGGTCTGCCACATAGAGCTGCGGTGGGGAAAACACGCTTCACTACAAATCAAGTGTTTTAGAGCAGGACCGCCCGCGGGAAACGTTCCAATCATGTTAGCTGTCATCTCTAAGGTCCTTCCAGCTCTGACAATTTATCAACGCACAACTTCAAGCTGTATTAAACACTTTAGTAAAGACGGTCAACCGTAGTTACAGGGAGAGGCGCCCGAGAACCACAGGCACCGTCTCCGTGTGGCCGTCCTGACGCGGTGGACTGTTCCATCTACAGACTTCGGGAGACGAGTAGCGACGACGGCCGGAGCTGCAAATACCCCTGGGCATGTTTAGCGCGCACAACTGCCAGGAGAGCTAATTTTAAAAAAACAAAATACAAAACACAAAAAACCGCCCCTCCTGCCCCAGCCAGGAGGCGAGTCCCGCGTGGGCCCAGACTCCAAGGTAAACAAGCTCGGCAGGCCTCTGGACGGAAGAGGCCTGGACGTTAACGGTTAAAGAACGCGTGCCCCTCCTGAAAAAGGCCGGGAGCAAGAGCCAACAACAGGCCCCTCGACCGCTCCAAGCCGCCGCCACCGGAAGCCCGAGCTCCGGCCGGCCGCCCAGGCGGAAGCAGCGGCGCTCGCGAGCCCCGCCCAACCCCGCGCGAGAACAGAACTTACCTTCCTCGAGTTCCTCGCTCCGCCTCCGCGAGACAAGCCAGCCGCGGAGCCCGCGTGACCGCACTGCGCCAGCCAGGCTTCTGAGCACCGCGCGGAGCCTCCGCGGGGCGGGGCGAAGTCGCCCACGTGACCCGGGAGCTGCCGGCCCCGCAGACTGCCTTTGTGGCACTGCGGGCGGATGAGCGGATGACCCCCACCCCCATCTCCAGCCCCACCTCCACCCTCCCCACACCCTGAACCGTGCTCCGCTGCGACCTCCGCACTGATAGTCACGAAAGTGTACTGACAAACGTAGGTGGCATCTATTTATTTTGGAATATTTGTTACTGTCACTACATTTATCTACATTTTAAGTTTATTTGCTTATTTAAGCAATCTCTACACTCAGCCTGGGGCTGGAGGTCGAGTCTCAGACTCTTCCAACGGAGCTAGCCAGGCCCCTGCCACGTACACATTTTAAATGCGCCCACCAATCTCACTCTCAGAAATTTATCCAATAATATTTCCAAAAGTTCCTCACAGTGCGTATGATCCATGTATAAGGACGCTTACTTCAAGGAAAGAATGAGAATAGCTGAAGATCAGCAACAGGGAAGAAAGGTTAAATAAAATCGTGTGGACATGTGAATTACTTCGTAGCCAGATACAGACTAGCTTTCATGAATGTATTCAATGTTAAAAAGGAAAGTATACAATACACAATTCTTTAGTGTAAATAAAAAACATTTCTCAGGATACAAATAGGTATGTTTGTACATAAGCTTTTTATTAAAAAAAATTTTTTTTAAACTTCACAGTGGTTGCATTGGAGATGGTAGTTGGTTTTCACTTTTTTTTTTGAACATTGCAACTTTTTTTCTGTACTTTCCGAGTTAAAAACAAAAAGACAAAAACAAAAAAACCCACACAAAAATCCACTTCCAACTTGTGTTCAAAGCTGGAAACCACTTAAGTCTGGCATGTTTTTAAAGTGTCCTTGACTGTCTTCTAATGCTGTACTTCTTAACTCGGGCTATGTCTTAGAGTTACCTGGGAGTTTTAGACAGTCATGATGCCCAGACCAATGAAACCTGGGGGGTGGGGTTGGGGTAGTCAATATATTTTTTATAACTTCCCGAGTGACTCCAGTGTGAACTCAAGGTTGAAAAACACAATCTATATTTAATGTAATTAAATAATAATAATTTCCCTCTTGACCATTTATTTCACTGAACCAAGCAAACACTAACCATCTAGTTTTGATGAACTGCTTTACCAAAGTGATAATAAAATATATTTGGATTATTATAATTTACATTATCAGTTAGCCATCCAGATTATTTTATGGCACATGGAAGGTATTAGCAGTATTTAGCTTGTGTCATGGAAGGACTAGTAAGGTTTGCTGTATCTAATGAAAAATCCTTCTTTCTTGCCTTGGCATAATCTGGACATTAAAATAAGACACATTTTAGATTCACTGATTTCTAATAAACTGAAGACATTTGTTATATACCCATATATACATAAATGGGAGAGAGAGAAATGGAAGGTTTCTTTTATCTCTACCTAAAGTATTAATGGGGTTAATCATGTAATATGAAATGCCTAGAAAACTTTAGGGGGATTTTGGGGACACTTTCTACCTTTTCTCTCCTTGGAACCAAGCTACATCTTCCTCTAGAACCTTCCTTGATTTTTTCTTTCATCTTTTCCTTTCCTACTGTTGACACCTAGTGGTAGCCCTGGGGTGAGTTTTGTTACCTACCATGGAAAGCAACTTTTCCTCTGTGAACTTGCTTATCAGTATCTTTGTCTAAAAATAGTTTTAAATGTCCCTTTTCACCTCGGTGGGCCCCTCTCCTGTGCTGTAAGCCTCAGGCTGTGTCTAGGCAGGTATTTTGAGGACCAGCCCTTTCTCTTAGAGGAGTTCAAAAGCTGCCTTCAATCCTAAACTATAATCTGTTTTGTGAGCTAATGAAGACATAAATGTGCTGATAGGTTCACTACAGGGAGATCTGAAGAGTATCAGCTGCTCTGGATTTCCTATTCTCTCAAGCCAGAAAAGGGTGACAACATTGCTCTTACCAGGCTCTTAGGATTCAGATAATGAGAAATGAAGATGGCTTTAAATACAACCTGTCTTCTTGTGACTCCTAACTGAAAGTCTCCATAATATCCATTTGTTGTGGATACCTCTGTGTGATTCCTGCCTGGATATTGTGGCAGAAACAGTGGTGTTCACCAAACATCCCATCTACTGCCCCACATTTCCCACCCCATTTACAGTTGGTTGAGGCTCTGTGACTACTTTTGACCTGTGGTCAGTGGGTGGATATGCAGTGTGACACTCCTAGATGGAAGCATAGAAGAGCTCCTATTCCACCTCTCCGTCTCTCTCTCCCTCTCTCTCTTTTTCACAACCACAGACATTCTAGACGAATGATGAACCTCTAGATGAACCTCTACCAGCCTGGGTCCCTGAGTGACCATGTGGAACAGAAACCACCCACCAGTCACTACCTTCCACCAAGCCATGAAAGAAATGTAACAAGTGAGAAATAAACAGTTGTTGTGTTAACCCACTGAAGTTCTAAGGTTGTTTATGGTTGCACCAAAGCACAATTTAACCTAACAGCTCATTGCTACCTTCAGTTGTATGTGTTCAAGATTGAAATATTAATGTTCTCCTATAAACTTACACTTCCTTTGTTCCTCCATCTGCATAAGTGACAACTACATGCTGTTCATCTACATGTTTAAGAGAGAAACCTGGATGCCATACTCACATCTCCACATCTCTGCTTTTGTCACTTCTCCTGTGCAGAAAAGAGTTGATATAACTGAGCTAAGACTGGTAAAGCTCTGCCTGTAAGGTTGGCCCCTGGCTGGCGTCTGCAAATCTGGCTGGCAAATAGTTCCCTACATTGACATAAGATTTTCTCTAAATAGTAAGGATGCCTCGCTAGGCCTAAACTGTTTGTACAAACAATATGGTTTATTCTGACCACGACCTGCTTTCCTTCTGGGACTCTAGGACTTTGGTACATGCTAGGCAGAGGTTCCGACATGACCAGCCCCCAACAAAAACTTTGGGTGCTTGAGTCTTTAACGAGATTCCCTAGGCAAAAACATTGCACACCTGTTTCTGCATTTTCATTGCTGGCAGAAGAGTAAGCTCCGTGTTACCCCTCCAGAGAGGGAGAGAACATAAGGAGGCCTGCACCTCGATTCTTCCATTTTCCACCTGTGTCCTTTATCCTTGTTATCCAGATGTGTACCCTTATAATATCTTGTAATAATCTTAGCATGAGAAGAACTATATAATGAATTCCATGAGTCATTCTAGTGAATCCCCAACATGATATGGTCTTAGGGATCTCTGTATGTGTCCCCCCATATCTAATCCAGCACTGAGTCCTGTCGATTCTACCTCCTAAAATATACTTCACATTATTGTGGTGCTTTTCATTATTTGTTGTCACCACTTTGAAAGTTGCTATCATTTTTTATTTGTATTGTCCTTTAACAGGACCCAATAAAAAACACACCCCCCTTTTTTTTTTCCTGTCTGAGTTTGGAACCAACTAAGAGATCCAGTAAGAGAATGAAGTATAAACTTTATTTATAATTAAAATCTAGATTGGGGTAGCTTAAATGTGCAGCCAAATGGATTTGCTAACATCTCCTTAATTAAATTCATGCCCAAATCGCTGCCTTCCACCTTAGAGTTGTCCATCTTGAGAGGATGGACAAGATTGTACTTTCATTAGGCACACAGTTTTATAGAAAGGAGAAGGGAGGGGCTGGGCTGAGCATACAAAAAAAGGGAGTGAAAGTTGGAGATTTTAAGATTTCTTGCCCACTGTGAATTTATCTTCCAAGTAGAACACCAAATCCTGGGCATTAAGCAAATGATAAACATACTGACCATAAGTAGCAGTGGAGAAGGGAGTGTGGTCAGTGAACGCCACATTGCCTGTAGCCTTAAGAAATACACTGGCCATTAGTACCAAGTCAGGCTAAAAAAGTACGCACAGATCTACGCGGGCCCAGCAAAGGGCATTAGGTAATGTGGGTCTTAGGGGGCAGGCTGTTGCTCCTTGACTTTGAAGGGTGTTTAGAACATACTTGTTCTACACATTCATTCTCAGCAAAGGTAGGAAGGCCAAAAAAATTTCGGAAAGAAGACATAGCTAAGGCAAGGATTAAATTACAGGAACAATGTCTTTTGGTATATACACAGAATACTATTTACTGCAATTAGAGATAGTGAAGTTAACAAAACATAAGCTTCAGGTCCCCTCACATGTGTGGGCCCCTTTCCAAGGTCCTGAGCAACTCTAGTAATGTGTTCCCATGGTCATCCTTTCTATCCTTTTACTATAATTTGAAAGCACACAAAATTACACAAAAGTAGCACAGGGAACTCTTTCGCAACAGCCATTTAAAAGTATGTTGCTAATCTGATGCCACATGAGCCCCTAATGCTTTCGTGTGCATTTCCTGCAAACAAGGACTCCCACATGACCACAATACAGCCGTCCAAGTCAGGAAGTTAACCCTGACATCTGATCCTCAAATCCAGTTCAGAACCAAGTAGATTTAGTTGTCATGTCTGTTTCGCTTCCTCGTCCTGGACAGTTTCTCAGTCTTCCACTAACATTCACGATATTCACATTTTCAAAGATTATAGGCCGTCTATTTTATAACGGCCACCAGCGCCCCCAACTGCAGTTTGTCTGACATGTCTTTATGATGACATTCAGGTCATGCCTCTTCGGCGGGAAATTCACGTAGACTAGATTCGGAGCCCGTGTAGGGCTGTACTTCACTACCCTTCTCTCACAGCCTGAGGGAGACTCCCTACACTACCGTGTTGCCATCCAGCCGCACTTGGCCTCTGTCTCCCCTCTCTAAGCCCCCATACATCCCCCCAGTCCCCTAGCCAGCATAGGTGTCTACCCTGCCCTGTCCTCCCTGCTGGCTTTAGGCCTGAATTGTTCATGAGGGAAAGAGAAGAGAGAAAGGGACAGTTGTCATACGTTTTTGTAAAAACGGGCAAAAGTAAGGAGATTTAACTTCAGTGGATGAAGGCCCTTGTCTCTTTTCCGTCTGTCACGCAGGCATTTTTGGGATTGGGCTAAGACGCATTTGAGTTGCAAATGTATTTAATTTGTGTTTGTGGGATATACTTACATGGTTTGCAGTCAATTGTGGTGTATAGTCAAGTGTTTGCTGGCCATCCCAGAGTAAAAACAGCCTCCGAAAATACTCCCAGTGCCCACTGTGATGGCTCTCCTTAGACGCTAGCATGCAGGCCAGGGTTCTATCAGAGTGAGTATGGGCTGCGGTGTCGGTCCTAGGGAATATGGAAGTCTTGGAGGAAAGACATGATTTGAACAGGTGGAGCCACTAACTATTCTATGGAAAATTTGCCTTATCATTAGACTTTTGGTAAAATTGTAAGTATAGGATCCTGTTCTCATAGATGGTATGCATGCAATGTATTCAATAATACAGCCTATAAACTGTAAATTCATACATGTTTCTTGATGAGAATCACATGAAGTAGAATTTATCATAATTCCTATGTCTATAAATACACAGACCTATACTAAGACTATCATTTGTTTTATGCTTTCGGTCAATGAAAGAAAGATTAACTATGCTATAGGAAAGATCGAGTTATCTTTTGATTCTCTTTATGTAAAATATTCTAAAATTGTTATCATGTGAAGGGATGAGGAAAGAGTAGAGAGACAAAAATTATGGGCAAAAAGTATGATAGTGGTGTGTCCAGCAATTAATAAATGTTTGCTATTATGTTCGGTTTTTAATTTTTTTGTGATTATTTGCCCATTCTGAATATTCACTTTCATACCTAATTTTTTAGTTTATTATTTTGTATTCTTTTTCTTGAAGAGAGCCTCTCTCCCACCACCACCCACCATGACCTGGATCTGCCCTGAGCTACATTTAAACTGTGGGGCGGCTGAGCTCAGTGCCCACCACAGAGCACTAATGAGTATCTAGCTGGAAATTGTCCATGACAGCATGGGTAGGCGGCACAGCCTGGGCTGCTCCAAATTCCATTTGCATTCTGGCCCAGAAAGGGAAGCATGGCAGAACTAGCCTTGGATTCGTGTAGATGTCACATGCTCAAAGTCATTCCACACCATCTCACTGAGTCCAGATGGTGCTGGAGAAAGCATACCTAGAGGCAGATTGCTTAGCCAAAGTCACTGGAAACAGTCACTGAGGCACAGGACTGAAAATACATGCTCCAAGAGAGCCCCATGGCCCCACATAGAGGCCTTGCTCAGTTAAGTAAAAGGATTCAGAATGGAAATGACAAGGAAGAGATTTTTGATCTGTAAGAAGAGAAAGAGACAGGGACTCCCATCTTTGCAAATTTCTAAACTTGTAAGAAGGCAGATTCAGTTTCCTCTGTCTCAGGTAAATGTATGGATGGATCTTCTCCCCATGCCCAGAGTTGTTAAACATGATGCCAAATTAACCTTTCATGAGCAGATTTCTCACTATTGAGTTTACATTCAAGGTATAGATTTGGACAACCTGCCTGCCTCCATCCACTGGCATCCACCCTGGGGAAGCCAAGACCAAGTGCCTTTCTTATCTCTTATCCTAAGCCTCTTCTAGAGAGTCTTTAGTAACACCAAGTACTGGGTTCTCAGAGCACAGTTTTGCTTGGCCATTGTTCTCGGAGTGGGGGGTGGCTTGTTTCTTGAGTGAGGTAGGTGGATGAGGAGCCAGTGCTGCAACAAAGTTCTGCTTCCTGTTCACACTTCGAACTCTTTAAAAGAGTGCGGCCCATCCTCAAATGGGAATCAAACAAACAGAACCTCAGAGGTCCTAAAGGAATACCCCATTGGAGGGAGAGCAGTATGCAGCCACCACTGCTTAAGGAAGGATCCCCAAATCCCCTGCCTCAGGGGGCTCTCCAGCAGAGGCTACATGGAGTTGGCAATCAAGGTCTTTGACTTTTTCATACAAGAGAGGAAATTTTGATTTTTGAACTGCCGTTCTTTGGATTTTGTTATCTTTGGGCTTTAACCTGTAAGAGGATTTAATCTCTGAACCTCAGTTTCTCCCTAGACATTGGTTTAGAACCCCGATAGGGGGAATGTTTGTTTTGGTCTTGATTGTTGTTGTTGGTTTTATTTTTCACTTGGCCCCTCTCACCCCAGCAGTGGAGAGAGTCCAGGACTGCCGGCCTAGTTGAAGTCCCTTCACACAAGGCCACGGGGTAAGGGCTGTGTGTTCCTATCTAACACTCTGCTGAGCCCAGAGTTTCTGGCATGTGTGTGCTGCATTAAAGGTGCCTCTGTCTAGTGTCAGGGTCTCCACATTTCTTGAGAGCAGCATTTTAAGTCTTGACACATGGTCTGACTTCTCCTCATCTTGTCATAGAATGGATTAGGTTCATGCAAAATGCTGCCTGGGATGATTCCTCAGTATTCCTCACCTTTGCTCCACCTGGGGTATCCGTCTGTGGCACAGTTCTGCTGCTGCTGCTGCTGCTTCTGAATCTGGTTGCCTCAGGCCTTAGGGAGCAAAAACATCTCTGCCACATACTCTTCAGAACTGTTGCCTTACGTCAACTCTGGAATGTTCTGGGCTTTGCCTGTATATGGTAGAATGTATCTGCAGTGCTCCAGTCCCTTCCGCTGTGCCCTTGTTCCTTCTAGGAAGGCTTGGGTGAGTTTGTAACAGGTTAACTTGCCTCTTAGGTTGGTCTCTTTATCTGCCATATGCACTGTTTGCCAAACTGAATGCCTACTTTCCTTCCTTTAACTTTCTCCTTGCTTTCTAGCCTAGGCTTTTTCCCCCAGCTCTTCCCAAAAGAGGCACTGTGCAAAAACAAAATTTCCCTTAGTCGGACTATCCCAAGAGAAGATAACCTTCCATCAGCTCAATATCTAAGCCAGACTTCTCATTGCTCTGGTTTTGTCCAAGCTGGCTTCACTTTAGTGTGTGTCATCTTGGTTGTGCCTTCTCTAGGGCCCTAACTCAACACATTTCTACTGCTTATTCCCTCCAAGTGTAGGCATTACCAATATCCTGCTTTTGGTATCACTTTTGAACTCACCGAAACTGAGTATTTTATCCTGATTTTCCTAGCTTTCTCCTTTAAATCTGTATTTGTCTTCAAGGAGATGCTTCTAATGTATAGATGTATATATAAATGTATAGTATAAATGTATAGATGGATTTTCTCCCCATGCTACAAAGTCCATATGTGACTGCTGGAAGCCCTGTGTATGTGTGTGTGTGTGTGTGTGTGTGTAGAAGTGGGACAATTCCCAAAGAAAGGGTTATTGCAAAAAGGACAGAGGTTCCTAAAGTGTGTTCACTTGGAGGGTTCTTTTGCATTTAGTGTGTTGAAGGCTCTGAGAGGTCCTGCTTTCAAGAAACCTGGTTGGGAAGAGAGGAATAAAATAGAAATTATCATGAGGAAGTACTCAGAAAAAATCAGAATGTGGGATATTCTGCAAGACAACTGGCTTGGTCTTCTCAAAAAATACAATAACTTTTTTAAAAGGTCGGGGGGGCTATTTTGGAATAAAAGAAACTAAAAAGTCATAACAATCAAAGACAGAGTGTACACTGTAATTAGATTTTGGCTCAAAAGGAAAGTGTTCAAGTTATGTTGAGGACAAAGGGGAAAATCTGTATATGGACTGAGTATTAAGTGATTCTAGGGGATTGTTAACTTCCTCAAATGTGGTACTGCTCTTGTGATCATGCAAGAATGTCTTAGGAGATGCATGCTCAAGTAGTCAGAACTGAAGGGTAAGGATACTGTGTTTGCAACTAATTTCCAAGTTATTCAAAACCAGAAAAATATATATAGATGCATAACAGGAAAGATGGCAAAATGTTAACGACTGTTGAATCTCAATAATGAATGTGTGGGTGTTCTTTTGTATTATTCTTCAACTTTTCTGTGTATTTTATAATAAAAAATTAAAAAGAGAAATCTATTTAACCTAGTGTTCTAAACATCTAACTCTGAAACTCTTTTTTTCCTTTATGATACATTAATATGGAAGCATCTGTTGCTTCACAAAGTATACTCTGGAACATGTTGGCCTTGGTCAGGCTTTCAGTGGCTACATTTAAAAAATATGCAGTAATGATAATTGCTCAATGAAGAACACAAATCTTTTTTAAAAATTCAAAATGCCCTCAAAAACTCCATCCAGCTAGCTGAGGAAATGTTTGCTACATGTTTGCTACCTTGTCTACAGTGAGGCAGTTCTAATAATTTTAGTTCTAATCATTTTAACACAGTGGTGTCACTTTACTGGCCAGAGGAATGAAGTTCACAGCTTGTAGAGTGGTTCTTGAATATCTGGGATTGCATTATCCAAATCCTTTGTTTTAATGTTACCTTCTGAATGATCCAGGCTAAATTCTCAATCAGCCATATCCTTCCTTGCTTAAAGAATTAAATGAAATGCTAGATGGCTTAGAGCACTTTTAGGAAGAAAAAGAAACAAAAATTTGCAGGCATAATTGACACTTCCTATCTGGGATGAAGTTATAAGGAAACCCTATATTCTCTCCTGATGGTTAAGTCTATGTATCAGATTCGCTGGGCCAAGGAATGCCCAGATATTTGGTTAAACATCATTTTTGAGTATGTCTGTGAGGGTGTTTCTGGATGAGATTAGCATTTGAATTGGTAGACTGACTAAAGCAAATTACTTTCCCCAATATGTCTGGGCATCATCTAATCCATTAGGGGCTTCGGTAGAACAAAATCCACTACGGGCTTCAGTAGAACAAAAGAACAGAACACCATGCTGGAGAAAGGGAGAATTCACTCTCTCTACCTGACTGTGCTGGCATACTGGTCTCCAGCTCTTCAACTGGAACTGCATCACCAGCTCTCCTGGGTTTCTAGCTTGTAGACAGCACATCATGGGATTTCTCAGCCTCTATAATTGCTTGATCCAATTCCTTATAATAAGTAAATACATGTGTACAAACTATTGCTTCTGTTTCTGTGGAGAATCTTGACTAATATATTCCTTATACCCACTTGGATGGCTTTAGAGAAGTCAACAACTCAAACTGATTAAACAATGAGAAAATTGACTATTTCACATAAGAGTCTGAGGTTGGATGACTCCAACTTGGTTAATTCAGCCGCTCAACTACATAATTTAAGACTTGGGTTTTTTACTTTTGCACTCTTTGAGCTGTATGATGTTGGCCTTCTCTTAAGGTTATCTCCCCTCTGTGGGTTACAAGATGTCTGTAAGAGTTTTAGGTCACATTTATAAACTACATGATCCAGAGGAAGAGAAATTATTGCCTCAACCGATATCTCCTATTTAAGGTTAGGAAACCTTTGCAAGAAGCCCTTACCCTGTTTCATTGTCCAAAACCAATCAACCATTATGGTCAACCAGAATGGGATGACCATAGTTGACTTAGATATCTCCCAGGCTGGGGGAAGGGTTATCTTCCTTGATGGGTGGAGTGGCAGTTGCAAAATATGACACCAAATTCTTTGACACTTCTTCAATTAGAAGGTAGGGTTTACACCTTTTAAATCTGGGCAGGTTTGTGACTGCTTCAGCCAGTAGACTATAGACTTCTGAGACAAGGCCATACAAAGCCATGTGGCTTCCATCTTGCTCACTAGAACATTTGTTCTTGAAAATTTGAGCTGCCTTAGGAGAAGTTTGACTGCTCTAAGGCTACCATGCAGTAAGAAATTCAAAGCCACGTGGAGGCCAGGTTTAGAGACTCTAGTCAGTAGTTACTGATGAGCGCCACTTTTGAATATTCTAACCAAGGCAGCAGACATATGAGTAAAGAAGCTCCCAGGAAATTGTAGACCCTAGTCACTTGAGTCTTCCCCCACTAAGGTCCCAGGCATCAAAGTAGAGAGAGAAGCCAGCCCTCCTATACTCTGTCCATACCCTAACCCACAAAATCCCTAAGTGTAGTTAAGTGGTGGTTATCTTACAGCACAAAATTTGGGATAGGTTGTTGCATAACAATAGATAACTAGAACATGTTGTTCCTGGACAAAATTAGGATTGTTTTAGTAAGGCAAGAGAATAGTGGATGTTATTTTGGACAGCTGCAGAGCCTGCTCCATTTCTGATGTTGGCTCTTATACTGATGATGTTCATGGACATTGGGTTTCTCTAACATACTTTAGATTTTTTTTTTTTAAACAAAAAGTGTCTCCTGAGGTTAAGTGACATCCTTTGGGGCAAAAAAAAGACATCCCAGGGTGTCTGGGTGGCTCAGTCAGTGAAGCATATGCCTTTGGCTTAGGTCATAATCCCAGGGTACTGGGATCAAACCCCACCTAGGGTTCCGTGCTCAGTGGGGAGCCTGCTTCTCCCTCTCCTCCAGGTTCATGCTGTCGCTTACTATCTCTGTTGTTACCTCTCTCTCTCAAATAAATAAATAAAATCTTAAAAAAAAAAAAAGACATCCCACATGCATGATTTGGTTCAGACATTTTGGACCTAGGGTCCTTCCTCAAGCCTCTGAAGAGTCACATTCAGACTTGGTCCATCCAAATTAACACTAAGTTCCCCTGGAAACACAGAAGCCCTGTGGAACAAAAAATGAGAAGCAAAGCTATTCCATAATCTACTCTAATACAACCTCAAAATATAAGTTGAGTTAAAGGCTAGCTGTAATAAAGAGAGTCACAAAATTCAGTGACCTAAAGAAATTTATTTCCCTTTCACATAATCTTCTGCCCAGTTTAGTCTGTCTTTGTCTCACAAGATCCAGAAAAGACCCAGATTCCTTTCATCTTGTTGCTCTGCCACCCCCTAGGATGTTGTCCTCATCTGCGTGGCTAAACCTGATCATTGGTACATTGTGTGATTGTCACATCATACTTTCCAGCCAACAGGAAGGGGAAAGACAACATGGAAGAGCCCAAGCCCTGTGTTTTAAGCCAAGTCTGGAAGCCAGCCATGTCACTTTTGCTCACATTCTATTGCTAGGAATGTGGTCACATGGCTCTAACTAGAGGCAGAGGAGGCTGGGAAATGTAGTCTCTGACTGAGCAGCCAGTTAAGAAGGGGAAAATGGATTTTGGTGAATAGCTGGCAATCTCCACCATTTCCAGCAAGTTAGTTATTTACTTGTATAATTTGGAGGCTAAAATGATTAAACTCTGATGTAATTGTATAGTTTTTCTCAAATGCATTTAATTCTTCACATAGCCATTTTTTTTTTAATCTGTCATGTTGTCTCCCACCTCACTTCATGTGTCCAGGCTGTGGCCCTAAGAGACACATCTTACATAAAGCAAGACCTGTATCTTGGGCTCAGATGCTAACTCCTTGGCTGTTACCTGTTCAAATGACAAACAACACCAACGTCAATTAAGAAGCCTTCACAGCTTTACCTCTGCCACTTACTAGCTCTTTGACCATGGGCAAGTTATCCTTAGCCCCCATTTTCTTATCTATAAGGTAGAGAGGATTATGATGTATCACTTTAAGTTGTTGTGAGAATTAAGTAAATTGATGCTTGTAAAGTGCCAAGCTTCATAGAAATTATTTAGGGCAACCTTGTTGGGGCCCCTCTCTCTTGGGAGGTTTGTTATATCTGTCAATTCTATCACTTGATAAACTTTGCTTTGCTACCCACTGCTAAAAAAAAATAACAAATTTTAGCTATCATTATTATGGTTCTCATTATTTATCTAATGGGTATTTTGTAAGGCACACAATAGTACCTTAATAAAACCATACCCAGAACTGCCAGGGTTTGGCAATAGATTTCACCACATGGAAAAAGTGTTGACTTTTTCCCTTGAGCTTGATATTCCCCTTGAGGTTCTCTGCATTTCAAGTTGGTGTGAAGTCTCATCAGATTACATGGTGAGGAGTTAAATACCCCAATTTGACATGTGGTGGAAGAGTAGAACCCATGTGGTCTGATATCTAGGTCATTTGACTTCCGTTTTCAATGTGTCCAACACCATTTTACTACTCGGACATGATTTAGTCATCTAGTGTGGCAAAGCAAACCAACCCCCAAACTCAATGGCTGTGAATTCTTGCTTCTCACAGGTCTGTTGGTTAGCTCAGCAGTTCCTCTGTTCGTCTTCCCTTGGCTCACTCATGTGGTTGCATTTAGCTGGAGAGTCAGTAGGGAACAGGGCTCCACTATGATGGCTGAGTAGTGGGCCTCCCTTTCCATATGCTCTTTCATTCTTGGCTTCTTCATGTCATGGTGATGTTAGGGCAGCTTTTCTGAGAGGGCAAGCCCCATGTGTATGTGCTTTTCAATACCCTGCTTGTGAATGATCTTGTGATGACTACTGTCAAGGTGGGTGACATGACCAAGCCCAGATTCTGTAGGAAAAGATTAAATAAGGGGTGGATATCAAGAAGAGTGATTCACTGGAGGCTTTTATATAATTACTCCAACCCATTTTGTGGTTGTCAGTTCCAGGTTTGGCCAACCAGTAATAGTTGGTCCTAAGTTTCCACCCAAAATCTAAATTTTAAATGGAATATATATCTATGATAAGTGATATGTATTATATATGTATGTATATCTAAAACTTCATTCGTACTTTGCACATGTGGCTCTTTAATAAATACCCCATGAATGAATGAATGAGTCATATCACTAATGGTAAGAATTTGCAAATGTCCTATAACATTAAAAATCGTAGGTTGAGATTTCTCAACAAACTCCTTACCATGAAAGTCGGTTTTTCATAGAATGCAAATTTTTAAAATACAAGAGGTACGTCTTTGATTTTCTTCCCTTTGCCCCAATATAGTGTCAAATATGGTTCTTCAATACATACTGGCTGATGGGCTAAATAAAAGTACACTTGGAATGTTCTTATTTCTTTGATAAAGAACATGCAGTAAGCTAAAATGAGACTGTTTTTCTTGCCAAACGTCTTCAATTAGAGGATGCTTACTGTCACAAATAACAGAAAATCCAGCTCAACTGCCTTAAACAATAAGAAAATGGACATCCAATAGGCATAGTCTGAAGAGACAGACTGACAGGCTCCCCTTCCCCACATCAAGTATTTTTCATTTTTACATACATCAGTACTATGAAGTAGCTAATATAAACCCCATTTTTCTGATAAGAAAATCGAGACTCAAAAAAAAAAAAAAAAGAGAGAAAAGAAAAGAAAAAAACCAAACAAACCAAGACTCAGAAAGATTCAGCAAACAGCCTAAAGTCACACAGCTACTAAGTGGTAAGACGGTAGAGATGAAATTCAAGTCCAGGTCTGTAGGTTCTAAAGACTGCTCTT
The DNA here is from genome assembly GCA_004024625.1 of Mellivora capensis. Lineage (NCBI taxonomy): Eukaryota > Metazoa > Chordata > Mammalia > Carnivora > Mustelidae > Mellivora > Mellivora capensis. Next base: position 8,687 of record PISX010000227.1, on the reverse strand, counting down.
TTCATTATACTGCCTCACAACTCAGCAAAACATCTGTTTAATTTAATTAGACTTCATTTTCATTATAATATCTTCCCATTGATCAAGTCCGAACATTTTAGGAATGGAGGGGGTTCTTCCAATTTTCGACCTTTGTGTTTCCCAGGAAGCTTCGAAAAAATCTACCTCCTCTTCCACAAATCAGCTCTACTATTCTATTTTTAGTAAATGAGTTCTAGCTAGTCACAAATTGTGGTTTTAGTTCCACTCCTGGCTGTTTGCTACATAATCTCTGCTTCAAATTATGTAATAGGTCATGTTTACTTATTTTAGCTGTATGTTACCATGCAGACAGTTATTTTTTTTTTTAATATAGAATTCTTTGTATTTAGGCTTTAAAGTTCTTGTGGTGACATTTACATTGTCGTGTATATGAATAGTGCCTCCTAGAGTCCTATAGTTTAGGCCTGTGTGTGGCAGCTTCGTTAAAATCTAACTCCAAGGGGAAATGTGCAATGGGTGAGGGTATGTTATTTGATTCCTCCTCAATTCCAAATGCGTGGTCAGGTTTCTCCTCTAGTCATATACTATTTGGGTGATACCTGGGAAATAGATCAAGTTCAGGGTCAACTGTTTACATACCTTTGCTGTGAAATTTGAATAGTATCTCCCATTCAAATGAGAGTCTAAATTTAAAATAACCTTTGGGGGCTTCCTTGATGGGGACAAAAATGAATCTTTGAGTTGCTTATAGCAATGCAGTTCCTGGGGATTAAATTCCGAGGTGATGCTCTGAATGTCTTAACCTACAAGTGTCTCTAAAGATGAGAACGAAGTCACCTAGATCTACCTTCAAGTGTCAGATTTAGTTAAGATTAGAGAAAGTTCCTTAGCCATGGAAGTATTTCACTATGAATTCGACTTAGCCAACTCTTCCACAAAATCTCAAGAAAATATAGTTTAATTTCAAATTAACTACATGAATATGTATTCTGTATTTTTTGACCCAGATGGAGATGTCTTATAATTTCTAGATGGCACAGATGAAAATCTATAATAGATTATAAAAATCAACCCCCAGTTTGGCAACTGTATAAAAGTTTAGACTTGCCCTCCCATAAGCATTTCCTCTTCTTTTCTTAAAAGAAAAAAATAGAAGTCTTATTTTTTTTTCACCCCTTTACTGTGCAACTCATATCTTCAGCTCCATGTCTAGGCCATCATGGTGGCCCCATTTCCCTTGTGGTGGTCTGAATATGGATATATGATATAGTTCTGGCCAATGAGCCATGCAGGAACATCTGCTCAGGATGTCTGTGAAATGTTTCTTCTTTCCTATGAAGAGTTTTTTAAAAGAGAGAAAGAGAGAGAGAGAGAGAGAGAGAGAGAGAGAGAGAGAGAAATTCTTCTTTCCTTCTCTGAACATTGTCATATATGAATGTGATGCCTGGAACTGTAGCAGCCATTTTGTAACCCCAAGGGATACAGACCATAATGTCAAGTCCACCAGCTCAGGATGGCAGAATAGAAAGATGAAAAGGAGCTGGGTCTTTGATGATGAAGTTATGAAGCTACTCAACTAACCAACTCTGGAACAGCTCTACCACTGGACTTCTCGTTACGTGAGCAAATAAATTTAAACCAGCTGAACCCATTTTTCTGTTAGGATGTGCTCAATTGCGGTAACAGAAACACAGCAACTCAGCTGTCTTAAATTCTTGGTTGGGAGCATTCAAAGTGACACACCGGGTCATATTTTGAGTCTCTCTGTGCTTCTGCCTCTATCCTGCCTTTGCCCATTCCCCACTTCCCATTAGTTGGTCATCATTGGAATGACTGCTTCAGTCTCCTGAGGTTGTCAGATGTTCTTTTTCAGTGACCCAACACCCTGACTGGATCCCTTATGAAAGCACATGTGCTATCTTGCAGTAATTGTCAGATTGATTTTAAGGTCTTTGAGGGAAAGATGTGTGTTATTCATCTTAGTATGTCCAATGCTTAACACATTGCTTGGCACAAGATAAGGAATTAGTGTTTATTAATAAAGAAAAATGCCAATGAATATCCCATGCTAATGAATAAAAATAATGTCATGAAGACAACTGTGTTCTCTTTTTGGCTAACTTATTCTTGGTATATCACACTCCATAGTATCCTAAGCAGGATGGGGAGGCTTAAAAAGATGAAGGAAAACCTTTAACTCCAACATTTTTTGACAGAAGTTGGGCAAAAGGTAAATCAAGCTTAGTGGAGATTTTGTAAATCTTGTATCCATTCTATCTTTGCCTGACTCATATGATGAATTATTCAACAAACATGTGTTGAGTGCCTAGTACAGGTCAAGCATTAAGACTTTGGGATACCTCAGTGGAGTAAACAAAGCCCTCAAAGAGCATTGGCTCTACAAATGAACTCTAGCAATCATTTCCCCTTTCTCCATCTTAGTTTGGCATCTGTGCACCAACAGGAAGCACAATCATGGAAATCTCACAGATTCTCAGATGAAAGACACTGGTAAACACGTGGATACCGTGTTTGTAAGTGCTGCCACTTCTTTCTAGAACCAAGGACAGGGGCGCCTGGGTGGCTCAGTTGGTTAAGCGGCTGCCTTCGGCTCAGGTCAGGATCCCAGCGTCCTGGGATTGAGTCCCAATGTCTGCCTGTGCTCGCTCTCTCTCTCTCTGACAAATAAATAAAATCTTAAAAAAATTAAAATTAGAACCAAGGACAGTTAAGAGGGAGGTCACTGATTAAATCTGCTTCTTGCCTTTGTTCTCAGCAATCCCCACCAATAGGCATTGCCTTCATTTTTTAAAAAAAGGAGTTGTATAGATACTTGCAACATGGGGAGGGTGCAGCTTTCTTCCCAGCCACGAATTTCCATGAGGCTCCATCTGGGACAGTGAGCCCACCACCTCGGCGTTTCGCTTTCTAGTTTGCTGGGGACTCTGTGCTGAGAGTCTCCACCAGAGCACAACACCTTAGCTGTAAAGGCTAATTTGGGTACAGGCACAGTTTCCTACAGAAACTGGGTGTGTTTGGAAGGGTCTAAAGGGAAGCTTTTATGTGTCCCTCCTACAACCCCCAGCTTCTATTGAAGTGAAGACTGGAAATAAAGGCCACACTGATTTTCTTCTGGGAAAACACATTACCATGGGGAAAAAGTACTAATTGCTCTGTGGGTACTGTTTTTATTTTACAAATACTCTGGCTCTGCAGTGACAGCACGATTACATTTCTGACAGCATCACTGGTACAATCTCCACGCTCCTCAGGGAGAGCAGTGTGGGGATTTTCCTCCTGGAAAGAAAGGCAAATTCTCTGGTCTCGAAGGTACACTTGATTTAAACACCACTCAAAATTAGCAAAAACGGATGATAGCACAGCAAATAATGAAAGCTTGACAATTTAGCTAAACCAAAAGATTCTATCCAGAACGCTATGGGAGCGTCAAAGAGAACTGCAAAAATAACTCTGTATCTTCGACCGTTTTTACAACTTCCCAGTGGCTCAAACTCTCTCGTCTCCAAACTGGGAAATGTGATAAGAACCGAAGGGAGAGAAGAAACTGGAAGAGTAGGAAAATGTAAACATTAGAAAGAAACAGTTTAGGATGGGGACAGCTTCAGGGCCAATATCGGAGACTCTCCTGCTGGTTTTGATCTAGATAGACCCGGGCTAGCCTCGTGTTCCGCGGAGGCTGTGTGGCGGCGACAGATGACCCGTCTGGCCATCGGGCAACTAGAAAGCGCTTTCGCAGGAGCAGGGCAGCGGCCGGGGGCGCGGCGGGGGTGGGCGCAAGCCGCCCTCCACCAGCTGCTCGCGTCTAGCGTGGTGGTAGTGGGGGTGGGGCCAGCGGTGGCGGTGAAGCGCTTGGTGGCCCCCGGCCCCCTCATCGTCCTCCGCTCTTCCCTCCCACGAGCAGCAGACTGCGCCCAGGCGCCTTCGCAGCCGCCGCAGGAGCTGGCAGTCGCCCGCCTGGAAGAAGAGGTAGACGAAGGGATTGAGGGCGCTGTTGGCCACCCCCACAAGGTGCAGCGCCGCCGCCAGGTCCTCGGTCTCCCAGTCTCCCACCTGTCCGGACGACCACGCGGCCGCCAGCCGTGCGGCGAAGTAGGGAAGCTCGCAACTCACGAACAGCAGCGCCAGCGCCAGGCTCATCTTCAGGCTCTGGACCTTTGCGCGGGGCAGCGCGCTGGGCGCAGGGGCGCGGCCGGGAGTCGCCGACCAGGGCGCTGAAGGCGGTGGGGCGTGGGGCAGGCGCTGCCACCAGGCGCAGAGCAGGCGGCTGCATGCTACGCCCATGACCGCGACCGGCGCCACGAAGCCCGCGACGGCCTCGTAGAGCGCGTACACCTGCAGGTGCCAGCGCGGTAGGGGCGCGAAGATGTCGCGGCAGCGACGCTCGCCCGGCCAGGTGCGGGCGGCCGAGGGCGCGGCGGCAGGCGGCGAGGGGGCGCCCCCGCGCACCACGAAGGCGGGGGGCAGCGCCAGCAGCAGCGCCAGCAGCCAGCCCAGCGCCGCGAGGGCGCGCGCGGGCAGCGGCTGGCCCTGCGGCCGGCGCACTGCACGCTGGCGTTCGAGGGCAATGAGCACCACGAGATGGGCAGAAGCGCCGCGGCCGGACGCCTGCAGCAGCTGCACGAAGCGGCACGAAAGGTCTCCCGCCGCCCGGCGCGGCTCGCCCAGCAACTCCCAGGCCAGCTGCGACAGCGCGGTGCCTCCGCTCGCGTACAGGTCAGCCAGGGCCAGCTGCAGCAACAGGAAGTCCATCTTGCGACGCTTGGGACCCACCCAGGGCCCGCCACCCCCGCACAGGCGGCACAGCACCGTGGCGTTGCCGGCCACCGCCACCACCAGGATGACCCCCAGGAAGACAAGGCGGATGCTGCGGCTGGGTAGTCCGGGAGGCAGCGGGGGCGGCGGCCCGGGCACTGGGGCCCCCTGTCCGGAAGTGAAGTTGAGACCCCAGCCAGGAGAGACAGGTACGGAGACGTTGGGCGCCGGCGAGAAAGTTGAGGGGCTGAAGGGATCCTCCATCCTTAGCCTGGGGGAAGAGGAGGTACGGAAGCGGGCGCGCAGGGCGCGGGAAACCCAGGTGGAGTCGAGGCTGCGAGGGGCACGACGTCTGGTCTACGAGTTCCCAAAGTTAGTTGAAAACGCGCGCACACACAGGAAAATGGATTCGGGTAGACTTGCGCTTAGTTGTTTTTATAGGTTGTTCTCGTCATTTGTCACTCAAATGTGGGTTGTACACTCGAGGAACACACATGATTCTTACTCTCCACCTTCTCCGTGTCTCTCCTCCCAATCCCGCTGGATGCCCCTCCGGTCTGCGGTGGCTCCCACCGTGCGTTTGCCGTAGCGTCGGAGCACAGAGCTCTGGAGCCTCTCGGGTTCGCTATTTACGCGTAGAGCACAGCGGGGCAGAAGCTCGCCTTGCCTGGTATTTGCAAAAAGCTCCTGTTAGCTGGGACCAACATACCAGAGAGGAAGGTTCTGACCGACATTGTACCTCTCAAAATGGTTACGGATTACCAGTAGGCGGGGGTGGGGGGGGGGACGGACGCTAGTTTTCATTAAAAAAATAAAATAAAATTCGGAAATGCCATGGATCAGCATGTACTAGCATGAGAAAAACAGGAAACACAAGAAACCCAACAGCGTTTGGGGCAAAGAGGGGCCCACTAGATGAATCTTTGATAAAGATATGCCTTCCTCTGGCCAACAATGAGAATATTTACTTGCAGAGAGCTAACATGATGATATTGCTTGGCATTTAGGAGGAGCAGCGATTTGCAGATGTTTCAAATACTCCTCATTACTAAAGCAGTGGATCACAGCTGCTCTTTCAGCGATGTAAAATTCACAGCATTAGTCTGAAGAGGGCATTAATAGGTTTTATGCAAATGGTACTACATTTGATTATTTTTCTCTTAATATTTCCATCCAGTGACGGATGTGTCATCATGGCTCTTCATTCTCTGTTTTCCAAGCAGATGGAAGTTGCTGGGAGGGACTACGCCCCCAACAAGCCTAGAGAAAAGGTGACTAACAAAATGATAAGACGGCCAATTTTTTAAAAAAGAAATCCAAGTCACAGGAAACGGTTTCAATTCAATGCTGTCTCTTTTATTTTAGCCCTACCTCCTCACAAACAAATTTCAGTTTTCCTGTTGGAAGCAGGATGGACCCTCCACATGATCTCTGTGCAAGTAGATTTCCTGGGCTTCCTCCTCCCGGCATCTGCTGGGATTCACTGTCCCAGACTGAGGACACATTTGGCACTTTAAGCTGCTCCAGAGAAGAGGGTTTGGTGGGTGTGGCTGACAGTCCTTTTCTTGCCTTGAGGAACCTTAATTCCCAAACCAGTGTCCTTTGGCCAAGGAACTTTGTCATTTTTATTATCCTCTCCCCAGTGTCTAGCACTGGGTTTGACCAATCTAGATATCAGGAAATATGTTTCAAATCGCTGAACTAATGGATGTATGATGCATTTCAGAGAACTTTGAGCAAATGTTCCTGCTTTGATGATAAATCCATCAACCTAAGGAAAAGAAATGTCTTTCATACCTAGGCCAGTATCATCCAGAGGAGCCTGGGGAGGATCTGGAGAGATGGAGGGGGAGCCATTCTTGGTGGAACGCTTGAAAAAGAGGTAGAGCTATAGCCCTGGGAAATCAAACTCGCGGTTTAATTTTCACATTCTCCCCTCAGAGGGCTTTGCGGAGGCCTTTTTCTTTGTAACATACATCATCCTAGTTTATGATCGGCTTCTTCCAGGCAGGTCTCTCTGAGCAATACCCATAATTCAGTGATTTCTCTAGCCAATATCAGTTTCATATTTCTCAAGATAATTCTATAATTTGTCTCACTTTGGTGAAATGGTCTCATATAACAGGACTCTACCAGCAAAATTACATTCCACACAACTTAACATTAATAAGACCTGATAAATCATTGATTGAAAAAAACTAATTCTTCTCAAGACAACACATACACCTCGTTTGGAAAGTCCACTAGAACTAGAGAGCTGGCAACAACATAGTTTTCCTATCTACATATCCTCACTCCTCCCTCCCATCTTCTGAATGGAACCAATTTAGAATCGATTTGCTGTTTCTTCTGGCATTCACTTAATTCCAGAATTCTAAATAGCAAATGCATAATGTAGTAACTATTAGCTTCTCGTTAGATAATTTCTCCTTTTCCATACTTATTACAGTAATATTGTAATTTTGGGTTAGATCTATATTTAGTGTATACATTATTATGAAATGAAAATATTCTCAGGTGAATGTTATAGATATTATGAATATCATTTTCCTTTTCTCGAAATTAATAATTACATTGAATTTCATTGTCACATAGCTAATTCTTCCTATAGCTCTTAGTCCCTCAGTTCAGTTTTGTAACATAATGTAGCAATTCCAGTTTATTTTTCTTGGAAATTTTCTTACCAGAGACCTCCATCCCCACCCCCTCTCCATGTGGGCTGGTTTCTCTCTAGGCCCAACATAAAACTATCATCCTAGAGTGTCTGTCTGTCGTCATCACTGAAACTCTGCCTTTCTTTTAGGTTGGAATTCTTGTTTCTTGAATCTCTGGTCTTTTTTCTTGGTTTCTTTCCCTTTGGGTAGAACACATCATCCAACACGTCATAAGGTTAAAAAAATGGTGCAGAGGCTGAGGACATAGCGGTGGGAGTCTTGTAGTCACGTAGAATCGGTCACGTTGCCCTCTAGGACAGCTGTTACCCAGGCGTCTCCCTTTACCATTATCCTAGAGACTCCTTTCACTATTTCATGCTGGGTTTTTCCTGCTTTCAAATTTCATGTGTGTTTTGTTTTTGGTTTTTCTTCTTGGTTTATTTCCCTGGTTGGGTAGAAAGCATCCTTCAGTGGCTTCTTGAGAAAGGATAAATTTTGGGGCTCTTGCATGTCTGAACATTTCTTCATTTTACCATCATGCTTAACTGATGACTTGGCTGGGGTTAAAATTTTGCACTGGAAATGCTTTCCTTCTGAATTTTGATGGCATTGCTCCATTGCCTTCTGGCTTCTAAGTGTTTGTGTTGAGAAGCATAAAGTCACTCTGGCTTCTGATTTGTGTAAATGTGATCATTGTTTTTTCCATTCTAGAACTTGATTCTTCTCTTGTCTGTGACAATTTCTCAAGGATGTGTTTAGTAGGATCCACTGCCTGGGTGGTATTTAACTGCATTATTTCTCTAGTGGCCTTCAGTCTAGAACAATTGCCCAGTCTTTCTTTTTCCTTTCATGACTCTGACAGGTCTGAAGAGTCCATGACACATGTTTGGTAGAATGTCTCTAAAGTTGTATTTGTTTCCACATAATTAAATTTGGATTAGAGTTTTAGATATTAGGGCTAATACTGTGTTCTCAGTGTATCATTTCAGGGACATACAGTCTAGTTTGTCTCAATACAAACTAGTTGTAAGCTTGACATATGTTTTTAACACATAAAGTTTTGGGCTCTGTGCTCATTCTCCAGAGGTAGCCAGTCCATGGCCACTATCCACCTGGTCCACTGAAGGGGCTCCATTAGATGTCTAGCCCTGCCCCCAGTCTTTCTCATGAGTGCTACTTGAGGTCCATGAAAAAAAGTTCATGGGGGTTTCTCTTGTGTGGAGGGCTCCCAGAGTTTCTTTTATTTTTATTTTTTAATTTTTTTTATTAACACATAAT